>CM046473.1:25996755-26596755 GCA_025506415.1 Flaveria robusta | reverse complement strand
TGGGTCTTATCATATACTAATAGTCAGATGCATTCAATACAAAATTATACTCACTGAGACATTTGATTCATTGGATCTTCTGACATCTGCTGGAGCTGCTCATATTTGTGTTCAAGAATCAAGGCGACTTCACAATTCATTAAACACTTGGCCTTCAAAAACTCTGAAAAAAACATATTTGATTATAAGTAACAGATATTGGAAAAAAATAGAATTAAACGGTCTCACATCCTGTCGATAACAAGAAAACAAACAGAGAGAAATTGCTACCATCGCCTATTTTCAGCTCCGCAGCATTTTCTTCCTCTTCTCCAGACATATTGTAAGTTAACTCAAGCCTGATCACGAATTGAAGTAAATAAAGTTCAGATCCAAAGTAGTAAAAGTTGTTGCAAATCAGCATAAGCAAAGAAACCCTAACCTACAAACTGAAGAAATCAAAATAGAAGGACAAGAGAAATGAATAACCCATTTTGGTAATTTCAACTGCTTAGATGGCATATAGCATGGGGAAGTAAAATGCATAATATACCAACGCCCTTTATCAATTGTCCCACATTGGTAAATCTACCCCGGATAATCAACAAGTTAAAAGATAACAGATTCTTTAAAAATCTTGACGGTTTTGACCAAGAGGCCCTAGTTTGTCGAGCAAAGCATGGCGCATTCTCAAAATTGCTAAAAGATTTAACACAATTCTTGACTCACTGCTTCACTACTATGTTTCTCTACCACAATAAAACAGATGAGTAGTTCTTCCACTCTTATGGTAACCCAAGGTTGTTTAAAACATTGCCACAATATCCTCATATCCTCTATAAGTGTTACTGACAGGCTCTAAACACAAAACATTACCTTTTATTTCCTTTCTTTGTTTTGATTTCCGAAATCTTATATCATAGGTGCAAAACAAGCAACAACATAGTAGACCATGAATCTAAAGTCTATAAGTTCTTAATTGTCAACAAAGTTGCCAAAAGCTTAATTACATATCACAAACAAGTTTGATAGCAAAACAAAAACCTCCCCAACAGCTGACTATCCAACACAGCAACATACCTCATCAACAATGTATATCAAACATAAATCAATCCGAAGGTATAACTAACTATAACCTACTATCAAGCTCAGCAGCAATACAGTTTTGTTTATAGGTACATCTATCACTTGTTTGGCATGGATTAGGGTTTGAAGGTCACAAAATTAGGCATCTGAAGCCTGAAATCACTTAAGTAATAGCATCCGTCTGTGAAGAAACGAGAGACGATAAATTGAGAATAAAGAGGAATGAGATAAAGCGAAATTAGGCTGAAGCGATACCTGAAATCGCTTCCTTCGCCGGAACCCTAAGCCGATGGTGTTTCCGTTTGAGGGCAGAGAGAAAGTTTCGAGTCCTGTTGTTTGATACTTTGATCAACGGAAGAAGACTTACGAAATATTAGGGGCGTTTGGTTGGAAGGAATGGAATGAAATGAAATAAAATTAAGAAACTAGTATAATTTTCAAGCAAAATTATGTTTAAGTGGGTAATGAAATGTAAAACCCAAGGGAATGTTTCATCTCAAATGCCCTTGGTTGTGGGATTTCAAATTCCCTCTCTAGGTGGAAGGATTTTGAAATCCCACAACCAAGGGAATTTGAGGTGAAACATTTCCTTAGGTTTACTTTTAATTGCTCACTCAAACACAATTTTACTTGAAAATTATACTAGTTTTTCCATTCCATTCCTTCCAACCAAACACCCCCTTAATATTTTCTTTGGTTCGGTTTTAGGTCGTGTTATATAATAGAAAGACAAAACCAAGCTAAATTTTAAATATATAATATTAATACTTCAATAGTTTAAAAAAAATTTAGTTAAAATATTAAATTGAGGATTTGTTGTTGTTTGAAATAAGGTTTGAGAGGAAGTGAAAGCGTGAACAGAGAGGGCGACGAGTAGTGGGTTATTTTGATAACAAGGTTTAGGCTAAAACTAGATAGTTGTGACTTTTGATGGTAGCGTGAGTCAATCTATCAGTCATAGGAAGAGCCCTTTTGACATAGAGAAAGACTCCGGTACAAAACCAGAATTCAAAATTTTTTGAATTAGAACCTTGGATTATTTTGATTGGATCTCTAAAGAACTATTTAGAATCAAATATGTAATCAAACTAATAGTCACTTCAATTGTTGCTAATATTGTAATATTATAAATTACAATTGAATTGTTGATTCATTATTTTTACGGTTAATTGTTTAACGGTTGAATAATGGGGAAAAGATTTAGGGGGCGTTTGGTTGGAAGGAATGGAATGGAATTAAGAAACTAGTATAATTTTCAAGTAAAATTGTGTTTGAGTGAGCAATTAAAAGTAAACCCAAGGGAATGTTTCATCTCAAATTCCCTTGGTTGTGGGATTTCAAAATCCTTCCACCTAGAGAGGGAATTTAAAATCTCACAACTAAAGGAATTTGAGGTGAAACATTCCCTTAGGTTTTATATTTCATTACCCACTTAAACATAATTTTGCTTGAAAATTATACTAGTTTCTTAATTCCATTCCATTTCTTCCAACCAAACGCCCCCTTAGTGTTTAATCTAGTTATTATTGGATATTTGAGTAAGTACATTTGTAAGAATTAATAAGTACATTTGTAAGAATTAATGGAATAATGAGTTAAACTGTGTATAAGAATTTTTAAAGTTTATTTTAGTTTGTTTTAATAGGTTTATATTTGTAAAATTTACGGGGGTCGTTGTCAAAATCATGGTTTAGTAGGTGACAAATTTTTTGGGGTTGTTCATAGGGGTCAGTGTTAAAATTTATTAGGGGTCGGTTAAGATTAGATCATACATATAGTAAAAAAAATAAAATTTTCATGATGTGCGGCCAACCCCATAGTCGCCCTCTAGGTCCACCCCTACACATCTGCATTCTATTAAATTTAAACTTATAACATTTGATTGGAGTGTACATTACTTTATTGCAAGGATGACCCTTTTAAAACAATTTTCTTTTATATATAATAACAGGTTCTAGGGTGTAGTATCATGGTTTTACTAAGTATTTCTTTTCAAGTATTTAAGGGTTCTAATCTTTTGATCGACGTTGGTGTATATTAGTAGTTCTAGTTGCATAACGAGTTTTAGTGTAGATTTAAAAGTAGGTATATGAAAGTGTGTGAGTAAGAACGTTCCAAAAAAATCATGTATAGTTGAAATTTTCTTTTTTAAAACTATCTTTATTGTATAAAACTGTACTTCTTATAGGAAAAACACGCCTGCTTAGTTTCAATAATTACACTAAACATATTTTTCATTTAATGTTTATCACATTTTTTGTTCGTTTGATCTTTCAAACCCGAATCCAACCCCTCGTTCTAGATCTCGTGTCTCATCAACACTACAAAACAACCATCTCACTTCATCTGTCCCTCTTGATCTCGCCCTTGATCTGGGTCTCTCGTCTCTTTTTTTCAATAAGCGCAATGAAGTGTTGCCATCCTGGACATCAGTTTGTATATTCTAGCATGTGAGTCACCATGACAACCTAATTGGCAAACTTAATCATCACCATCATTGATTTTACCTAGCAGGTAAAAGGTCTATTCGTAAAAACCATCTAATTCTCTAAAAAAATTAACTGAGCTTCTCTTTGTTTCTGCTAAACCAACATATTTTTCTAGGGAACCGTAAATACTTTCGCTACGAAAAAGGTTTCGAAAGAGAAGCTCAATTTTTGCGATCTTGCAACAGTTTAACGATCTTCTTTGGATAATTCGTCCTAAACCTAATCCCATATTTGATATTGTAAACTAATCTAATGACCAGTCCCATACCCTAATACCCGTTTCAATACCCATCACGAATATTTCAAGTTTCGAGGTATCACCATGGGGTTCAAGCATTTTTCCCGTCACTGCTCTCAACTTGATCTCTTGTATTGAATTATTCACCTCCGTCCTCTCTTTTGACGACACCACCATCAACGGCCATAAATCCTTCTTTTATATTCTCAACTTCTTTATCTCATCTCTTCCAAATCCATATAGATTTTGTAAAATTAGCATTCAAAATTGTTTTTCTGTCATTCATTTGTTTGTTTGTCATGGTGTTAGGTAAAATTAGCATCAAATCCATCTTAACTTCACTTGATTATTGCTTTCATGTTCACTAGTTTCAAATTGTGATAAAGAAATCAAGATGACTTGGTTGATGCTATCAAATTGACTAGTTTGTGCTATCAAATTGACTAGTTTGTGGTCACTAAGTTTCAAATTTTGATAAACTTTGTTTGTTGATCACACATTTGTTAATAAAAATAAAGCCCAATATTAACCAAATGAGAAGTGGGTTTGAAGGTTGGGCTTAAAGACCTACTCTTGCTAGCATTCAGTAATTCAGCAAAGCAAAATCATTTTCAATAATGAATGATTATTGTCCTTCTCTTTTATAAGTCCGACAAACGAAGCTTTCATAAGTCCGAGAAATGGAGTGTAGACCACAACATGCATTGTATCATACGAGAGCGTCTCATTTGTTAGTTTTCGGAGGTTCAATTCGAGGCCTCCAAAGTCCCAGCCTGTACTTGTGTGCGTACTTCAATATCAGCTTCCTCTGTTGAATCAAATTTAGAGAGTTGATATCAGTGATACAAGAAATTATCAAATCTTTAACAAATAGAGTTGATTGAATATAGTAGATCGTATAGAGGCAGCAAAATAGACACGTAAGGTAACAAGTGAAATGGGTAGGGGTCAAAATGAGCTACTCCGAGTACGGATATGGTCATCTTTGCCCACAAACACTTTTTGTCATTTTCTACAAGTAACAGGTGAAATATGTTTGTTCTTGAGTGGGGCTTCGTATCTTACCTAGAACTTATGGCTTGCCCAAGCGTGCCTTTAGTCTTAGGTGAGTTTTTTAGTTAATTGTGCCTTTAGTCATAGCAATCTAGCTACTTTAGGGCTAGGGATTATTAGGGCCTCATGTTCTTCTATCTTCCGCTACTAATAAATTCTACTATGATACTTCTGTTTTTTCCTTCTTGTATGTATTATGTATTTTCTTTCTCTGAATAAAAAAGGTTTCTTGAACCTGAGGTTCTTTCTAAGAGCAAGTCTCACCCTTCCTACATCCAACTATGGAATAAGCTTTTGTTGGTTATGTTTGTTGTTGTTTTATAAATAATAAATGCATTTAATATTCTTACACAATCTAAGTTGTTTACTTGTCACCATAATCATCGAATTTTTCTGTGAAAATGACTTATAGGGTTGTATGTGATTAAAAAGGAACACATCAGGCGACCTTCAACCCGTTCGACACATTTCATCTGTTTCCTTTTCACTTGGTTTACTGTGAATTTAACTCATTTACACATTTGAGAATAACATAACCCAAATCAACTGGTTCATAGACATATGAATAAAACATGCAGCCTTTAAATAAATATGCCAAACTAATAATGGAAGATAAATACTTAATTTGCCATGCAACTACAATGAAAACAGCAACAAGTAGCTCTATATTTGTCATCGTATATCTTGGCGTTCAGCCATCCACTATTGAGATATTTAAAATTTGGAGTCATACGATCGATAACTAAAAAGCTCCAAATGCATATATCTCAATAAGTCTTTACAGATGAATTAAGTTGTAGCAATCTATCCTAAGATGGGGCATGTATTGATTCATGGTACAGTTGTGGCTGAGTGGTACATATCATTAGTACATGATTGAACTCTAAAGCATCAATACTATATCAATTTTTAACAATAAAGGATTAAGATTTTTTCTTCATTTAGAAAGAAAAAAAATGATTAGAGATAGACAAATTGCCTTTTACACTCACACTCAAGTACTCAACATTACCATGACTTCAGTGCACGAGTTTCTATCCCATACCTAAATTTAACTTCAATAGTTTCTTCTACAGGTTTAATTCTAATACCAGCTTCAACGTTGATCGAATCTTAGTAAGACCAGTTTCTAACACCAGCTTCAACTTGATTCTAACACCAATTTCAGCTTTAATCAAGTAAATAACAAACTTTTAGAGGGTTGGGTGATTTCTTGCTTGGTTTAAAAAAGCACGAGGCGAGGCGAAGCGTTTCGGTACCAAAATCCGAGGCGCCACGCCTCAAGCGCGAGGCGAGCGCTTCACGTACGCGAGGCGCTAAACTAAAAAAAGTAATAAAAATATAAATAATATCTATGTACAACTTAAAAAACTATAAATACAACCTATAGAAACACAAAATCAGTTGTTATGCCCAATGTACAACAAACCAGGCTTTGTGTACAAGAACTATAACTTCAGAAAGAAGAAAAGAAAACAAATAAACACATAAGAAAAAGTTTAAGGTAAACTTCAACAAAAATTATAACTTTAAGAGTGAAGAATGTAATTTTGTAAAAATGAAATAAGAGATGGGTTAACCCTAAAACTTAAAACAACATCATCGCTGTTTCTTCTCCTCCTGACAGCTCTCCTCTATCAAGAGATTTCTTCATCAAAATCTTCTTCTTCAATCTAATCTTCTGTAGGTTTGATATCACCTCTTGCTACTGCACCTCTATTTCAACTTCATCTCATCTACATGTTCAATTTTACACAAAAGCACATGCCCTAGTGCCTAAAAAAGAACCAAAGTGAACTCTTCTCCTGAGAATCACCGGAAATTATTACCGGAAATTGACCATAATACATGAAGCGCCGCCTCGCCTCGCCTAGCGCTCCAAGCCTGAAGCGCCGCTTCAGCCCGCTTCATGTATTCTGGCGCCTCAACTGAAGTGAGGCGATTTGTCCAGCGCCCCTAGCGCCTCACGCTTTAAGCAGCGCCTCACAGCGCTTTTTTAAACCAAGATTTCTTGTACCTGCGTGAACATCTTTAACCACTATTTGAACATTTCTACTTCAAAACCTGATAAACTCTAAAATCATCACCCTTATCAATATTCCCCTAGCACATCGTTAAGTGCACTTTCTGCTTCCACCATTCTCACACTATCAAAACTGTACCAACCTCAAAGTTATTCTGAAATACTAGATCACAAAGAAGACCTCACCATTCACAAACTAACTTCTTGAAAACTCGATTTCATCCAAGCCACCAGTAAAACTCAATACTTCCAACCACACTTAATGCTTAAACGGACTTAAACTATAGTTTATATCAAATACTATCATTATTGTAAATTACTATCCTAATCATATGATTACAAAAGAGATTCCTCCAAGCTTCAAAAGTCCAATGAAAGATTAATCGTTAATAAAAACTTAATGCCTAGTCCACTTAAGCAGGATCCTGCTTATGGTGCTAAGTTCGGATTGATTGAAACCTATTTACTCCTAGAAATCATGGATGGCAGAAATTGATAGACTAATTGTTAATAAAAACTTAATGTCTATCATCGTTCAAATCATAGAAATGATCTTACGTGTTTGCAAACTTTTGGATCGGCTCCAACATTGAGCTTCTTCAGCTTCATCGAACGAGCAACCAAGAGATTCTGCAAATCCCCAAATTCAGCTTCGAGCTTTTCCGCATACATCTCCACTCCGTTCCCTATTCCGTTCAAGAACTCCGGTATCCCAACCTTCACTGCAAACAACAACAACAGCAAATTGTCCATCAGAACCAACAAATATAAACCCTAGAAATGAGAGATCGCGAGAAGTTGATTACCGGGGTAGAGATTTGATTTGGAAGAATAATTAGCGAATGTGTTGGAATTGAAAGGAAGAAGTGAAATTAGGTTTCGATTCAGCAAAGGCGTCTTCCTCCAAGCCATTTGATCTTCAAATCCTTTGGTTTTGCAGAGTGAAAGGGGGTAAGAAGAAAGAAGAACCCTATATTAACAGGGTTTAGGGTTTTCGTAACCCGACCCGATTGGTGGTCGATGGGCATTTATAGTTTGATATGAGTTCTTGTATTTTTTGTTTTAACTTTTGATCTTTTTATGGCCGAAAACTTCATCCAAGAGCATTTATATTAGCGTATTTTTTTCTATCTATATATTTTAACTAAATAAAATATTTTTTATGTTTATATTTAAATTTTGTTTAACATGCTACATCTTATTTTTATTTGAATTTTTGTTTTACTTAGAGCATTCACAGCCCATTTGGTATATTTATTTAAGTGTAATACTTATATTATATGGAATGGTTGCGAACAGTTGTAAGTAGAAGAGAAAAAAATGTTACTGTTCAATCTGTAAATTTAACAAATATTGTTCACCCTTATAATTTTTTTAATATTTTTAAAAGTTGTTGTGAGTAAAAAAGAGAGAAAATATAATTATAAAAGTATAAAAAAATATTATTTAATTAAAAAAATGAGAGAAAAAATATCAATTTTAGTATAGTTATATAGATAAAAATAAAGAATAGGCTGTGAATGCTCTTACAAACACTTAGTTTATTAATGTTTTTTTTTCTTATACACTAACAAAAAATATAAAGATTGATGAATAGTAAATCTTTATATTTAAAGAATCACTATCCATGTTTGAAAGTAAGAGCATTTACAACCCATTCCTTATATTATGTGAGTGGAAGTTCTTAAATTATATGGAATGGTTTAAGTGGTTGTGAGTGGAGGAGAGAGAAAATATTACTGTTCATCTGTAAATTTAAGGATTCACTATTCAACCCTTATAAATTTTTAATATTTTTAAAAATGATTGTAAGTGGAAGAAAAAGAAAAGGTAAAATAAAAAATATAAAAATATATTATTTAATTGAAAAGAGAGAGAAAAAATAATAATTTTTAGTGTAATTATAAGGATAAAAATAAGTAATGGGATGTGAATGCTCTAATACAGTCCACTTTTATCAACATTGCTTCTAGAAAGATACATATAAAATCATGCCTGTTTGAAAGTAAGCATGGTCTACCAACGAAAATGCCCAAACTACAACATATCATTTTTGTAACCATGAAATCATACATTTTGTTGGGGATAAATACAGTGAAAACTGAAGCATTCATAATAGAAAATCTTTTGATGGTTAGGAAATTACAATGATGTTTGACATTGACGACAACAAATTCAAGACAGTTAGTTCACTGTAAGACTTTCATCAACCTATATTCCAAGTATTGGAGACAGACAATAACCAAAGATCAATTCGTTCATCTAGCAGATTTACAAAGAATTAAATCGGTTTTTGAAGAAACTACTACAAAACAACAAACAAGATGCCGGAGACCGAACCAATGATTTTGCATCCAGCAACATATCGAAACTTCACTCCTGGTTTGACCGTTTAGTTAGTTGAGTCAGATCAAAAGAATTATACCCCGCTGCACCATGTTTCAGCACAGACATTCTCATTTTATATCTGCAATCAATGCATTGAGCAGTGAGCCAGTGATAAGAAAATTTTTGATCGAGTAATGGGTCAAAACAAAGTGTGATTCAAGATGGGTCAGGTCATGCTGATCCACACTGTTCTTGTCCATGTTTTTTAAATAACTTGATATTATTACAGAGATAATATAATAATTCAAATAAAGAAATGCAGCAATTTGTATGAATTTAAAACTTAAAATATACTTCGCATGGCTTTTGAGTTATTTGACTCTTTTCAGCTATTTCTTATTTTATTTTACATTTTTGACCTATTAGGCATTAAACATAACCCAATCCATCAGTTCATAATACATAGCCCACATCAAATATCTTACCACCATGAAAGCTGCAAAGCTCCCAATCAACTTGTGTCAAATCAAGGAGCTCATAACCACCATTTTCGAACATGATCTATGTGAAAAACAGAATCTGGTCAATGGTCAAACAACCATAAACTAGCTGAAAACGGATGCAATGCGATACTTACCAGGTGTTTTCTTGTGCCGACGTCAAAGCGCTTGATGACGCCAAATAATCTAAAAAAGGCATCGACACAAAACAATTCAGCAACTTTGTTAACATCCATGGCATGTGACACTCATGTCCCAACTAAAGGTGGCAATTTTGACTTATGGGTCAGCTTAGGTTGTGTTTTATCTCAAACAGGTCAAATAAAAAAAGGAAGGCTGAAACGGAATAGACCAAACAAGGTGAAAGTGGCCAGAAGTCTTTTTAATGCATACAAGCTCATAAACCAATTTATTCAAAGATTAGATAATTTTTTGTAATTATTAAATTCATATATAACACACTAATTATATTCGTTTGTGGGTCAACCAACCGACCTAACCCATATTGACATGTACTGGAAACAACATATTTCAATCCGAACATATTTTGACCCGTTACTAGTCCTAGTTTGTCCACAAGGTCAAGTCACTTGATGACGTCAAATCATCAAAATTACAAGTTAATTATTTGGGAATTCAATAAACGCATAGTCAAACACTTTGAAGTGATACCTCTTTGACCCAGGGCGTAGTATTGCAAGCATTTGCCCAATGCAATTACGAGGCACCCTTGTTTGATCAATGGCATGCCTTGAACATCCTAAAAACAAGAAAATAGTAAATTGAAATTGCAATTTAAGAACCTCTTGACAGTTACAAGTCAAACTATATATCAAATAAGCAGTACCTGCTTGTCGAACACCATTCTCGTAAACCTTTATAGCAAACAATAGCACAGATTAGTTTAAATTTTACGTGAATAACACATTACACATCGATACCGAGTCATGACTACAAATTATCATGAAAAGACATTATAAAATCATCATAAAAACAGTAAAACACCATACATAGTTACATACATCTTTACCAGAAAGTACTGCTTTTACTTTTGGATTTATAGCCACCTGACATGCAACCATCTTTAGTGCTGCATCTGAAGAAGTGACCTTTGTTTTGTTAGGCTTCACTCCCAGTTTCCGCCTACAGCCTACAGCCCCACAGTGGCAATCTTGGTCTGCACCAAACTGCACAAACCTGCTAATTCTATTATATACCACTAGAGGTGACAAAACGAGCGTGGGTAAACCCTTTTCCCCAGAAAATTCAACTCGTTTATAAACAATTAGCATGTCAGATAAAATTGCAAAGAATTATATTCTTTCAATAATTGTCTAAACTTTTCGAAAAAGGCGACGTAGTAGATATTTTACGCAATAAAATACTCAGGTCATGGTCAACAACACATTTGACTCATTTCACTTTTAGCTATTTTCTTATATTTACCAGTTTGACCCACATAAGAGATAAAAATGTCAGCACTTAGCAAACTTTTTAGGGCTAATAGCATTTTGCAAGTTACATTATGCGTGCAGTATTCATGGATCTAGACATAATGCCACACGAGGGTTTAATAAAGAAATAAAAGAGAGCAGGCAAGAAGTCAAGATGCCATGTGATGAGCACATACTGGTAATCATAAGTCAGGTGTTCACCCTTCTTTATATCCCGGGTTGCAAATATGCCAATTCTTGTTTCACCGTCAATTCTCCTGAAGAAATCATTTCATAAGAAAATGGTGTTGTCATGACAATGAATTCAGATAGAATGACAGAGACAACCATTTCTGCATCTCAGTATTTGGAGAACAACTGTGATTTATATATCTTGATTTGTTTCCTTTGAATGTAGCATCAATCACCATATCTCGATTAATCTCACACAAGTAAAAATTTGTTTCTCCTTGATGTTTCATTGTCCAAAGCCTCTGTTCACACATTTTGTCATCAATAACTGCATTTGGGTTAAAATGGAAACTCAGATATCATGCTTCCTGTCTTACTTATGAAAGTAAATGTACTTATAACTTAAACACGTTACCTTCTCCAACATATTCAATTATGAACTCCCCTCGCATGATATCCTCTTTAGCTACAACCCCAAAGCCGCATTTCTCAGTCTAAGAAAACAAGTTAATTAAAACGAGGTTAAACAATAGCAGAATGGTATTTCATATTAGATATTGAGACAATTATTTAACATAGAAGGGTGGTAATAAGAAATTATACATACAAACAAACTGAAACAAATAAATTGAACTTGAGCATACATAAATTATAGAGGTTGAAACTAAGTAGACATATAGACTAATAAATTACAGATGTACTTGGACAGTTTTCACATATGACAAAAGACATCAACAAATTGTGTTTAGGATAATAGAGAACCTGCACTATCTTCATTTTCTTCATAGGCCGTTGGTGAAATGGTTTATTAAGGCATGATTCATCACATTTACAGTTAGACGAGCAGCTTGACAGAAGCATCCTGCAAAAGGAAATAATCCTGTCATTGTCTATCCTATGAAAATTCCAAACTTTGCATTCATGAATGCCCCATATAAACTAAAAAAACCACGTTCATGACTGCTAATAGTGCAACGTAATAGGAGAAAGAAACCTATCTTAGTTCTTACCCACAATGGCAATCTCTACCACAAACACCAGAAGAACCTGGTGTTGAGCTGCAGGAACAGAATATTCCATCATCCTCCACTCGAGTTCGCCTCTTAACCTTCTTTGTTTTATATATATCTTAAACATATGTTAATCTCAACAGCAAAACAGACGTAGGCACATACATATAAACACACACATTCACACGCATGAAGATGGTCAGACACAATTTATCCAAGTGAAGTGTGATAAAGAAAACTAGAAAAGAACAAGATTTTACAAGTGAAAGTGCATAGTTACAGCCTCTGTAATAAGATAGATCAAAATCTCAACAGTTATAAAGGATACTGCGCCTTATGACGATATACTGCTTTTTTAACCAATCAGGAAGTTTATACTCAACAGGTTCTCCAATCTGCTTCCCCATTCTTTCAAACAATTGCACAATTTCACCAGATTCACTCTTCTAGATCAACCAATCAACAAATTCAACAGCGTCAAAACATTATACCGTTTGCAATTATGTACAACGATACAAAAAACAATCTAATTACACCAAAAACAGTAAGCACCTCAACCTTCATGGCAGGCATGGGGAACTTCTTAAAACGACTTCTATCAGCACAACGAAACTAACGCAAAAGGCAGCCTATAACAAAACTCCAAAATGCAATTAACTGAGCAAATATAACACGAAACTGCATCTACGTTGCTTACAGCGATTCAGATCTGAAACGAACTAATGAACAACTTTATCCTCTTAAACTTTTCAAAACCCTAGCCGTCTCCATCGCGGTCACCTCGCCGTCCCCGCCCCTGCTACTCATACAACGAGACCGCGTGTGAGATAGCGAGTGGCGATGAGAATCTGAAACCGTAAAACCTTGTTTCTGTTGGCGATTGAGGTTTACTTACTCAATCTATGAATAAATCGGTGGTAAACGAAGAAGATGAACAGTAGAAGACGGTGGAGATCGTGACGGTGGAACGGAGGTGACAACCGGCGGTAGAAAACTCCGGTGGGCGGTGGTAGAATTGATTCGAAGAAGAAGATGAGTTGAATTTGTGGTTTGAAGTTTTGTAACGGCTCCTACGTAGATGGCGTTGGGCGAAAGTGATGGTGGATTAGATTTCGTTGTCTTCGGGATCTACGAAAACGTTGCACCTCTTTGTGGGTTTAACGAGCTAGATAGGTTGAAATGATTTGGGTGGGTTGTAAGGTGTGAGGCTAGTACGGCTTCGGGTTTATTGCGTCGGGATGTTTATTGTTGGTCTAATAGCGCGTGAAAACAAAAACGTGTTCGGGTTTAAGACTGTGAGTGACTCGAGAGTAATGGTAACTTTGGGTTTTGGGGTCTCAATTTCTAATACCTTTTTTTGGCTAGTCTAATTTTTTTTTTTTTTTTTTTTTTGGTATAAGTGGTGTAGGGTAGAATCTGAGTTCAAGGGTTCGTATTGAATGTTAACATTCATCTAGTTGGAGAACTGAAACGTTCCTCGTAGGTTTTCGAAAAAGTTAGCAGCTGACATTTAATTCTATTATAGATTCAATTTTTTGTTACGGATTTATATCAATGTTTCAATAGTTGTCTATTGTAGATGTTTAAAGAAGACGATCAAATTGACCTCTTGTGAACGTTTATTCTGTTGCTACTCTGTTTTTCCTAAGTTTGGTTTACTAATTTTTTCAAATATTTATGAATTTACTTGTCAACTACCTGTTTTCATTTTATTTGATTTAGAGTTCTTATTTTACTAATTTTATGTCGTGAGTTATTATAAGGGAACTTTAAGTAATTTTACATGGTTGTAGGTTTCTTTTTTTTTATTGTTTCATTATGTTGACATTGATTTGATTGATACTCAAAAAGTTCCTTTGATCAAAATCTGGTTTTTCATACCACACTTCTTGTTCGCTATTGTTAGTTGTCTATTTGCTTCTAGTCTACCCCCTAGCTACAAAACATAAGTGTAAGGAATTGTAAGAAAGGAGATATGGAAAGAAGAAGTGCAATCATAGTATTTGGAATACATTTAAATTGCATAATTGTGTATTCTTTATTGAAATCGTATAAAAGATATCAATCACAAACAATGTTTTCACTCGTTAATGAATAATTTTTGGTTTCATGTTTCAATTTAAGGATATCATTTAAATGAAATATCAAGTTAAAATCAATGTAATACATGACTTGAATAAATTAATCCTGTTAAAGTATAAACCATTACTTTTTCTTTACTATTAAATGGGATATATGTATTTAATTAGTGTTTTGTTTAAGTTTTTATTTCAGAATTTTATTATCTTTTACCTTTTCTTTGTTCCATTTCAGAATTTTATTATCGTTTACCTTTTCTTTGTTTTTTTAAATATATCCTTTTTCTTTTTAAAAAAGTTTATTAAAACTCTTAAAAGTTATAAAAAAAGTTACATTATGTATAACTTATTTTAATTACTTGGGAGTACTAAGTCTGGAATTTGAATAATCTGATTAATTATAATTAGTTTATCTTTTTATTTTTAAAACAAAACTAACATAGAACATGTGCATCTACTTTCAATGAAAAAAATAATTTAACATCCATTATAAATGTTAAGAATAAATGCAAAATAAGTAAATAATTTTATTATTTTTAAACATAATTGTTTTATTATTCAGGCTAGGGAGTCAAGAAAATCACAAGCTAATTTTGCTAGAAATCAACACGTGGTTGGATAAAGTTATTCTTATTTATAATAAAAATCTGCAACAAAAAAACATGTTCAGTATGAAGGTAAGATGTACAATTGACTAGCATATGTGTGGGTCGTGACTTGTGTTGGTGGTTCGCCTTGACTACCGAGTTGCGGCTTGTGTCACTTCGGGTATGCTACGTCTTAGTTTCGATTACTAAGTTAATGTCACGTAGGTAAAACTGGTGTCATGAAGGGAAATGAGATTGACTAATCCATCTTAAATGTGTGTTGATTTTGTTTATTATTATATTAAACAAGTCTTTTCAAATTTATTTTATCACTATAAGAATGAGTTGATAGTTAATGTTCTATATTAGAGTCCAGAGAAAAACAAGTTTGGCTCTAAGTAAACCTGTGTAGTGAGAGGAGCATTCTCTGATTCTTCCATCATCACAACTACTTCTCATTTTTTCATTTGGTGAAACCTCGAATGAGTTAGCCTCTCCGACAATATTTATATTATTTTGGATGTTGTACCTTTAGAAACATATATTATCATTTAAGAGAAAGCCTAGAATTTGTTTTAAGATAAGCGTGTTGAACCCACAGCTAAACTCATGCTATGGACTAATTTGCATATTTTTCGATCCATGACTCTACACAATTAGCTGATTTAATTGACACAATAACTAAAATATCTTTCTTGTAAAACAACAGGAAAGCACATATCAAACCCACAGTTTAGACTTTATAGATTGAATATTATTTTTACTATAACATTAACCTTGTAATAAAGAGCTGATGAATTTAATTTGCCCGACTGTCCAAGTGAGAGACCAAAGATATCATTTGGTCAAAATTTTAAGATCTAATCCGTAATTAAAGAAAAAATATAAAATTTTAACGAAGTTAAAAACCATCCAAGTAAGTTGCTCCATAACTAATTTCCCAAAAGTATAAATTAATAAATGAATTACTTGATTAATTTTTTAAGATATTATATATGTTACAACTCACGTGGCTTGTCACATTATCATATTATCATATTAGTTGGCAATTGAGATGACACACGGTTTTAAATAATTAATCTGTTTCCTTAATTTTAGGATAAATTTAATTGACTCAAAGTATTAATCTTATAATGTTGCAGATTAAATTGTGTTGACTTAGAAAATACAAACCATAAACTAAAACGTTGCTTAAATAGTTAAATTAACAAGTTGTCCAACTAACCCGTTATCATTTCTTTTCTCAATTTTTTGTTATTTAAATAAATAATATATTTGTTCTAATTAGATTATTGTCTAGTATTATATATGAATGCATACCTTTAATATATGTGTAATTAATACTTACACCTATACATATCTTTTTACGTTACATTTAGTATTCTTTTATTCATATTCTATATTGTAACATATTTTAACAATCTAACATAACTGAAGAATAATGTCATTTGTTATTTAATTAGATTATCATGTAGCTTGCTTTAGATAGACCATGAATATAAGTTGCAATTCAATTAAGTTATGTTTTATTTTAGAGTAAATTATCGTTTTCATCCCTGTGGTTTGGGCATATTTGTCATTTTCATCCAAAAAGGTTTTTTTTTTTGCATTTGGCTCCCTAAGGTTTAAAAAAAGTTGCCGTTATCATCCAAAAACATGAATTTGGTAAAAAAATTTATCAACAACACGTAAACATAGATTAAGATTTCGTTTTTATATGAAAATTAACATAAATACCCATTTAACGATGAATATTTAACATTTTAAAATAATAAAGCTACCATTTTTGGATGAAAATGATAGTTTTTTTGAAACCTTAGGGAGTCAAATGCAAGAAAAAACCTTTTTGGATGGAAACGGCAAACATAACCAAACAATAGGGAGAAAAATGGCAATTGACTCTTTATTTTATTTTATTTTTTTGAACGGCAAATCTATGTTTTATTTACCCTCTTCGTATTTATATAATTCAAAGTATATAAAATTCCCTATATATACATAAAATGTAACTCGATTATGAGAATGGGTTCTAATATTTCATACATGGTCAAACAAATAGATAAAACTAAAAAATGACATGTGTCTCGTCATTTAATAAGAAAAAATAACGCAAAATAATAGTGAATAGTCACCTGATAGGGAACATGTCCCACCAAGATATCTATTTATTATGAAAATAAATATAATTTTTTATTATTTTTTTGGAACGGTAAATATATCATACTACTGCTACTATTAAATTATATCAAGTTAAATCATGTCTGGGATTGAACTCAGGACCTCCCCTCTAATAGGCAAAAGCTCTACCAAATGGGCTAGCCACACATTGGCAAATATATTTGACGAGAACGATATTGTCTTTTTACATTAGTTTTTAAAAGGTTAAAGGAACAAAATTTTCTTTTCTAAATTTACTATCTTAAGCAGCTTTTACATACACGTCAACTATGTGATTATAATTGTTGATTTCAAACTAGCTTTTTCTCACAATTTAAAAAAAAAAAATTATAACTTTTTCATACGTTAATATTTTTTATAAAACTTATACAATATATAACATATTATTATTTTTAATTTGAGTGTGTTATTACAGTGTTGGTATATTCTTTTCTTTTATTTTAAAAAATTATAGGTTATGCTTTTCGATGCATCGTGCGAGTAAGGGGCTGTTTGGCAATATCTGAATGATTAAGTGCTGGACCAATAAGAGGTCTGAACCATTAAATGCTGAACCATTAAGAGGTCTGAACCATTAAAAGCTAGTATATCGTTTAACTATTCAAAGGCAAATGTCTGATCAATTCTGATAAAAGTTCTTAACAATTCAACATTAGATCTCTTAGTCATTCAGCATTAGTATAATGTTTAACTATTCAGAGGAAAATGCCTGAACCATTCAGACATTTGCTCGTGAAACAAACAGTCTGAATCATTAAGTGCTGAATCATTCAGAAATCTGAACCATTAAGAGGCTGATTAAGAGGCTGCCAAACAGCCCTAACTCTTTGGCTCATAAACAGTCGTAACTATAAACATAAATCGTGTATATATGTGTGTGGGCATATAAAATATTGAGCCATGTAAAATGTTTATTATAAAAATACTTATCCATATTCGATTATAAAAATATGATATCCAGATTCGATAAAGTGAAAACCCAATACACGATAAAGAAAAAAGTGTATTAGTCAACATAGTGAAAGTGTTCAAAGAATTATACGTTATAAGATACTATTATTAATTTATAATAAAATTCAGCATATATATGCAAAAATTTATATTTCGGCAAGTACATATATCTTCCGGAACTTTATGTATGATGATGATATTTGAGGATTTGTAAGAAAACACAAGATAAATAAATAAAAAGGCAAAGGTATAAAAAGAACAATAATAATATCTATTAACTTTAAACCCTTACAACGATTTATAAAGTTCTTATGTCATAAACATAAAAACATTCTCCTTTTATAAATTTATTTTTAATATACATGAATTTTTCAGATATTTTAATAAGTTTAAGAGTAAATTAAACTTATCATCCATGTGAATTTAAAAAAATTGTTTGTTTCTAGGTTTGAAAAATCATCCCTTTGATCCCAAGTATTTGACAAATAGTATCACATTCTATACTTGGCTTAAATGTATGTTAGTTTTGGATGTTAAATATTTCAAAATATTCATTTTACACTTGTGCTTAAAAAACAAAACAAATGAAACTACAAAAATACCAAAATACCCATTAGGGGTGTTCAAAAAAATCAAAATCTAAAAAATTTCGTAATCTGACTCGTATCCGGAAAAACTAATCTGAATCCTTGTTCGGATATTCGGGTCGTACTCATCCGAATCCGAATTCCTTATTCGGGTTTTGGATCGAATTTCGGATGTCATGATTTTTTTTTATTCGGATATTCGATTAAACCGAATCAGAATCACTCTATGTTTCAAGCCCAATACTCATTGCCCAACTACCTATTATGTTTAAACTCAATACTCAAAAGTCTTGACACCTTCTGGTCCTATAATATATCTTAAACAATTTCACAATAATCAATCTTTGTTCTTAATTAGAGATTATAATATTTGAATTTTATATAATTACCTATTATGTTTGAATTTTAAATTTGTGTTTAAGTCAAGTTTGTATTTTCTAGTTTTATATTGTGATTTTAAACTGGTAAGAGGTTAAGAATAAAAAGTTAACTAAAATAGAAAAAAGATTTATTTAGTTTATTTGTATTATTCAGATTTATCTGATCCGATCGAAATTAAATTCAGATAGATTTGGATCAGATAGGAATATCACTTATTCGGATGGATCAGAATTCAGATGGGGTCATGAAACTTTAAAATCTGAATAATCCGATTTTAGTAATCCGTTATCTAATCAGATGAACCCCTTAATACTCATTGCTCTTTAGTAAAACAACGTTATAATTAAACCCACCCACCTTCTTATTCTTCGACCAGCTTTGACCTTTTTCCATACACGTTTTTTCTGGTGTAACAACCTAACCACCGTACTAGATATTGTCTACTCTGATAGTTGGCACGCCCTCAGGCGCCCTGCCCTTTATAATTTTAAAACTTGTCTGATAAGAAATGTATCCAACCTCATATAAGGAGGTTTTCGTTCACCTTCCCAGCCGATATGGGATGTTTGATGTGATCCAAATTATACATATAAAACATATCAATTGAATTCAAATATTTTCAAAACTCTTAGTGAAAGTGATGAATTGATATCTAAATCGTTTAAATTGTGTTTTTAGGCTTGAGAAAGACCAAGATAAACAAAAGCAGCTTAAACAAAGAGAAAGTTAAAGAAAACAAGCTCTGGAATTCAAGCATGGGGCCGTGTCTCATTAAGCACGCCCCCATGATCAGCCTGAAATATGCCCTCGTGCTTAAATTAGCACATCCATGTGATTGAACTAGAAATGGTTATTAGAAATAATATAACTGTAGCTTCCTGATCATTTGCGGGTTCACTTTTATTAGTATGAGAAATCTACATTAATTGTTATGGTTTTCTAAAATTAATGGTATGTTAAAAAGAAACTTGATCAACTCTCTTTCTAACACTAAGTTATGTTTTCAGAAATTGTATGTTGAAAGGCTACACAAGATTTACCTACATTACTAGTGGCTTGGAGGATCAACATTGTAAATTACTCGATGTTGGTGTCCTTGTCACTACGGAGCTGGCAGATGAGAAATCCGTGTTGACTCACATTTATAAATATTAACATAATTACTTTAACATATATATTTAATCATACCACCAATTTATCAAAACTATATAAGTGTAATCTAAATTAAGATAATAGTCTTACCTCGCTAAAATAATCACCAAAAGTCTCCACCTTTATCTATCTTTATTTATCGTTATTTTATTTAACTTATCTTTTCCTAAATCAAAAATTAAAACTAATAGTCAATTATAAGGGTTGTTGAGTAGACTTAGTGTGTCCACAGGTTGATACTCGGTTCTTACCAACATTATATTATCACACGACATGTACACTTGCCTTTTGTTTGTATTTTTTAGTATTAGTAAAAATCATTTAAAACTGAATTTGTGCGAAAAACTTTTATCAAAATATATATACTATCTGCACACACCAATTACTTAATCAATTAATAAGTATTAAATGAGTTGAGTTTAAGCCAAACATAAATTTAGGCAAACTCTGGTTTAGCTCATCTTATTATAAAACTGAAAAAAGCTACATTCAAACAATTAGTATTTATTATATTATGAGATACATTGGTCAGACTGATTATTTGATAGATGTTTAACAAAAGTTATTATTTTTCTGTATCCACGAGAGACTAAAAGTTGATCGATATTAGGTTGTGTGTTGTGGGATACGGTTTCATGTGGGGTTATCCTATAATATTGTGACATATAGCGTTGACTGAATGCTGGTGTTTAGGGGCTCCAACGAATGTCTTAATTAATTAATTTATTTTTAAATGTAAAACAATTATATAAAAATTAAACATCTGGCAAATCTAACACCGGAATTGGCGTCAGAAATCGTCATCAAAACATTTTCGACTAGGACTATTTGGTCCGCCTAAGTTTGACTTTGACCAGTTTTGATCGATTAGCACCTAGAACTTCTGATTTGATGAAATCAAAGTGGCCAACCTTTGATTAGCGATTAATCGCCAACTAATCGAAGGGTAGTGACGATTTTTACAACACTGTCTATGCGATTTTCTTATTGTCATTTCGACGTTATCTTTTTATTAGGTGAATACGAATGTACAAGTGGTTAAAACTGAAGCTCACATATCTACATTGCATCGATGTCTCCGAAGCAACGCAAGGGGTATGCCCGCTAGTTATGCATCATTTAACGCAAAGTTACTACTGATCTTTAGTACAAGTGGTTGAGGTGATGTATTTTAAGACTTCAATAAACTAGGTGAAAATTTTAGGTTTAAGTCTAATCTAGGACAAAAAAAGAGGATATATCTAGGTTGAGTCATGAGTTTTCTCATCTATTGTGAGTTTTCTCTTAAGGGTGATCAAAGGTTCGAAACTGATGGGGACAAACTAATATACAAGCTTAATTTCAGAGACGCGTCAGCCTAGCATCCTATGTTCTGTACTTGAGTAATAAAAATGATCAGATATATTAATGACCTGTCAGTGATCCAATTAGCTGTTTAGAAAAAATTAGAGTAAAGTTAACGAATTAAAATAAAAATATGAAGCAATTATATAGATAATTTGAGGATTAATTATTTTATAATGAAAATTGAGAGGCATTGGAGCGGGGGACCCTCAATGTTTTGCGTGCAAACGCACGCGCAGGCCCACGTGCACTCCTGGTTTAACGCTGGATTCCAAAATAAAGCTCTACGTTTGCTTGACCCAAAAGAACATGCCTCGTTATACACACATTTTTTTTTCTTAAACTAAAATTGAAATTTGGAAGTAGCTTCCGTATTTTCATCATCTTTTTCTTTATTCTAAAACTAGAATATATGTTTTAATGTTTTACTTTAAATTGTAATTTATTAAGCAATTATATACTTTATAATAACCCTCATGTAAAGTTGACAAAAGAAGTTTTATTATGTTTAACGTGTTAGAGACGTCATAGTTAACATAAATATAAAAAATAAAAATGATTTGTTTAACTATTTTTATCTTAAGTAGGGGTGTAAACAAGCCGAGCCGAGCCCGAGCTCGCTTAGGCTCGAGCTTGGCTAGTAAAAAAATTATCAGGCTCGAGCTCGGCTCGGGCTCGGGTCGTTTATTGTTAGATTATAAAATTATTATTTATTTATAATTACTTTTATATTTTTTATAATCAAACTTTTTATATATAACATAATATATATTCTTTTAATTATTTTTATCATAATGATATATATAATAATATGATTTATGTAAATATATATTTATATATATTTTAATATGTAAATAAAAAATTATATAAAACAAAAAAGCTCGTTTAGGCTCGCGAGCCGACTCGAGCTCGATGTCTGAAGCTTGGGCTCAAGCTTGTTTAGTAAACGAGCCATGAGGTGAGCTCGAGCTCGGGCTCGTTTAAGCTCGGCTTGATTCGAGCTTTTTTCAAGCCTATCCCGAGTAGCTTGCGAGCCAGCTTGGCTCGGTTACACCCCTAATCTTATGTCTATAGTTTTTTTATATGTGTTACGGGTCAAGATGGAGAAATGGTGGAGCTAAGTCTTTTAATTAATTTTCTTTTCAAGAAATTAAAAAAAAAAATTACACAGTGTACCTTTTATTGTAAATATTTAATCAATTAATCGTGTCATAAACATGATTGAAATTGCCTTGCGTGTGTGCTTCTTTTGCATTAGTATAATAATTAATCTTAAACATAATATTTTTCTCCCGTAATTTTTTTACACCCATTGTCCAGGTTACTAGCATCTTAACATACATTTCAAAAGAACAATAGGAATATTGTAGGATAGCCTTTGTATGTTTGAGATCTTAATAAGTGAATTCTGGTGTGATTTGGAACTAAGTATTATTTTGTTATTTATAGTGGAATTGTGTCGATTTAAATAATTACATGAAACACTCTTTAATTGAACTTATTTTGTTAAATTGAGTTTTGACCCAAACTTTAATGTTTATGTGTTAGCTTACATCAGTTGGAGACTGCTCAGTCACAACTGAGCAACAATAAAATGAGTTGTGAGAACCGTTAATGCCCATATATCAATTGTAACTCATGCAGATCAGTTACAACTAACCAGCAACAACGGAATTGAGCAATAATAATATCAACCACTTGCGCAAATTAATCATAACTAATCAATAGTAGTGATGACATACAACAATTTCATGCTAGATTAATTGCAACATACGATCAATAACAACTGTTGCGATCAAGGCAGTACGACCAACCCAACGTTATTATTACCGAGAACCATGACATCATCATTAGGAATGGCTTCCAATAGATGAATGTCATTGGTTGCATCCAACCAACAACCTGACCCGACCTACAAGAATCACACATGACCACCATTAAATAACCTAATCCTACCCACATCGAGTCAATGCCCAATTCAATAATATTAAGATGGCTCTTAAGCGGCTCGCAACGATACGAACATTGCGAAAGGTGCATTACCGCATCACAACACATCCATCGCCCACGCCACCTACGTGCATGTGCGAGTTAAGGTGCCTCGCACCATATAGGTTTCTAGGAGTGTTAAAAAAACAAATAAACAAAAACAAAATCTTTTATGAAAACCTAGAACAATTGAGATAAATATTAGATCACTTGAACCTAAGATGAAAAACCAAAACATTTTAAATAAATATTCAGTTATGTGATTAGTTTCATGAAAGTTCATGGGTTCGAGACGAGTAAGGTTTAGGTAACACCTGGTCGGTTATTAGAATATGTTTACCCTTATCAAAATGGAATATATTATAAGTATATCATAAAATCTTCAAATATAATAAATAGTATATTGAGGTTATTTGAATCTTGAAACTATTAAAACTATACAATTGCTAAAAACTCGTTGAATAATTATTTTTCAAGTCATATTCAGATGTTATTTCAAATCGGATTTCAAGTTATTAGAATTCCAACATGGAACTTTTAATACTTAAAACCATAAACAAATATACTTGATACACGCAAACCTGATACATATGACTAACGAATACTAGACGAGTATGAAACACAACCTTATAATCGGATCCTCAACCCTTGCAATACCTACCTTTACATACATAATGATCTTCTTACTAGTAGTATTTTTTACCTATTTATTTATAATTACATGCGTTTTAAATAATTTCTTAAACCTTAGTATAATATAATTGGGTTTTAAATACTTAAATTTTCCAAAACGTGAATTTTAAACGATATTGAATGTATGGTATATAAAATGACAATAAGTTTTATCTTTAAATAAAACTATCTGAACGAAATTGTACGTTGTGTGATAAAGTATAAACTAACAATCGATCCGAGTTGTCTTCGGACTAAATTCACGTCAACCCATAAATTAACTTGAATTTATACCGTTGAATGAAAACTTATTATATACATGATAAAATCATCCCAACTTGTTTCCGAATTAACTTTACATTGAAATGTAAAGTAGAAAGCGTTTTATATCTGACCTCGACTCATATCTAACAAAACTTACGTCAAGACGTAGTCGAATGTAGAAAAATGGATTGTCTCAAAGTGTAAACAAAATTGTACATGGAAATATTCTATATTTGATCCGACTCATCCTAACACGTAACCAAAAATACGAAAATAAAAAATTAATTTTTTATGTAAAAATTGCATTGGTATAAACCAAAAACTTTAGAATCTTATGGGGGTAGAAATGACTTATGAATGTTAGCCGGTAAGATTTTAATTCAATAAACAAATCTATAGTATCTAATAAAAAAAGTTTTTTTTTGTCACTTGTCATTTTCTTAAACCAACTTTTTGACACTTGTTATTTTTTATAAACATTCTCATTTCATTTTCCATCCAAAAAGTATTATAACGATTTAAACACTCAAACTAATTTCTCTCTCTTTATAAAAATCAATTTTATTAATTGATATATTTCTCTATCTCATATAGATTTTTTAAAATCAAATTATATTTTTAAAAATAAATTTTATTAAGTAAATTAAAAATCACATCTTTTTATTAAAATACAAATAATAAAAAATAAAATTTTTATATAATATAAAATTTTCTAAACTACTAAACCTTTTTGAAATAAAACATTTTAAATCAGTCTTTTATTGAAAAGATTATAAAAAATATGAAATTTTCTAAAAATAGTTTTATTAAAATAACCAAAATAATTAGAAACTTGAGTTTCTAATAAAAAAGATTTTTATAAACAATTAATTTTTTTTATAAAAGAATCTTAAAACGAATGTTTAAAAATAAAACTATTTAGATAAGAGAGTTAAAAAATAGTATAATTGTTTTATTTCTTGAACTATTACACATATATAATTTTAATCATATTTTATATTAAAATATCATATTGTAACTTTTTGTTTTTATTATTAACTATAATCCGTTTAATAAATAGGTTTTTAGCCTATATATTTGTTTATCTACAACAAAGAAAATTTAAAATAAGACTTGACATAATTATAAGTTTTATCATACTAAATTTCTCATTTTCCTTTATTACTATTAATAATATTGAATACTAATAATATTACTCATACCATTTTTAAATTAAAAATTATATAATTTAATAAATTAAAACCTATTTTTTATTAAAAACACATTTTTTAAAAAATAAAAGTTTTATAAAATACAGAATACAATAAACTTTTTTTAAAATAAACTAATTTTTCTTAAAACAAAATATTTAAAACCCACATATCTTTTATAAAATAAAAGTTTAAGAAAATATATTATTATTTATTTACTTAAAATAGCTATTCTCATGTAATTATTAAATCCGTGTAATTAACGAGGGATTAATATAGTATAATATAATTCAATAAACAAATATTATAATAATTATTATTATATATTTTAATAAATAAATTACTATTAATTAATATTATATCACTCTTCACTTTCATTTCAATTAATATTTCAACTAGTTTTTTAACCTCAGCGCGTTGCGGCGGTGCAGTAAGCAGTGTAATAAAGTATAGATCACAATTGACTCCAAAAATTTTTTATGTTGGAATGTAGAGTTACTTGAAATTATATCGTTGAATTAAAATGTATTATATTTGACGCAACTACAAACAAAATTCATGTCGAAACATTGACCAACTCTCAACGTACATATAATTAAGCACTTGCGATGGCCATATGTGGTGTGATAAAGTATAGGCTACAATCGCCCCAATTAGTCTCCAAACAAAATTTCTGTCAAAATTTATAATAACTTAAATTTATACTGTCAAATGAAAACGTATATATTTAACCTGACACCTTTTCAAACAAAAACTCGTATTGACACGTAGATCAACTCAAATCGTACTTAAAAATAAGCACAAAAGCATTTTATCTTTTATCTGACTCATTTCCTAACATATACATTATCAGAATTCTCTTATTACTATCAATAGTTAATAATACTTTCTTTAATCCAGCAGATGTTTAATTTATTATTAAATATATTGTTCATTATGTTTTGTCTTTTAATAATATGTATCAAAACTGAGCGATGGTAATGATTCCAGGCTTGTTGAAGGACTGTTGCGTGCCATTGCTGAACCATCGCTTCCATCACAACCTTCAATAGCCACCGCCACTGTCCTCATCAATAACCAACTACTATCTCTATCATTTCCCTCTAATAGTGAATGTTGTCGATCATCACCGTGACGGAAGAAAGACTACCAAAGAAATTGTCACTTTTTATTTTAAAAAAGTCACTGTCTTCATGTTTTTCTCTCTTTCTAATAAGCTAAAAGAGCCTTTTATTAAACCCTAACAACATGTGAGTGATCAGAGGATCATACGTATCAAACACGCATCATTTACTTGTACCTCATGCATAAAGTACTATAAAATCACTATTCATTTGGTTGCATTTAATAATAGAGTAATAATATTTCAATTAATATAAGAGTAATATTATATAATTGTATATAAAGATTTTTTCGTGCAAAGAGACGTGAATGATGATTTTATGATATGCGTTACTTAACTTACTTTAGACAAGATGTATGTCACATATATATTCTTTTTTTTAACAGGACATGAGTATTAGACGACTTATTTTTACGTAATATAGTCCCAAACTAAGATATAAAGCAAAATGTAGATCACGTGTAACAATCGGTTCGCGTGTGGCGGCACGCTTGTGAATCTCGTTACACGTGTTGCGACGGTGATATTATGTATTAGAGCTTGAAACGTAGATAGAAAACAATATTATGTCCCGCATGCATATATTAATAACTAGGTTAGTATCATGTGTATTACACGAGTTGAATAAATAAATATCAAATAATAAGTAACGAAAATTTATTAATTATAAAATGATATTTTGATAAAAACTTATGAATGAAATTACTTATGAGTAATAATTATAATTAATTAATTTTTTTTGTAAGTTAAAAAAAATTCAAAGAATTTTGTTCCAAAACAAACCTTTTTAAAAAGTGTTATTTCTAAAAAAACTCATTATAACTCTGAATTTTAATTATTTTGATTTATAGTATTTTAATTATTTAAAAAAAGCGATTTTAAACTACCTTATGTTTTTTTAAAAAGTTTGATGTTTTAGTAAAATTTCTTATCTTAACAAAGCTGTTTCTATAGAACTTAAATTTATAAAAAAAAACTCTTTCTTAATTTATTAAAAAAACTATATTTAATATAAAAAAGAAATAAATAATATAATTTGTAATTAATATACTTATTTAATAAGAGAGAGAAGCGGGAAAATTTAAAATAAAAGCTCTAGAATTATGCCAAGTGTTCACCTAAAGCCTTCTTTTATTATAATAGATAGATTTAAATAAAAATAAAAATGGAAAAAAAATATAAGAAAAATAAAAAAAAATCCTAAAATACCAAAACAAGATGTTAGAGTTTGAACCCACAACACCTCACACATAAACCACACCTCTAACCACATGCACCATTATGTGCCTTGTAGAAACACAATATATATAGATGAAGCAAATCCACATAAAGCAAAATTTATATACACACACACACACATTTGAAAGGACCAATGATTTTGTGACAGGCGTCAAGAGCACCAACACTAGTATGTATATAGTAAAAAGCTATCTTAGAATGAGAAAAACATATTTTGTTTCTAAATGAACGAAGCGTTTATGCATGCGTTATTAGAGATGAAGAAAATGGTGTCAAGTGAGGAGTTAACAATAGTATTGTAATAACATAAGTCCTTGAAGATTTTAAAGATGTTATGTCATGTGATGAAGAGACTCCCACCTAAAAGAGAGGTGAATCATCTCATTAAGCTTGAATCATGGGATAAGAAAAATTAAATACGCTGACTAGAGCTGGTAACTCTAAAGTCAATAATTCTTGGCCATTGACTTACTACTTCGATTAAAACACATGTTGCGTAAGACATTAAGCAGCGTCGTTTATAGGCATCCAACGGGTAGTCCTCTTGCTGTGCTGGTACGTTCAACTATATGAGTTGACAAGAACACATCACAATATTTGTGAGTAAAGATTTTAGAGAAGATATCTCATATGTTGAACTTTTTTTTTTACCTTAATTCTGCCTAACTTATAAACAAAGGCTCAATCCATTTTGTATATGCCATAGAAACACTAACAAAACCCTTCTTTGATGCATAAGAGTGCAAGAATGCAATTGGTGATGAGTGGTGAGAAGCCTAGTTTATAGGTTGACGCTCTTGATATTTAGAGGTTAATTTCACCTCCCTTATATCCAACTAAACATAAAGATCAAGTAAGTGAGCAACACTTACTTCAAAATCAACACAAGAGTGTTAATTTTCGGTATTTAGTATCAAATTTGATGTCAAAGTTTGTGTGAAAGTTATCACATCACAGTGATCTTTTAGTTGAAAAATGGTTTATTGGACACTAGAATAAAATATTGCCACCAACGTGTTTAAATTGTTTACACTTGTTACTCTTTCTCAGGAAATGCTTGTTGGAATTTTTGACACAAAATAATTATATATATGTATTTGTCATATAAATAATTATTTATTTATTGGTTTAAGTTCTCGTTTTATAACGAACTATACCATGTCCAAACTGAAGCTAAGATGAATTAAATATCGATGCTCGAAGTTGAGTGGTCGGAATGAACAAAGTAAAACTTGGGTGATTATAATAGGAAATTGTTGAAATTTCTTACATAATGCTAATAAAGCCATGTATTGATTAACATGGATGTTTTATGTTTTGATCAAGTATTTTAATAAATATTATGAATGTTTACTATGGTTTAAAATTGGCATTAAACATGCCATGAATGAAATAAGAGTTTTAATTTGGTCTCATAAAATATTTCATAAATCAAATGAAAGTTTTGATTGTGAATCAAAAAACTCACATTAATGTGAATTCTTTAGCATGAGTATATAAGAAATCTATTTTCTTTAGAGTCAATAAGTTTTATAGAAAATTTAGAGATGAACATTCTCTAAATTGTTTTTCCTACACCATCATCTTTAAACTTTTTCATATAACATCATAACACATATTTTACCCGGTGATCTCTCGGGTCCGAGGCACTCTCCGGCAGTACATACTGCTTTGGCTGTTGTACCCTGAGAGACAGACGCGTTGTCTTGAGTAGAGACGCGAAATCTGTTTTAAGGGACCCGTGTATAACACGATCCTCAGCCACAACAATCAATCTTTTGTTTGTTAATTGTTGTAGTCAATAGGTATAGTTGAAGATTCGAACGTGATGAAGACTCAAGTCAAGAATACTATATGAAGACTCGTTGGAGTATATACTAAAGATGGATGTTCGAATCAAGTTTGGTACATAAATATTGTTATATTTATTTTTCTAGTCGTATTGTAAACGGTATTGTACTAAAATATTTCTCATGGCTAACGAGAGTATCGTTAGAATTACAATCTTTTAATATAAAAGTGAACCTACTTCTTACAAACTCAAAACAGATTTCGCGTCTCTATGATTTTTTTAGGTTCACGAAATGTTAAAGAAAATATTATTTGAGATTTTTGTTAAAATCAAACAATTTTTTTTTGGGAAATAACGTAGTACAACGTCATGTTTGTATTTTAATAAAGATTGAAGTAAAATCTAATATCCAAAATACCGTGTTACAAAACGAATACTTTGATTCTATCATGTGTTAAAACATTTTTATATATGTTTAACAATCTAACATGTGTGTTAGAGATTGTTTAATTTTTAAAAAACATTAGAAAATCATGAGTTTATAGTTTTAAAATTATTTATGACTACAATTATTTAAGCAAAATTAATTTTTGTTTAGAAACTAGTGTTTTGCAACAAAAAGAGAAATGGTTTATTTTATATGAGCCGAGAAGCTTACAAACCATTTTGTAATCGTTTAGATCTAACGAGCGTGTTAGAAGCGGGTTTATTGTATATAAACCGATAAGTTTAAAAGCAATGTTTTGTAGTTGTTTATTTCTAACAAGCGTGTTAGAACCGGTTTATATTTTACATATCGAAAAGCTTTAAAACGATTTATGTAATCATTTATTTCTAACGACTAAGTTAGAACCGGATTTATTTTATATAAATCGAAAACTTTTAAAGCGATCTTTGTATTCATTTATTTCTAACGTGCTGGTTAGAAGTGATTATTTTAACCGATAAGCTTGAAAGGTTATTTGTGATCATTTATTTTCTAACGAGCGTGTTACAAAAAGGTTTATTTAATAAGAACCATAATATTTAAAATGATTGTTGTAATCATTTGTTAGAAACTGTTTATTTATATAAACCGTTACGTGTTTAAAAACGTTTTTATAGTCATTTATTCTCTAATAAATGTGTTAGAAACGGTTTATTCTACTTAAAAATGTTTTATAATCATTTATTCTCTAATAAATGTGTTAGAAACGGTTTATTTTATAAATCGAAATGTGTTAAAAAAAATTAAAAAAAAAACATTTGTAAATGTTTGTCTTCTAACGAGGGTGTTAGATATTAATTTATATAATAAAACCAAATTTGGAGTTTATGGCCTTGACTTTTGTGATGAAGACATAAAATAAATACGATATATTTTTAAAATAGTTGCAAAGCAAGGAAATGTTTTGAATTAATAAAACATGTGTTTTGCAATCTAAAAGGGTTACTACTCATGTGAGAAGTAGCACGTCTCGAACCACATAATAGTCTTGATGTGATTATTTAGAAAAACAAAACTCGCGGTTGTTGTGAATAGAAATAATTGTTCAAATACAACTACTTATGAATAAGATAGTGTACGCACAACGTTGTTGTTTTTGGTCGGTTTTGACTATTTAAATTTAGAGTTTCAAGATGAAATGAGAAACTTGATCATATGAGTGCATGAGACATTATTGAGGGAGTACCTCAAGACATTTCACAAAATAGATATCATTGCTACAATGATGAAAGTGTTATAGATAATAACACTTGGAGATTTGATGCTTAAATGTAATTTTTAACCGTTTGAATTATTATTAAAAAATATTTTACACTTTACGTTTTAATTTCGGTTGTATTATTATTTATGTTCAATATCTTAAGATAACACATGCAATATTTACAATAAAATAAATTAATTTTTATTATAATGTTCAAAATGATTTTGAGGGAAATAATTTTAAACATCAATTATATAATGTTTAGAAAATATATAACTTTAAATGGATAGTGCAATAAGAGATTTGCATAGAAAACAACTTGAAAGTTGTTGAATTGTTTAAGTGTCGAAGATGAGACATCAAATGTCATACCAGATCATGAGATCGAAAATATGATGAGTGTGCTGAGATGAAATACACAAGTATGAGATATACCGATAAACTTCATTTGAAGTTATCATAAAAATTCACAAGTGTGGATAAATCTACATATGAAAGCAATATATGTTATCTTTAATAAATTTAGCTAAATTCATTTTGAAAGATCTAAATGTAAATGCGTCTACCATCTTAATGTTGTTAGAGCTATGTGGAGGATTTTTCTTTCGCTTGAGAAAGTATCCTAGTTATACATAGCTTAAAGAGAACAACAAGACATGTGTGCCAATAACTCTAGGCAAACTCTATGAATTGCATACTATTGAGTGTTAATATGTTTAACTCTGTCTTAATGTAATACTGATTGTAGACGAGTTTTATTTATATTGTTAATGATGAATGTGTTCACCAAAGTGAATTGAATCAAGACTTATTATTAAGTCTTTATAAGTCAAGGGAAGATGGTGCATTTTACACTTCACACACTCGCACTGTTGTGCTTGAAAGTCGGCTGAGCAGTTTTGACAGATGTTATTGAGATCTTGGTCTTAACTCAATGCCAACTAGCGGAGTGTGTGTACGCTAGATTGGTACCGAGCTTGCCTTTGAGTTGCTACCAACCTATTGTATTAATGCCGAGGTTCGGCAGTTGCTATCGACTGGCTGCTGCTAAGTTGGTGCTGAGGCGGCTACCGGGTATGGCGTCATGTCTGGTGACATGCTCTTGGATGAGAGTATTAAAGGAAAATGACTTATGTTCCTAACCGAATGATGAATAATAAGTCTCATGATTTGTCTAAAATAAGACATGAATATGGACAAGAGATAGTGTGTTATTCCTTAAAGATGTGAAGGATCAGAATGATGCATCTTCTATTCACATGCTAGAGTACTATAGTCTAAAGCATGCTAGCATAGTACTTATCAATTATAATGCTCTAAGGAGGTCAATCATGTGTAGACAAATTTAAAAGAGGATACTCATCCGGTTCAAGAAGGTTGATATAACCTATGGAAAACTTAACTAACTAGATAATGTTATCTAGTTTACAAAGTCTAATGAGGAGTACTCAGCTTTCTAGGTTTGTCCGATCGCAAACCTCATTTTATATCAAATTGCAAGAAATGTGGGGGAGAGGCCATTTTAGAAACAATCCATTAAGGTATGTAGAAATGGTTTTGTGAGAAAGTTTTCTCAAACCTATTTAGAAAGAAAGAACCTTTCATTAACCCATATGGATGTTATCCAATAACACTTAAATATGGGGGTTTCTTGCACTTGAAAATGAAATGTTAGCAATATTGATTTTGACACAATGGTCATAAGGAGTCTATGATAGACTCGGATTCTAATTGGTTAGATTTAGAATCTTGATAGATGTTACTAAAGGCATAAAGGAGATGTGTTTGTTTTGAAATTAGAATTGTGTTCTTCAAATACACTTAGAAGTTTCATAATAGCCATTATTAACTTATGAGTTAAGAACACATCATGAAAACTTATTTCGATTGAAGTTATCTATATCCACTTGACGAAGTGATAGATAACAATTTTGGATCCAACAACTTGCGGGGTTGTAATGAGACGAGATAGAAAGGAATTGGACTATAGCCCGTAGTGAAAAGGGAATATGAGGGAAACCTAACCTAGCTAACTGGAGATCCCAAGATCTAGGTTCAATAGGACAACTTAATCATATGACCAACGGAGTCACTATAGGGGAGTACCCTAAAACTAAAAGGGAGTCATGAACTTCCTAGTCCATTCACTCTGGGGGAGTACCCCGAACCAGTGACCAAGTGGAGGTTAAGCATATTCAGGTTAAATGATTGTGAAAATCAATATAACCATGTGCTTTTAATGATTCATGGAATCACCTATGTTAGAGAGAAGCGGGGTCGCTTCGAATGGATTTGTGGGGAGGCGCAAATCCTAGAGCTCTCGCAGAACCAGGATAGTGATCCATGACCATAACGGACACGACAATGAGGGATGTGCCCGACTAGGGAGAGTCTTGTGTGAATGTGTATTGTCGTCTACACAAAACGGGGTCTGTTCAAAGACATCGCGTCTACACACCACCAGGAGGCTAAGTATGCTTCACAAAGGAAAGTTCAATGGGAACACCTACCTATCCTGCAAGACTCAACTGTCGAGTTTTCATTGGGAATTTTGTGTGTTTTGATCGATCTCCATTCATGTGGGGGATTGTTGGAATTTTGGACACAAAATAATTATATATATGTATTTGTCATATAAATAATTATTAATTTATTGGTTTAAGTTCTCGTTTTATTACGAACTATACCATGTCCAAACTGAAGCTAAGATGAATTAGATATCGATGCTCGAAGTTGAGTGGTCGGAATGAACAAAGTAAAACTTGGGTGATTATAGTAGGAAATTGTTGAAATTTCTTACATAATGCTAATAAAGCCATGTATTGATTAACATGGATGTTTTATGTTTTGATTAAGTATTTTGATAAATATTATGAATGTTTACTATGGTTTAAAATTGGCATTAAACATGCCATGAATGAAATAAGAGTTTTAATTTGGTATCATAAAACATTTCATAAATCAAATGGAAGTTTTGGTTGTGAATCAAAAAACTCACATTAATGTGAATTTTTTAGCATGAGTATATAAGAAATCTATTTTCTTTAGAGTCAATAAGTTTTATAGAAAATTTAGAGATGAACATTCTCTAAATTGTTTTTCCTACACCATCATCTTTAAACTTTTTCATATAACATCATAACACATATTTTACCCGGTGATCTCTCTGGTCCGAGGCACTCTCCGGCAGTACATACTGCTTTGGCTGTTGTACCCTGGGAGACAGACACGTTGTCTTGAGTAGAGACGCGAAATCTGTTTTAAGGGACCCGTGTATAACACGATCCTCAGCCACAACCGTCAATATTTTGTTTGTTAATTGTTGTAGTCAATAGGTATAGTTGAAGATTCGAACGTGATGAAGACTCAAGTCAAGAATACTATATGAAGACTCGTTGGAGTATATACTAAAGATGGATGTTCGAATCAAGTTTGGTACATAAATATTGTTATATTTATTTTTCTAGTCGTATTGTAAACGGTATTGTACTAAAATATTTCTCATGGCTAACGAGAGTATCGTTAGAATTACAATCTTTTAATATAAAAGTGAACCTACTTCTTATAATGCAAAGGTTAGGTGGTTGTTTTCTTCAACAGTTGTTGGTCAGTTATGTGGATTAATAAATCCAAAATAATTTGGTGTGGTTGAATTACGGAAAAGATATTGGGTTTACGAAATGGGTTCAATATTGGTTTTTGGTTGTGTTTGTTCTAGATGTAAATATGATGGACTTCCTAAGAAATTTCAATTCTACACAAATGATTTCATAATTCCTTGTGGAACACGATGATGGTTGTCGGTGAAATTGGTTGTGATGGTTGATGCTGATGGGGGGGAAGTTGTAAGGGTGTATCAGAAGACGAGGGAATGTAGGGGATTTTTCTAGTTTTTATCTTCGAGGGCATGTTTATTAAATTAACTAAACGAACGAAATTTATGTTGTTGTTCATTCATTTATCAACGAATGTATGCAAACGAAATTTCAATCAAACGGTTCACATACTATTTAATTGATTTATAGTGATAATGTGACCATAAATGTTGAGAAACATCATACCTTGATTCGGTTATATGTTTTCAGGTTAAAACAGAAGAAATAAAGCAAAACGTGAAAGTTACAACCAAGGGACGTTGGTCAACGTCACTGGGACGTTCGTTAATGTCGGGGTACGACGTAATGATATTTTTAAAGAGTTCTCTCGGGATTTATAAGTAATTCAAGAGATGCTATAACTTTGGGTGATTTTGGGATGAAAATAGCTTGAAGAATTGCTTGTGATCATCTGATAATCATTTTTGAATGGATTTTATATTATGATCGGCCACTTTGATTAATCCAAACATGGGCAGCTAATCAAATTGTAACCACAAGGATTAAGGGTCTGAATTAGTATTTGTAAAACTTTGTTATGTTTGTGGATATGTCAGGACCTTAGGCGGTTGCTTTCATCATTGCGTACATGTTTGCAATTGTGTTTGTGTTGTCGCTTTTGATTTGATCTATAAGACATTTTTATGATGTGTTCATCAAGATGTTCATTTTTTTATAGAAAAACTCTACATTACAACACAAATTATATTGTGTAGTATGTTAACCTAAGTGATAGATTGACTTCAAACTAAGTGAATGATGACAAAGTTATACAACTTATGTCTATGTGATTTGTCGAATATATTTACGAAATTACAAGCTAATGTAGTTGATTAGACCCAAAGCTTAAGGTGATTACCACTCTTTACATACGTGAAAACTCTTCATTGTGTTCATCTATTAAACTAGTATAATTAATCATCAATTCAACAAATGAATTTTACATTCTTTCAATTCATTATAATAGCTTACCAATCATTAGCTTATTGTGGACTTGACCCTCTTATTTATCTTAATTAATTTAAGACTATTATGAATAAATTTTCTCTATTTTTAACAGGGGCTTAAGCGTTAATAATTACCCTTTTAACCCTGAGGTTCGTCGGAGCCAAATATCAAAATAATCTTGAACGAGCACATGCTACAACCCTGGACTCATATTAATTTTTGTTATGCTTTTTTAGTTATAAATGATTTTAATAAATTTTGAAATTTTAAAAGAGTAAACTTATTTCATCCATATAACCCAAAAGAAAAAAAAAGGGAACCTGAATGGAGTAAATACATACTTGAAGATCAATTGCTTAAAAGGTGTGCATTGTGAATTAATTGAACTTGTGAAAAGTTAATAAAAACAATTAATTGAAAGTAGGATGGAATCTAATAAAAAAGACAGTGATGGATCTATCCTTAATCACACGTACGCAGACCCAAAGAAAAGAAGAGACAAACACACTCCTCCTTTTCACAATAATAAAAAAAGTAAAAAATAAAAAAAAATCATTATAACATCCTTTACAATACTTTTTTTTAGTTTTCTGTTACAAAAAAATATGTGTTATTTTAATCAACTCTATCTATTTGTTTTCTAGTCGGGATCACATCCTCAACCCTCTCAAAAGAAAACGTACAACTAGAAAAATCATCTATCTCAACCTTGAGTATTTTTGCTTAAAGTAAGACTTGAACCCATAAACTTCTCATATTTATGTGTCTTGAGTACTTCATCTTGAATCATTAAACTAAGAATCATTGGCGCTTTTTAAATATACCTCTAAACATCTTTCGTTTGCTATAAGACTTAGACACTAAACCACTTAAAAACATCTGTTGATCTTCTGGTTTAATGATATATGTTTGTATGATGGCTTTAACTTGGAGTCTTTAAAATCTTAAGTTCAAACATGACTTAAGAAGTTTTCTTACACTGGTAAGTTTTTTTTTTTTATGGTGTTTCTAAATGAGTCATACCTGAAACATTAAAATCGATATGAACAATTAACATTCGTTCTCAAAAATATTCACTCGGACATTAAGGATGATTCCAAACACCGTTGAGAGAAAGCCTTAAATCAACAACTTTTACGTTTTACATACACATTGATATCGTTAGACTGTTGCACGAATAAATACAAATATTATAATTTCTCTTTCTTGAATTCTCCTTTGCATCTATCTCCAGGTAAACTAACAGTGTAGATGGGTCACATGCCATGTGACCAAACAGCTGTCTCCACACCCCCAAAATACACACTACTTGTACTCTCTCTCTTCACAACCCAATCTCAATCTCACTTTCTCTCTCTACACCTTCATGCTCAACAAGAATGATGAAAGCAGCTAATCACTTGTTCATAATCTCCTGAAAAAAGATAACATCATCTTCCATTTCACCCCCATCATCATCACCATGATGAAAGCTCGCTGCTTTAACGATTTTCTTGTCTTTCTTGCTTTACTTCGCTGTCTTCTCTACGCTAATGGCGATGCTTCTGAAGCTCAACAGCTTTTCTCCTTCAAGAATTCGCTCAAGAACCCTAATTTGTTGCCTAATTGGGTCGTCGGAAACAACCCGTGTAATTTCACCGGTGTTTCTTGCAGAAACTCTAGGGTTTCGGAGTTAGATCTGAGTGGTGTTGATTTGAGCTGTGAGTTTGGTTTGATTTCTTCGAGCTTGTTGTCGATTCCGACGCTTGAATCCTTTGTTTGTCGGAGTTGTAATGTTAGTGGGGTTGTGGGTGTTAGATCTCAGTGCAGTAAGGTCCTTAGGGTTCTAGATCTGGGTGCCAATCGGATCTCCGGCACGGTGGCGAGTGTATCGGCGTTATCGGTGTGTTCGGGGTTGAAGACGATGAACTTCTCGAGGAATTTGATGGAGTTTGATGGGGGATTGAAGCCTATGGGGCTCAATTTGAAGGTTATTGATCTGTCGTTTAATCGAATCTCCGGGCCGGAGGTTGTTCAATGGGTGTTAGCAGATGGGTGTAGTGAGCTCGTGGAGTTTAACGTCTCCGGCAACAACATCTCCGGCACGGTGCCGGAGAGCTTGAAGGGGTGTTCGTTGCTTGAAGTGGTGGATTTCTCCCGGAATAACTTCTCCGGCGTGTTTCCGGTGGAGACTTTTTTGAGCTTGAGCAAGTTGAAGACGTTGGTCTTAGGGTTCAACAACTTCGCCGGAAAGTTGCCGGAGTCGTTGTCGGAGCTCCCCCAGTTGGAGAGGTTTGACGTGAGCTCCAACGAGATCTCCGGCGAGATCCCTGCCGGAATCTGTGACAGTTCCTCCGGCACCGGCAGCAGCTTGAAGGTGTTATACTTGCAGAATAACAGACTCTCTGGTTCGATTCCTTCAACTCTCAGCAACTGTTCACAGCTCGTTTCGCTTGATCTGAGCTTCAATTCACTCACCGGAGGAATCCCCAAAAGCTTCCGACACTTATCGGAGCTTCAAGATTTGATCATATGGATGAACTTTTTATCCGGTGACATCCCTGAAGAACTCATGTACCTCTCGAATCTTGAAAATCTGATTCTTGATTTCAATTATCTAACGGGTTCGATCCCCGCAAGTTTGAGCAATTGCACCAATTTGAACTGGATTTCACTCTCCAACAACAAATTGGGGGGCGAAATTCCGGCAGCCCTCGGCGGTCTGTCGAATCTAGCGATTCTTAAACTTGGAAATAACTCATTCTCCGGCAAGATCCCGCCGGAGTTAGGCGACTGTAAGAGTCTCGTGTGGTTAGATTTGAACACTAATCAATTAAGCGGGACGATCCCAACGAATCTTTTCAAGCAATCGGGATACATTGCTGATGCATATCTCACCGGAAAACCTTATCTGTACATCAAGAACGATGGGAGTAAGCAGTGTCATGGTGCCGGAAATTTGCTCGAATTTGGGGGCATCCGGCAAGAGGATTTGGATCGGATTTCGTCGCGACATCCTTGTAACTTCACCCGAGTGTATTTGGGGATCACGCAGCCGAATTTCAATCACAACGGGTCGATGATCTTCTTAGATCTTTCGTATAATAAGCTGGAGGGTGGGATACCGAAGGAACTCGGGTCAATGTACTATCTCAACATACTGAATTTGGGTCACAATGATCTCACCGGCCCGATCCCTGAAGAGCTTAGCGGGTTGAAGAACGCCGCGATTCTTGATTTGTCGCATAATAGGTTGAATGGGTCGATTCCGAATTCGTTAACTAGTTTAGGACTTGGAGATGCTGATCTCTCGTATAACAATCTGTCGGGTTCGATCCCAGAATCCGCCCCGTTTGACACTTTTCCTGCGGATAGGTTTTCGAATAACTCGGGGCTGTGTGGGTATCCTCTGGCTAAATGTGGGTCGGATCCGAAGGGTAAAATGGGTGGTCATAGGAGGTCTAACAAGCGAGAAGCGTCGCTAGCGGGAAGTGTCGCGATGGGGTTGTTGTTCTCGCTGTTTTGCATATTTGGAGTGGTTATAATCTTGGTGGAGATGAGGAAAAGGAGGCGGAAGAAGGCGGCTGCCGCCCTCGAGGCGTATACTGACGGTGGTGGTAATTCGTATTCGGGTGACCGGGCTAATGCTAGCACTGCTTGGAAGCTGACCACCACTCGCGAAGCGATGAGCATAAGCCTAGCGGCGTTTGAAAAGCCCTTGAGAAAACTCACTTTTGCGGACCTGTTAGAAGCGACAAACGGGTTCGATAACAATAGTCTTATCGGGTCGGGCGGGTTTGGTGATGTGTACCGTGCCCAGTTGAAGGATAACACCGTTGTCGCGATCAAGAAGCTTATTCATGTTAGCGGGCAGGGTGATCGCGAGTTCACAGCCGAAATGGAAACCATAGGGAAGATAAAGCATAGGAACCTTGTCCCGTTGCTCGGTTATTGCAAGGTCGGAGACGAACGGTTACTCGTGTACGAGTACATGAAGTACGGAAGCTTAGAAGACGTTTTACACGACCGAAAGAAAACCGGGATCAAGCTAAACTGGGCTAAACGAAGGAAGATCGCGATAGGGTCAGCCCGCGGGCTAGCTTTCCTGCATCACAACTGCATTCCACACATCATCCACCGCGATATGAAATCGAGCAACGTGTTACTAGACGAAAACCTCGAGGCTCGTGTGTCGGACTTCGGTATGGCGAGACACATGAGTGCAATGGACACTCACTTAAGTGTAAGCACGTTAGCCGGGACTCCAGGGTACGTCCCGCCCGAGTATTACCAGAGCTTTAGATGCTCGACAAAAGGCGATGTTTACAGCTACGGTGTGGTGTTGCTCGAGCTTCTAACGGGGAAACAACCCACTGACTCACCCGACTTCGGTGACAACAACCTCGTCGGGTGGGTGAAGATGCACGCAAAAACGTGCATAACGGACGTGTTTGACCCGGAGTTGTTGACCGAGGATCCAACGTTAAAGGTTGAGCTTTTACAACACCTGAAAGTGGCGTGTGCGTGCCTGGACGACCGACCGTGGAAGCGGCCGACGATGATCCAGGTGATGGCGATGTTCAAGGAGATACAGGCGGGGTCGGGGCTGGACTCGACGGGGTCCACCATCGCGGGGGGTGAAGCGCATTTTAGCACGGTGGAGGAGGTGGAGATGACCATAAAAGAAGACAGTGAACAAAGCAGACACTGATGTAGGGGAGTTGTTTCAACTGTATGGCTTTCTGTATTTTGTATGTATTATTATTAGTCTTTGGGGTAATCTTGTCATCATACATAAAAACAAGTTGATCAATTTTCATGTATATATTTACATAATAGCTTTCAGAGCTTATGTTATCCTTGCTTGGCTAGTACCTTTTACAACGTTTTTTAGTAACTATGATTTTATTTATTATAAACAAACCCGTTTAATTGATGATATATGCCCCTACCATATAATATTATTATTTATCAAATTACAAATTTAATATTGAATTTATTCGTTAAACACTTAAAATATCATGTTTATCTATTCAATCAATTTATTTTTGAAATATGTTGAATTGATATTTTATTTCAAGTCAATAATGTATTGAAAACCTATATAATGCATTTTGAATGCGACATCAGTGTAACCTAAAGACAATATATTTAACCTAGTATCGGTATATACTGATTTTGTATTAATATCATACTAAACCGGTACTGACCGAACATAATCGATGCTAGTATTTGTTTTTGTATGATTTTGGTATTGGTGTCATTTGGTTTTAGTATTTTTTGGTATTTTTCAATGGTATTGTAACCACCGGTACTGTAACCACAAATTCGGTACAGTATTTGGTTTATATTTTCACTTGTTTTTGTATGGTACAGATCTTATCTCTAGTGTAACCGTTAACCGTTGCTCTCTCCTGTAACTTCTATTTTTATGCTATCATATACAAATGTAATATATGATTCCTATAGTTATCTATATTTTTTCACAACGGGCCTACCTATTATTATCCACACTTCATAATTGCACATTTTTTAAATACAGGTTTGTCTGATATTGAACAAAAAACCTTCACGCTAATGCCTCTTTCATTTTACCTAGCCCCACAATGGCTCTTACGTTTATCTTACACATTATTTGTTTGAAAACAAACGTGAAAATACACTCAAAACTCGCATAACAAATAGCCTAAATTTTTGCGTAAAAAATGATACAATGGCATCATGGGTTGAGCTTTTAAGGGGGGCGTGTGGCCCGAACCCACGCTTTTACGCTCAAAAGGGGAAATTGATGCATATCTCGTCCCGAAAATTTTATACGTATTGAGTCTAACATCGCTGATATAGGAATAGGAAAAAAGTTTATGGGTCCAGTGACTTTCTGTCCCGCTACATATTACATCAAGCTCCGCCACTGAATTACATTAAGATTTTTTATTACGTAAGAATAATATTATATAACATTATATGAGAATATATAATTATACGAAAAATATATGAAGGCATATAATTAAAGCAGGCATACAATAGACATATTTTAATGTATATTTGATATTATTTTTGTAAAAATTAGCATTAAGTCCATTGCGTTGCTGTCGGAGGCGTAAAACCGTGCTAAGTAGCACCACTATCAGCGTCACTAACAACGAAAAAACTCGTATAAGAAAACAGATAAAAGCAAAAAAACAAAAACGAAAAAATAAAATTAAACAAAAAGTAGACGTAAAAACGTTGACCAACCCACGTGAAACGTAAAATAATAAAAACAATAAATAAGTAATATATAACCCGCCCGTTACGGCGAGATCTTTTAACGAGAAAAAATAAGCGTAAAAATATTAACGATGAAAAGTATAGGGGATTAAAATTAAAAGTAAGAAAAAAAAAACTCAAAAGTTAATAAAACCCACTAAAACTAAAACACAATAATTTGATATATATAAAAATAATAATAATAATTAGTAATATTTTAATATGAAACTTTGAATGCTTAAAGTAAGTATAATAAATATTAATTTTTTTTGGTTGGATGGTAAATGTATATTAAATAAAACAACATGAAAAGAAGTTTTCTTAATTGTAGAAAAGAAATAAAATAAAATATTAAAAATTGTAGGGTAAACCGTAAACAAAGAGAATCGTGAGAAAAGGGGTGTCCGTGATCCATAATAGAAGGAGATGGTGACGTCAGCGACGGTGACCAAGTAGGAGACCACTTTCCTCATAGTTTTCCTCTCTTTCTTTCATCGTCACATAATTCTTCACACTTTTATGACAATCATCAAATAGACTTACTTTTATGAGATAACTATATATCTTTTATTTAATTAAATAATTATATATATTTTGTTATGGTTTCTGTTAAATTCCTCTTATCCTTTACTAATCCTAAATATTATTAAATTTTCATAAATATTAACAAAGTTTACATCTCATTCAATAATTTAAACTTGACTTTTCAAAATCACATATTTTTTTGACACCTTTTGTTTAAAGACATCCTTTCATGCGTTTAATGAGTCGTATCATGCATCAAAACCTGTGAGGCTGTGTATTATACCATGAAATGTTTACTCAAAAAAGATAACATGTGTAATTAAAAGGTAAACCTGTTACATACTCAAAAAAAAATCCTAACACCTGTGTTTTCATTAATATGAAAATGGATGTTGAATATGTCATTACACAAATCCATGGTTGGTAACGGAGATTTTCATTTTCTTAATATAGTCATCGTGTGAATCTAAAAAACAAAATAATAGTATTATTAATATATTCATGATTTATACTACAACATAATTGTTATTGACATTTATTTTAATATAGGAATTTGAAATTATTGGTTGAAATTATTTTAACTATAACGAGAATTCCGTCACAATCTCAAATATCATAACGCGGACACCAAAACACGTGGCAATAATAGTCATTCCCATAAACTCTAATACACCAAAAAATCTGATTAAAAACTTAAATCACAATAATGTCTACACACTTACAAAACCCAAAACAATGGGGAAAAAACCAAAACAAAAAAAAAACACAAAATTCTAGGTTGGGTACAACTTCAAACCTGAGTTGTCGATAGTAACATGATCCTGGGTATCAAAACACAAATAAAAGGCACATCGTGACAATATTTCCTACGCCGTAGAACCCTAATGCGTACCCAGTTGTAAAATCGAACGTCACTCGGTCGTAAAACCTAAAAGTTTATTTTGTTATAAAAATCGTATTTCATCGTAAAAACGACTGCAACTCTGCCGTAAAACACCAAAGCATACTCCATTTTAAAAGTAAGTATCGAAAAACCCGAATACAAACGTATATGCAACGATGAAATTTAAAAAAACAACAAAAACAAAAGTTGAAAGAAAAATTCCTAACCAAACGAAAACACTTGAAGCTTTGGGATTAAATTGAAAAAACCAAAAATTTACAAACCCAAACGTAAACACTTGAAGCTTTGGGGTTAAATTGAAAAAACTAAAAATTTACTATTCATGAATATTGTCCATTCATATATATATAATTATATGAACTTCAAATTATGGGGTGAGATTAGATCTGCACATTCAAACCAGTTCGCGAACCGACACTGATAAACCAAACACAAAATCAAAATGGCCTAGAATCAGTTACATTTGAAACTAGTTTATTATTATTTAAGTTTAAAGTGGTGCGAAACCGTTTAAACCTAAATGAATCAGTCACAAACTGACCAAAACTACCTAAAACAAGTTAAAATCTAACAAAAAAAGCTAGTTAAGAAACAGTTTCAATTTTCAAACTGGTTTCGACTATTCGTTAGTCAATCTAAACCGGTTCCAACTCACACCGGTTTTAGTTGAGATTATTTTAACGTTAAACATACTGTTTATGGGAAAAAAATAGAAAAAAAGTCTGAGCATGTCTCGTAGCCTCAACCTCAACATAAAAATATATTAAATTTCACACGACTCATTTTCTTTTTTTATTAAAACGAATATAAAATAAGCATGTCTTACGTCGTACTCAAAGAAAATATAATAATTTAAAAGTTATAAGAGAAAGCAAAACCATGTCTAAAAATATCTATACATGATATATTAAAATATTTAAAACCTTAAAAATGTTTTTTTAATGCGTTAACGACAAATATTTACAAAGCATGTAATAAAAATTACCATCAATAGTTAAAAATTGTAATATAAATTAAATATAATCAATTTAATCACGTGGAAGAATCCATATCTCAAAAGCTATCTTTAAGGCTTATTCGTTTTAGCTTTTTTTTTTTTTTTTTTTTCACTCGAGGTATCATCGCATTCATCGCACCCAGACGTCTTTTCCTTGAAACTAATTGAATTCTCTCATAAATAATAATATAAGAGAAAAAAAATACTTTACGTTGTGGCTTCATGGATTCATCGACGCAAGTGAATAATGACAACTGATTTTGGATGTAAAATGTGTTTGTGAAAAGAATGAGTGGAAATCTAATTTGACATGTTGACTAGGGTGGTGTTTGTTTTTAAAGAGGTAAAATGTTTGCAGTCTTCGAACCACATCTGCAGACATCTGCAGCAGAAGAGGTGGACCAAATGTCTGCAGTCTCCAACAAAAAGACTATTTGTTTTTTTAATCATCTGCAAACAAAACCCTAACCTAAATCACAAATTAGCGCAAGGTGGGCGACGGTGGCGCAAGGTGGTCGACGGTGGCGCAAGGGGGTCGACGGTGGCACAAGGTGGGGCGACGGTGGCGAAAGGGGGGGCGACGATGGGGAAGACGGTGGCGCAAGGTGGGGCGACGGTGGCGCAAGGTGGGGCGACGGTGGCGCAAGGTGGGCGACGGTGGCGCAAGGTGGGTGACGGTGGCGGAAGGTGGGCGAATAGGGTGGGGTTTTGTTGGAAGAGGTTAGAAGAGGCAAGAAGACTATATTCCAAGTCTGCTTCAAAAAGAGGTCCTGCAGACCTTTTTTAATGAAACCTCTTCCGAAAAACAAACAATCTGCACAACCCAACGTCTGCCCGCAATCTGCGCGGCGTAGACAAAAGTGGTCTGGAAGACCTTTTTAGAAAAAAACAAACAGCCCCTAAATCTCCATGTGGGAGTGATGGTTGTTAGCGTTGGAGACTGTCTTATTAAATCAATTTTTTAAACTTGTTTCTTTTAAATAACACATTTCAGCCACAACTCATTTAGTTAGAAGTCGTTTTAATTTAAGTCAAATTGATAATTTTTTCAAAAAATCTATTTTGACTAATATATTTTTCTCATGTCTTGTTTTAACCCGTTAGAGACCCGCCCTAACCTTTTTTATGTGTTTTAACCATGCGTATTTTCCCTAATATCTTTGTTTTTAAAGCGACCCACTAAACCTTCTCCTAATTAAAAGGGAAACCATTCAAACTCCCGGTGCAATTTGTTGCGTGCTGTTTGTGTTCGTTTGTTCATTTAAACAAATAAAAATAACATTTTACTATTTTAAAATACAAAAAAAAATCAACATTCTTAATCTCAAACAACATACCAAATTATCTCAAAACAAAGGTATAAGTTATACATAATATTGATAATCGTAGTAATCTAAAAACAAAGATACAAGTTAGACATAACACTCATAATCATAACACATAATACCAAAACAAAAACACAAGTTAAAAATAATTAGCATTATTTCTGCTATGACTCAAACGAAACTCTTTAACCATATGATTGAAACAAGATATGTTATAGATCAGTATTTTTCTTAACTATACATGATATTAACATCCTTAGGTAGATTCCTCGTATATTACAATTGACCTATAGTATGTTTTTGTTAACTTTTAGCCTATAACATATCACGTCAACTTGTGATGTGACGATGTTTTGGTTTCAAAACCCTTGAGAAATCGTATATCTTGAAGAACAAAGGGAAGGTTGTTGAAAGGCCTCAACATATGTTAATGCGGGTTGAGGTTGGAATATATCGATTCTGTCCTTAGAAAAGATCCTGCTTTTATACATGTACATGTCTTGTTTTTCCAATTGTTCCAAAGGTGTGGTTTGTAGTTTGTAGTTGAGTAGCTGTTTCTTGATATCATGAAAGATTATACTACTGATTATTGAAGGTTTGTAGTTTGTAGTTGAGTAGCTGTTTCTTGATATCATGAAAGATTATAGTATTGATTATTGAAGGCATATATGACACGTTAAAAGAATGTGCTGTTATCAGTAAATCAACCGGAGGAATTGGTGATTCTGTTCATAATATACGTTAAAAGAATGTGCTGTTTCTTGACCCTAAGTTTTGTGATATCTAGTGGATCAAACTAGTAAAAGGATCAACTTCAAAGGAATTGGTCAAACAGGTTGAAACTTGAAAGTCGCCCTAGTGTGGTTTCAGTTCTTACCTCTTAAATCGTTTCATTCAAAAGGTTAAGATTATTTTTGAGAAATTATAAATTTTTTAATCATATCAAGCTAGTTATTTATAGAATGGTCTTGGACAAAAGTGCTTTTTCATCTGAGTTAGCTGAAAAAGAAGTCACATATGAAACATATATTGTCAAAATTCCATCTGGGTTACATAACCAACAGTTATGCTTGTTAAAACGCATTGAACAAACTTTAATGTAAGAGTCTGCAATTCTAACCACACTAATAGCCAATAGGTTTCCTTTGCTTCAAAACAATTGGATATTGCCTAAAATTCTCCACAGGCACATGCTGGTGTTTCTCTTGCCTTTTAGCAAGTGAACTGGTTAATTTGCTTGGAATCCATGAATATTCTTGTTAAAAAACCAGTTCACTACCAAGAAATATGGTTTTGAATGATCCCAAAATGGGTTTATTCAAAAATCTAGCTGACGTCACAATTTGACCTATTTACTTATGTACATATTGTTATAATATCACAATAATTAACACAAGATTAGTGTTATAGCTTAAGAACTTTAAAGAGAATTGCAAGAGCAAGAAGAAGATAAATGTATAACTTATGAAAGTGTATACAAGAGGTGCATATTCTTATCTACATTGAGGTGGTATTTATACTTTAAAGATCAATCATTTTGGTAGACAAGTAAAACTATTTGGTGGATAAGTAGTATAGTAAACTTATCTACAGGTTTGACAAAAAGCTCATCCACTTGCTATAGTAATAATTTATAATACATATTAGTTAGATTTGTGTTTGATCCCAAAATGGATTTATTCAAAAATCTAGCTGAAGGAGGTCTGAGAGTTGAAAGTCACCCAAATTCTACTCTTTATACATACAACCTATTAATTACCCTAAATATTATATATTTAAAAAGCAACTCAAGGAATAGAATAGTTTATATTGTTTTGATATTAGCCACCAAGGTTTTCATTATTTGTGTTTTGCTCTCTTTTGTGGGTTGCTATATATTAGTTGTGGTATAGAATAAAGTGTATGTTAAATGAGTGTTTGAGCTGTCGTTCTAAAAAATCAATTAGCCATCTGATCATCTAATTATATATATACAGGTTATCTTTTCATTCCACGGGGCATAAATGTTTGAGTTTTTTAATTGATATAATAGACCTTTTTGTATTTTGTAGGCATATTACTATTTATTTATTTGTTATACAGAGCCACTTTCACGTTGTACAAAGGGTGAGGCTAAACTTATGGTTTCTAACGAGCCGGCTCGATAATGATCAAAAGTAATGTAGGGTTGCGTGTGAAAAAAATCACCAGGCTCCCGCTCCCGCCGCGAAGCGCGGTGAAGAAAAAAAAACTAGTTCACTTTATTCAGAGATTTATATTATTATTATTAATACTTCTATTTTGTAATAGTACTTAACACACTATTTATACATAAACATTTAGAAATGGATGAAAAGCGTCCTGCAGGCCAACCCAATATGAATTGTCCAGTATAGACTCGTACTAAAATTGAACATGTTTTTTTCTTTATCACAAACGTATGTAGGGAGTTCTTCAACGTGACATGTGGGGAGTGACACCTTCAAATTTTGGTTACTATGCTTTGCATGCTGTTGTCACCGAGTTTGTAGTGGTCAACAAGCATCTATTACAAGACTTAACTGAGATGGGCCTACGGTCTCCGTCTCTTAAGAATCAGATGATATATGAGGATAGATGGATGGTTCTGTTCAGAATATTGTGGGAATTCCTGAAGATTTGAAGGCAATTTACAAGTATGATCTAATAGTTTCTTGTTTTTATAATCCTTTTTCTTACATATAGTAGCATACCATATTGATGAATCGACTTAAGGGAAAGCTTAAGGTTGCGTCCATAATTCCATACCTCTGATGATGGATTTGGTCTTTTGGGAGTAAACGTGGCTTAATTCTCAACTAAACTTTGATCACTATCAACAGTTTGTATATGTGAAGGTGATGGTGATCCACATAAACATACAGCATATATAGTGTTGACTAGAAATAGTAGTAGGATGTTTATAGTCTAGTTCAGCCGGCTATGCAAACCTTAAACCACCAACGGCGTTCAAGCTCCAAACTCTTATGTGAACCACTAAACCACCAAAACCGTACAGTGTAAATCACAAATCATCAACCAACTTCAAGCGATTTGATCAGTTTGTTTTATTATCACCCTTACCCTTATAGGAAAGAAAAAAAAGAGAGGCAGTTTTACGATTCAATAACTGGCTTCTGTATCACAACTAAAGCAACATGTATTTGTATATGAATGTCTTCAGAGAAAACCAAATTGTCAATGACACCAAAATTTTCAAATCAAATCCCCAATTGATATTTTAACTAACTAAAGAAATTTCTATTCCAGTTACAAATCTCAAATAGTTGATTTTGAATTTGAAGTGCAAAATTATCAACTTTCTGAAACTTTTTCATAGAAAAGTAAGCTAGCCTCTGCACCAAGAACATCTTCCTCCGAAACCCTAAAAACTTGGCTATCTGAAACTCCAACCCAGTAAACACGACAATCTTCGATTTCAGAATTACTCATTTTGCTAATTACTCTTCTATAAACAGTATAATGTCCACCTCCTGCATTTCCAAAGTGCTCCACAACAGAAACAAGATTGTAGACATGACGCCTAGGTGGGCCCAAGTTCCACGTCTCGTGTACCTAAAAAAGTGATATATTGCAAGAAGCATGAGAACTGATACATACGCACAACCCAACCTAAACCAACCCGTTTCAACCTGTGCAGAAATCACACTTTTGACCCTAACCCATTTTGACCCGTTACCCAACCCATTGCTCCACCTCTAATTTGATGCACTATAATTATACACAAGCTGCTGACATACCTTGCTCTCTTGATGTGATGCAGTATTGCCAGTTTGTTCCTCTTGAATTTCTTTGTCACCGTAAACTTCTGATGAAGGTTGTTTGTATATGTGGTCCAATGCATGTTTATCAGTTTGTAGTCTAAGAAAATCAGAATAATGAATCAGCTGCTGTCTTTGCTGTACAAGTCTACCAATTGGCAACTTCTGCTCAGAATGTTTTATTTCAACTCCTCTGTTTTGGAATGGTGACATGTCCAAAGTTGTAGGAAAAGAGATACGACCCTAAAATTATAAACACGGGATATCAATAATGAAGGAAATATACAAAATATGATAGCGTGAATAGTTAAAACAAAATTGTTAAAGAAAAGAAGTACCTGCAGTTTGATTGATTCCCCAAATACGTTAATCGAAGCACGTTGTAAGTTAAGACACAAAATCTACAAGGATGTAAAAATGAGATTTATTAAGAGGGCGAGGACGGTACATATAGAGGTTAATAAGGAATATTGGTGGCCGTTTTGACTGATTTACTTTTGAATGGTTGGATTCGGGATATGTTTTATCTTTAGCAGGTCAAACATGTAAATAAAAACAATTTACCTTACAAGGAAACGTTCGAATCTTGAAATCGCTCAAATTTTATAATAAATACAATTTCTTAATAAATGTATTACTATCAAAATAATACTTCTTGTATTCATAACTGACACGCTAGTTGATCATTAAAAATATCAGACAAAAGCGTTCCGGGTCAACCCGACTCAACTTGTACCAAATATTATAAGTTCCAATCCAAACCCATTTTGAACAGTTACCTAAAATACCCACCCACACATTTTGTCACCTCTATCAATTATCAAAGAATAAACCATAAACTTAAACGAGACTATCACATAGACATATAGCCAACCACAAATGAGTTGACCCGTTACCTTTGGAGTACGTGCAATATGTAACTGTTTGAAAGTATTGGAATAACTATTTGACCAGGGTAATGATCCAAGAGACGGTAGATCTTTGCAGTCACATGTGTCTTGCTTGCTACAGCTTTGTAGCTTTTCCGTATCTGTCTGACAATTTGAGCCCGAATACCATGTTAGTACTATGGTTCAACCTTTTAAAGCTAATGAAATCAATAAGCCCAAACAATTCAATGTCAAGGGTAAATTGACACTCATATTAGCTGTCAAGTTAATTAATATGAAAAAAAAACATCCGAATAAGAGCATCAGAATAGAATAGTAGAGGTGATGATTTTAATCCATTTATTTACAAATGGGTGGATTCGAGTGTGTGCCTTACTCAAACATGTCAAATATAAAAATTAGCTAATAGTAGATAACGTGGGATGGGTTGTAAGTATTTTTTTGGGGGTCAAAAATCTCACGGGTTCCAAAGTCTCCAAAAATGTATTTTCAATACTCTTATATCGCTGTACTCAAACAATCAGATTCAGAGTATAGTAATAAAAAATTCCAACTAAAGATTTAATGCATTAACTATTTATAATAAATTTGACAAAATAAACGAAGTGTTTGAGTTAACCCGATCCAGAATAAAATACGAGCTTTGGAATTTGGCATGTTACGCACCCTGCCCGTTTTGCCACCTCAACGTAATAGAATTGTGATTGTGATAACTAGTGAAACAAGAACTTAGATGAGCCTAAAAGTAACTCACCTGATTTTTATTTAGCAGAGATGAAAATTTCACTGCAGTAGCATGCCAACAATGAGTGCAAAAGTAATTTTCAAGCCGTTCTGCAACAAAAAATTGCTTCAGGCAATCCTCTATAGAACATCCAGGTATCTGATAGTAGAAAAAGGTATATGTTAATTGTGCTGATCACTCTTGCAGCCTATATAAAAACAAAATCCAAGAACATAAATATTAAATTTACATACAATAGAACCACCACCGTATGTAGGTGGTGAAAGGTACAAGCAATTGAAGAACTGAAAATCCAGAGAAATCTGCAAAACGAATAAAACATGAGACATTTGAACTATCCACTTCTCGTACTATGTAACGTATAAAATATGAAACGTTTAGTGATTACGTTTTAATATCAAATGGGTTAAATTAACATACAATAAAACAGGCCAAAATCATCCGATGTGTGTTTTTAATGCATAATCTCAAAACATTTCATTTAAAAATAAAATATTTATAGAAAGTTTTGGACAAAAAGCGTATAATGTATCAAACCGCTACCCAACCAACTCATTTTACCACCTCTTCTGCTAATGCAATTAGATTAAAATAAAGCAGTGATTACTAAAAAAGAAAGAAAAACAGAAGTACCATTCAACCTGAAACGAACAGCTTTTACAAGTTAAAACGCTGCCAATAATCCCATTAAATGGTCCAAGATAACTTCGAGTCCATCTTTCTAGCTCACTAAAAGTAACCCTTCTCTCCACAGTAAGAACACGGTTACTCGAGGCAGTTGCAACTGCTAGAGAACTGTTACTTCTTGCAAAATATTCTGAGCATTCTTCTCTTAAAGAAGACAACATGTGAGCTAATGCTTCTTCTGCATCCTGAACAAAAGTTGATATATCAAACAAAATATCACAAAACATCATGGTCAAATTGTCAATGAAGACACTCGAACCTGCTGGCTAGTCAGATTGAAGTTTGGTGTATAATGAGACATTGCAAGCATCACTTTTCGTGGGCTCAATACTTTGTGTTCATGCCGAACAATACACAGTTCTACAAAACAATATCAGCCCATTAGTTGATGGCGTAAAAGAAAACAACTTTTATGAAGATCTTTAACTTGGTTCGTACTCCTATATCGCGTTTGTTACTTTGTTGCATATCAAATTCTTTTTTCATTGTTGTGTTTGATGAAATTGTTCACAGTTCAGATTTCTAATAAGTTAAATTCACATGCAATCACATTATGAAATTACTCCAACAATCAATAATTGATTAATTTCTACTTTGAATATGAAACAATGATAAGTTTAATTTTATTAATACCTTGCAATAGATCATTCAAAGACACTGCAAGTGGCATATCCCCAATTTCTTCATTGTCTGATAAATGTTCAAATTCCTCCACCATCTTTTGAAGAGAACTCATAAAACAAGAACAGCTAGCCAAAGCCTACCAAATTCCCAATTCAAAATTAACAAAATCACCATGAAATTAGAGCTCATAAACCAATATCACACATACCAATTCAAACTGTTAACAATTAACAAGTTATACCAATTATAATACCTGCAAAACTACATTCAAGAAGCAATTGTTCCCGAGGTTCTGCAATCCCGCAACCACCGGCGATCTTTCCGGTGAAGATTCACTCTCCGGCGACGCCGACCACGATAACAACAAACTGTTGAAACCCCTCTTTCCTCTGCCATCTTTAAGGGCTAAAATCAATCCAGCGACGCTGATGATGCTGCTTGCTAGAGAGATTTGAAACCCAGATGAAGTGACCCAATGGGCGTTGTGGGAGATGCTTTTAAACCCATGTTTGAATGAATGAAACAGCGATTGAAGCTTCAATTCACCATGGATTTTCATTTGATTGCTTGTGGGATTGTTGGATGCCACCGGTTGATGTGAATTAGGGAGATATGATAGTTCGTTGTTAGGGATTGCGTGAGGGGGTGGTCATCTATGGTCACTTGATTGTCAAAACCCACACTTTTTTCTTTGATAAAGGTTTTGAATCGATTTTCTTTGTTTCATCGGTCATAAACTTAACTTATTATGTTATGATATGGTGTATGAGTGTGATTAAACCTCTATTGTTTTGACAATAACTAGGTATTCAATGTTTGATAAATTATAGACTGCAATCGATCAGACTCGTAAAGTAATTCGAATTTATTCCAAAAATGAAAACTACTATATATGACGCGATTTCAAACTAACTTTACGCCGAAAAGTGACAAACTCAAAATATACGTAAAAATAAGCACGTGCAGAGGTGCCGTATGTTTCGTGATAAAGTATAGAACACAATCAAACCGACCTATTTACAACTAAATTATGTCAAAACGTAGAGTAATTCGAAATTATACTTTGGAATGAAAACATATTATATTTGACCCGACTCATTTCCAAGCAAGATTTCCTTGACACGTATACCAACTCGAAACGTACTTCAAAATAAGAACGAAAATGTTTTATATTTGACTCGGCTCGTTTCCGAATAAAATTTACACAATAATTTATACCAACATGCACATACATATGAAAACTTAGTTTTTAAAGTAAAAATATACAGAGATAAGCTTAAAACTATAACTTCTAAAACTTAAAAGGAATCATGATAACATTTTATAATTTTTTAAGGTAATGGTAATTTGTTTTTAAAATTTCGTAAAAAGATTAGTATAATCGTTTGTTTTATTTATGTAGATTTAGATAATCAAACTGATTATTATCTTTCTTTTATGATGGATTTGAAGGTAAAAATTAGGCTACCTATAAAAAATTTATTGCAGTTGGCATCCATCAATTTTTAATAAATCGAATTTTTGTGGCCATCATTCCGTTAACTTAAAGAAATTTAAAATCGTACTATAGTTGTTTCATGATTTTAATTGATTTGTCTATCAACTTTTGTGTAATTTAATCTACTCTGTGTGTATATGTATGTTCTATTGATGTTCATATCATACATAGTGTATAATCTTTTTTACTTTATCACCTTCAAAAAGCAAATGATGTTTTGTAAATCTAAGCTTGTTTTCTTTTTGTTAAAAAAATACTCTCTATCTCTAACTTTTAGAATCATGTTTTGAAATTCACTCTTCCTCTATTGTTGTTGTTCCTCCTTCAACTGCTCCTACATCCACATCGATTGACATCTTCACCGGTTCCTTTTACTTCCACCACTCCTACCAAACTCTCACCCCTTTCCTCCATGGATTGCCTAACGGGGTAAATTTTTTTCTACGCGTCTGGAGCAACAACTTCTAATCGACGGTGGAGAACTCACCGGCACCACCACAACAACTATCACAGCAACCTTGAAGGAATGACGGGGAGCTGGAACAACAGAAGCTGATGTGGCAGGCGGTGTGACAATTGATGCATCTGCATTCGTTAGCGAAGAAGCTCAATTGTGGCCCTCTTCAGCTCTTCATATCTACTGTTTAAAATATAGAGTGTGTCTGCTATTTACTATTTAGAGAGAGAGAGAGAGTTAAACGGGTGAAGTGAAGAAAATGGACATGAAAGTATAAGTAGTATTCAGGTTTGATATATTCTAACCTGTCATAAACACACTCATAACACGTATTAGTTTGTTTTAACACATGCAACTTTTTAGATAGGCTAGGCAATGTACTTTTTCATGGCAATAGTTGGTCTCACCACGTGGGCACTGTTCGTGGCATTTTCTAAGACTGTGAATGTACTGTTCATTGCCTTTGTTTTTTAATAAGATAGTAATATATGAATGTGGGTTTATTTATTGTATGATGTGTTATTATTGATTAATATATGTGGGTTTTAAGACGTAATTGTTGTCATGATGGCAGAATAAATGTTTGGATTTGTATTTGCGTTACTCTATGACCGTTTATGATATACGATCATATGTAAAGAGAATTTTCTTTGCATAAATGTAACTTTTTATCATTTCATATGATGAAGCAAACATCTGAAAACCATTCCATGCGACTTGAAGGAAAGCGTTGATTCTTTTTGTTTTTCACATGAACTTCATTGGTCGATGAGCGGGATGAACAACGTGCATTTGAATATAACCTAGTCGTTATCACTAAAAGAAAATGTTATCGCTCTCTGCCTTAAATCATATGTTATATTTATTGATTAAGGTGGCAAGCAATGCGTCATGAATATCTGTGTGAGTAATTTGGTGACATTTGTTAATGTTTCTTTCAATTCAACATTCCAATCACTTTGATTCTAATTGATTGTAAAAACGTACATTAGTTTATCTAGTTTAAGGGTGGTAAGCCGTAAGTTATGAATATTTATGTGAGTTCTTTTAGTGTTGTTTGTTTTGTTTATTTATGCTTCTTCTAGTTCAACATTCCTCTCGTACTTACCTCAATCGGTGTTGCATTTGCATTGTTGTCTTTTTTTGGTTGATTTGGATGTGATTAGGCTCTGATAATCAATTCAAATCTATAGCATGTAGATGATATTAAACACACACTGATATAAGATGAGGTGAGAAAGATTACGGCTTTTGAAAAACTATTTAAAAGTTAAAAACACATACCTTCCAATAAAACTGTTTTTGAAAAAAAAAAAGTTAAATACCTTCATCTTAATAGACTCTAGGGTTTTAAAGATTGGTTACAAAGATGGAAGCATGGAAAGTTAACCAACTCATAAATATGAGGGATTGTTATAGCGACTAAGATTAAAAAACAAATATAAGCATCATCATTTCATACTAACAACATTGTGTTTAAAGATTTAACCATATACAAGGTGGTGACATGGTTCATACAAGGCTATATCATTTGAGACACAACTGGTCAAGAACAAATATAGGACTCGGCTTATCGGGACTAATGATCTTCTAGGCTTCTCTAATGGTCAACGACATGGAAACCATATTGTTATATCCAGAATGTGCTATGGTTCTTTTCGAAGGCCAAAAGGAATGTCAGAATGGAGCGCTATATTGAAAGGACTAAGCACTCGAGTCTTTTAATTACACCAAAACCGGGTCTCCATGACCCGCGTGAATTGTTAATACTCGGTTATAAAGGAATGAGCGGGAAAACACAATCTAATAGTTCTAGCAATTAGACACGTGTCTCAAAAACCTTATTTTATTAGAATAAATAGATTTTTTAAATTAATAACCAGTATAAATTTCCAATTAATTTTACTTTCATTGTGTATTTTACTATACTCAATCTCATTTGAATGGAAAAAAATAAAGTTAAAGCAAAGAGTAGATTACTATTTTGGCCCTAAAAGAAATCTTTTAACATATCAGATATTAACGTTATATCTTATAACAATTTTGCCCCCTAATCACTAACTACGTTAGTTTTGTCAGTTAAATGCAATGGCATTTCGATCTTTTTTACTCCAGATGTTTTGATAGTTAGAAAGTTATTTAAAATTAAAGGGGTAATTTATGTAATTATTTAAACTAACAAAAACCAACCTAAGTTAAATAAATTTTTATTGTATATTTAAAAAGATTTAGCATTATCTTTTGAATTTTTTGGTTATTTTTATTTTTATTGCTAATATATTTTAAATATAATTATTTTTATCGTAGTTATTTTTATTGTAATGTTTTATATTGTAGTGATTTATGTTGGTTATTTAACAATTAAAAAGATAATGCTAATAATTTTTAAATATACAATAAAAAAACTTATTTAACTTGGGTAAGTTAAGATAATTACACAAATGCCTCTATAATGTTAAATAACTTTTTAACCGTTAAAATAAAACCAAAATACCTTTGTACTTAATGCTAACAGGGTTAATGTTTAAAAGCTAAAACTATTATAAAATGTAACGTTAGAGTTTCATGTGTTAAAAGATTTGTTTTTAAAGCAAAAAAATTAAAATTATCAATCCACAACTGTTAAAATAGTAATCTACTCTAAAATAAAAAATAAGCGCCGCCGTCATCTACATCTCACCACGAAACCCTAATTCCCAATTCCCCCTCTATATAACAACACGACCGCTAACCATTCTTCACATCATCAAAAACCCTAATTCCTAAACAAATAATCAATCGTCTTCCATGTGATATCTTCATCTTTATTTTATTTTATTTTAATTTTTATTTTTATGTTCATCTCTCTAGATTTGTATTTGTGAATTGATACAATGGGGGTAATCGATGATGAAATCTTTAAGGCTTGTTTCTCATGAACATTCGCAGTGGCCGCCTGATTGAGCTTTCGCCTTCGCCGGGCTTGAGAACTCATGTTGCTACACTCCTTCCTTGGATGTCTGAGATCCCCCCCTTTGCATAGATTCAATTTCAACTTTTTCATCTTCTGTTTTTGTTAATTTCGTATTGGGGATCGTCTGCCCCTTTTGCAAAATGGTGATTGCTTGAGGGATGCAATGAAATCCCCTGAGATTCAATCCACCCTCTCACTTTGTCAGCAAATTCATTAGCTTTTTGCTAGTTTACAACTTGCTGATCATTTATTGGTGGAAGATTTGAATGTTTGGTTAGAAATTGTTGATCTTTTTTAGTTGTTTTATCGAACTGGTGATGATAATCCTAAGGCTTGTTTCTCAGAAACATTCGCAGTGGCCGACTAAGAGCTTTCGCCTTCGCCGGGCTTGAGAGCTTGTGCTGTTTTGCTCCTTCCTTGGATGTCTGAAGTTTCTTTTTTTTTTTTTTAATAAAAAGATAATAATAAGTTAGATTTGTGTGTTTTGAAAGTTGGGGTTTTCTCTGTGATGATTTCACAGATGACGAGTCTGATAAATCCATTCCATTCAATGTGAAGACGAATCGAGGCATTTGTCTGAGAGATACCCTTTCTTTCTTTTTTTTTATCTGTTTTTTGTTTGATTTTGAACTAACTTATATAATCTTATGTTAAATCATATCATTCTTCTAATTGAAGGAAGAAAAGTTGTATCTTTGTACTGTTTGTTTTGGATTCTAGCAGGTCGGGCTTCCATGATGGAATATGAAGCTGCTCTTGCAGAAGATATTGTGAATTTGTTGAAGACGACTTGGCCACAAACATTTGAAAATTGTTGTGATGTTAACATTTGATTGTTTAACATTGATAGCAAGTGTTGATAGGTTTCTATTTGTGTTTTGTCCACAAGAGAGAATTAAAGAAGGCAAATGTTGTAAATCTAGAATTGGGATTTAGGGAGTTTTTATCTTTTATGAAAAATAACTTTTAGATCTTTGGTAATTTTTCTAAAAGCTTGCAGCTCAATGGTATTTTTTTTTATAAATATTTTGTAGTAATTATTCTTATGAGGTTTCATGTTCTATTATTGTGGTGGATGATTATGTAGAATGAAAAGTGATAAAATAAAAATTTTTGATCATCATACCGTGGATTATGGGTCAAGGAGTTTCTTGTGAGTTTTTTGACAATCAATATAAACTGAAGTTTGAGAATACTCGAATATGTTTGGTGACTTTAGGCCATGTTTAGGATTGTTTATTTAGATTGAAAAGTAGTTTTAACAAAAAGAATTTATTAACTTATAATTTTTCAAAAGTAATTTTTTAAAAAAGTGTTTGGATTAGCTTATAAACTAAAATGTTGTAAAATGATCAAAAAAGACGTATTTTTAAAAACGATTGGAGTTAATAAAAGATATTAAAGGGGTATAAGAGAAAATTAGATCAAAAGGAGTTTTTAAAAGTCAATAAGTAATTTTTTTTTTATTTCTTAAAATCTTTTTTTTATTTTATATGAAAAGTCTGGAATGTAATTAAAAGTAAACTCAAGGGAATGTTTCACCTCAGATTCCTTTGGTTGTGGGATTTCAAAATCTTTCCACCTAGAGAGGGAATTTGAAATCCCACAACTAAGGAAATTTGAGGTGAAATATTCCCTTGGGTTTTACATTTCATTACCCATTTAAACATAATTTTGCTTGAAAATTATATTAGTTTCTCAATTTCATTCAATTCTATTCTTTTCAACCAAACGCCCTCTTAAGGTTTGCCAAACCTTATTTTTTGACTTATGAAAAGTCAAAAGTTGGGATAAATAAGCAATCCCAAACATGCACTTATTATGTGACATACTGTTAAAGTCACTACCGAGTATTTATGGGCTGGAAAGGTGGTAATGGACTAAAGGTGGTTCAATTCTTATATTTTTTGGATGGATAAATGGGCTGGAAATGATTCTCTCAAAGAATCCTTTCCAACTATTATAGCCTTAGAAAAGTCTAAATGGGTCTTTATAGATAAATGTTATTGTTATATTGGATAAAAATAAAATTGTTTGGTGGCATGCATTTAGAAGGCAAGAAATTCTTGGATCTGTTGGCTCTTATAAAAAAATTTATAATCTCAGATAGCAATGACACAAGGCGATGAGGTTGCGGATTATGTGACTTTAAATTTAAGGGTAGTCAAAAATATTTTTTCTTGTGCAACAAATTTCGGTAGTAGCTGCAAGTTTTTGTGGGATAATTGGATGCCCAAGAAATTAAATGTCTATAGTTGGGAAGCTGAAATGGGTAAAATCTCGACCCTTGATGCTTTTTCTTATAGGAATGTTTTGGTGTGAAGTTCCCTTTGTAAACTATGTTGTGATTTTGAGGAGTCGGTGGATCATCTTTTCACCTATTGCTCTATAGCAAATAATGTTTGGCTGCTAATTGCTTAATGGTGTAAACTTCCATCTATCTTTGTGTTTTCCTTTCGTGGTTTGATGGATCTTTGCAAAACTCTATACTCGGATTTCGTTTATTAGAAAATTGACCATGCAATCATTGTTTCATGTTGGTGCATATGAAAAGCAAGAAATGAGGCTACTTTCCATCAAAAATCGGTTTCGCTTACACAAGTTGTGGAGGACATCAAAGTATTGTCTTTTTGTGGGTAAGTAGTAGAATGAAGCAGAAAGCATTGGCCTGGCCGTTTAGACTTATTTTTCAAGCTAATTAATTATTTAGTTTTGTTCATTCTTATTTTTTTTCTTTTTCTTGCGGTTATACTCTTATAAATACACAAGCAAAATTAGATCAAGGAAATAAAAAATTCTAAACAAAGTTCACTCACGCTTCCACTCTCGCTAACCCATTATACATTTTAGTCATCGTGAACACATCCACCGTGAACGTGGCTTATACATTTTATAACACATAGCCTTATCAAAATTGCATAACCTATTTGCTTTTGATTGAATTAATTTAGTGAGTGCAACAGCATCCCATGAAGTTGTAATCTTTGTTGGATAGATTGTTTTCAGACAGAAACTGGCAATGAAGAGCCATTGATTACTTACGAACAACGTGATTTTGAGCCTTAAATGGTCGAATAAAACTCTGATTGTAAGCCTAAAACGAAATGATTCGACTATACATGTATAACATACCCATGTACCAGCAAACATTGTGTCATACCAAGAGTTAATCTACATTACATCATGCAAAAGCGAACAACAAATCACTCAAAACGTACTTTCGTCGTTCCAAATAACATGTATTAACAAACAAATGCAATGCAAAGAACACAACACGTACCGTGAAAACCAACAACGACAAACAGTTAATAAGTTCTGCGCTTTCAATCATCATGCCTTCACACAGCAACTGAAGCAACTTAATAAGCTTCTCTTGTTCTGCACCCAAAATCAACAACAAAAACAAATTTAGCACAAATTTATCAACAATTGTTGTAGTCAGTAAAGGATATGAAGCTGCTGCTGCAGCTGCTTCTTACAGTTGGGGATTGGTTGTAATCTTTATTGGAATCAACTGGCTGTAGCTGTGGTGCATCAAGTTTGGATTTGTTGGAAGAAACAAACTCTTCTTCATTACCAATGCTAGTTCTTGACAGCTCTCTTTTGTTTTGTTTCCTCTTTTCTCTGATCTTTGAGAAATCCAACGAATAGTCTGGCAAAGGTCCCTTTTGGTCCCAGTCCCCAAATTGTGGCACCGATAACCATGGTGCGTTCTTCTACAAACACAATATTCAAATTAAGAATGGGAAAGAACTATATACACATCGACACACTATCCACAAACCGTTGATATATTCTACGGGCCGTATAAGGTGTCATGGGGTCATATGAATGTTATACTCACTAATCATAGAAACCATAATGTTGCATACAGGCCGTAGAGATCAGGGGTGGTGTATGTATAGTAGCATCAACCCAAAGTTTTATGCAAAGATTCACATTTGTGTTCTTTAATTGCTAATTATCGGATTGCTCCAAGATTCATCCATGTTATATACGAGCCTTTTGATGTGTATGCATAGTAGCTCCCTTAAGAATGTGTGAGCCAAAAGTTTTTATGCAAATATTCACGGTGTGTTCTTCAGATATACTGTTACTAATCATCAGATTGCTCCAAGATTCATCTATGTTTAAGGGTGGTAATCAATTAATCATCACCTGTTTAAAAGATGAAAAGTGGCAATTTATCATTGTGAATTCCTAAGGTTCTATATTTCTTCTAGTGGGTCCAATTTTTATATTTGCAGTAATGGAAATAAGACCAAAAAGTTGTGGACTCAATCACAATACATAGAATGTCATTCAAAGACGCTATGCATATCTATCAAGCTATGTATTCACATGGTATAATTAATTCAATCAGGTACGTACAGCTGTAGAATTCAAACTTGGAATTTTTCAAACCAAACCAAAATGTCAATTCCCTCAATTTGAAAGCGCAGAAAGAAAACATAAAACACAATTTCTTAATCAAGCAATCATGACAACCACTAACAACTGAAAACCCCTCTTCTTCCCCTACAGTTCATCAAAAGCAAAATTTTCGCTCTTCATACACACAATCACAATCAACTACAGATTCACAGTTTTTCCAAGGCACCGTATCAAGGAAGCAATCGTGTATACTACTGTACTAGAACTCGATGAAAGAACAACCAGCGAGCAGAAACCCTATCCAAACAAATCACTTAGTAATTCTATCAATCGCTAATCACTTCCAAACGAAAAAACTCGCAATTATCGCTATACATCAATTAGTAAATTCCGCAATCAAAATTTATAGAAAACACGCACAGTGCAAAAATCACATAGTAGTTCTATCAATCACTGATCGTTTCCAAAGTTCAAAAACTCCCAATCGTCAAAATATACATCAATTATTCAATTCCTAAACCAAAATTCATAGTAAACACACATAGTGAGCAAAAATTAACTAGTAACTCTATCAATCACTAATCAATTCCAAAGGATAAAAACTATCAATCATCACAATATACATCAATCAGCAAATTCCGCAATTAAAATTCATAGAAAACTCGCTCAGTAAGCAAAAATCACATGGCAAATCTATCAATCGCTAATCATCTCCAAAGGATAAAAACTCGCAATCATCGCAATACACATCAATAAGCAAATTCCGCAATCAAATTCATAGAAAACACGCACAGTGAGCAAAAATCACTTAGCAAATAATCATTTCCAAAGGATAAACACTCGCAGATATCGCAATATACATCAATCAGTAAATTCCGAAAGCAAAATTCACAGAAAACACGCAGAGCGAGCAAAAATCTACCTCATCCTTGGCGTTCTCCATGCAACTCGATCTTCAATTACACACAAAGCAGTGCGATCTTCGATCTTCTTCGATCTTCTTCGATGCTCGTTGATTCCGAGTAAAACTACAGATTACACAACCAAAAACACACAAAATTGTGAATCACAGAGCTTCAATGATCGACTTATAAGCGTTTATGTGTATGTGTGTGTGAGAGAGAGAGAGAGAGAGAAGCTTACAGTGAGAGAAGCGCCTTAACGTTGAGAGACTTCGTGTGGTCTGCACTACGACAATGAAAGCAGAGTTATCTCTGTCTGTCATCATCTAAATAGTTGCATTTTTGGTGCATCCACTCGGTTGTTAATAGGGCTTGCTCTTGTGGTTAATTGCGGTTGTGCCACTGGCTCACGCGCTTTGGGGGTTGAGCCCGTGTTGTTGTTTACCCGCGGGTCCATTGGTGGATTTGTGTTAAAAGTAGGGGAAAAGTTAATCGAAAACGGATCCGATTATTATTATCTTTAAATTACAAATTTACTTTTTTTTTAGTGTTTACTTAATTACCTACCGAAGTAATTTTGGCCCGATGTTACCAGGTTGTTGTATAGTTTTTTTTTAACGGTAAATATACAATTCTGTTTCGAAAGATAGGTGTTATTTCAATTGGGTTTATCTATCCGTATATCAATTTAGATCACACCCCAAACCCCCTTAAAAGTAAACTCATAACTGGAAAAAATCCTCTGGTTTAATCCTGAGCATATTTGCTCAGATTAAAACTTGAACCCAAAATCTTTTCGTATATACATTTTTTGGATATCTTACATTAACTATTTGACTAAATTATTAGTAGTTTTTTGTTGTATAGCATTCGCTTCTCAAGAGGTTATAGGTTCTAGTTTCGTCGCAAAGCCGTCCTTGCGAATTGTTGAAACTTTTGTGTCGTGGGTAAGCTAATAAAACTAAATAAAAATAATAATTTAATAATAGTATCATCATAAAATGAACATGTTATGTCTGTACATGTCATTTTTTCATGAGTGAAATTAGAAGTTTTGTATTTCTACTATTAGTTTTGATACCATGTACTTATGTCCTTATCAATGATTAACGACATGCATGAGTAATGAGTTTGTGTTTCATCTTGGCCCGTGTGGCTTTTAAGTGGTTTATATGATTTACATCTTTTTGGTGAATCATGAGAAAGGTTGGTGTGGAACGCATACCTATTTATAGATGTAAAAGAGCTAAACTTGAGTCTAACTAAAACTTGCTTAACGTAATAGTCGAAAATTTGAAAAATTCGAGCTTAGATCTTGGTTCTAAATTATCCTTTTACGTATATTTATAGTTGCTAATTAGCACTTTTAATTTTTTATTTTTAAAAATGAACATTAAAATAAATCATAAAATTAGAACAATATTAAAACTTAATTGGTTTTTATTGTTAAAAAAAAGTAATAGTGCAACTATAAAATCAGATGCTAGATCCTCTTTACTTTTTTATTATTAAAAAATAATACTGAAACTATACAATCAAATGCTAAATCTTCGTTACTAGGTGAAATATTATTCGGTTAAAAACTCTTTTTGGATATAAATAGAAAGCTAGCTGCACTGTCCCGACCCAAAAAGTTGGTATTGATAATGACAGAATTTATGAGTAAATTAATAACAAAAATATAAACGTTGAATTGTATGGAGACCAAATACCCCACATATTTAAAGTTTTTACTAAACTATTGTCAGTCGTTGTAAAATAGCTCATGCCCAGACTTTAAGCTAGCCCTGACCATGATCAGACCGGGGTGTGCATCATGTGAAAACAGGACCGGACTAGCCTGACATGAACCAGAGCTGAATAACACAGAATAGTATAGCCAAAACCACTGATCCGGTCCGGCCTAGAAGTGGTTCCCAAACCTTAGTTGACCAAACGAAATGTCGTCTCAAAATGGTTTTTCCTTGGGAGCCCAGGCTGGTCCTTGGACCCGAATGGCAGGACCCGTTTGATCCGACATGCACGTGTTCCTTTTTTGCATGATTGTGTTCGGGCTAATGGTCCCGTAAATGAAACAATGTACAGTTTTAGACCGAAACAACAGTCCCCGAAGTGAATTTGCCTAAGATGTGACCTCACTTGTCTTTTCAATAGTGGACCACAACCATTACTTGAATTCAATTCAAACAAGCATACCCAGCAAAAATTTCACTTGTATAATATCTGGGGAGCTAGAGGGTGAGATGAGAGCAAATCTTATTTGTATTTGAAGGGATAAAGAGGCTACTCCCAAATAGATCTTGAAGTTCAATTCGGGACGTGTAAATATAGACAGAAGTTGTAAACCAAAATAATGAAATGATCATACATAAATCTGCTTAATTGTGATATCTTTGCACTAATGTTTAGACACACATCAGCATCCAGTACAAACACTAAGCTAAAGAAACCATTCATTGATAAACCTTACCTGCTTCAGCCACCTCAACACACTGGTAACATGGATAGGCTTCTATAATTGCTTCCAGATGATGCAACACTCAAAAATGGAGTAACAGATTTGGTGGTCTTATTTTTAAACTTTCTTTATGATCTGCACAACATCTTCATCCTCGAGCTCATGTTCCTGCCATTCATGGAAATTTTAAGAATCGTTATCATCAAGGAGTAACACGAGCCAGTAGAGAGAAAATCACCCATAGTATACTTCTAATACATACAACCTCATAACTCCATGCCAAAAAAAAAAATCAACATTGTACTAGCAAAGTTTTGGCAATCAAATTTAACATGCCAAATTGTCAAGTATATATGAAAACATGGACCAGAAACATTTCCTGGCGCATTCAAATGACCTGACCCAATTAAACCCATACCAAATGACTTGTTACGACTAGAACCCATTCGCAGTCCGAAAGGATATGAAAATAAGCCGGTGACATAGATCTTACCTTGCCAACTCTTTGTGGCTTGTGTTTTGCACTAGAACCCCAGACCAGAGCACTGCATCATATCATGAGATCAATGACAAAATGTAAGTATGAAAATATAGTGAAATCAAGCCGACTGAAAGTAGATGTAAAAGTTATATGAGATCTTACTACCAATAATTAATTAATCTCTTGTTTTACGATTTAAGATAAAGCACTTACTACTTAAATTGCTTAAGCATGTCCTTGTGGATTCTTAAACAGAAATCCTCAACAGTTTTCTTTTTGGATGAAAGAATTACAGGGTCCTCATAGTCTGGATTCATCCCCTTGGGTTTAGTGTAAATACGAGTCAAATTCAGATATTCCCATATCATCTCTAGCAGGCCATCAAGATTCCATTCCAAGTGAGCACTGCAACATATCATGGAAATTAAAAAAAATTCCACAGTATGAAAAGTCAATGGGTGCCAATCACATCGGGTTGGATTGTTGAACCCTAACACTACATGTAAAAATTTTTAATGTCAAAGACAACAACCCTGACCGGACACACTTAAAATTGTGTAACCCATACATGTCATGTTTATCTAAATGAGTCAAATGAGTGAACTAGTTGGAGGGTTCTAACAAATGGGCTTAAAAGGTCGTAAACGGGTTGATAGGTCGGCCTGTTTAAATAAAAGGCTTAAATATGTCAACCCAAACACAGCGGTTTAAGTAAACGTGCTTGATACAAAAACCTAAAGCCTGATTATTGTTGTATGGTGTTTCAGGTTGTGTAAGAATTTGTCACGACATATAAAAGAAAAAGAAGGCCTTTACAAGAACATATTAAACATGAAATTATGACATTGTGATCCGTATACGATCTTTTAGTTCCACATCAGTACAGCATACTGCATTTTTTGCGACAATGAAAAAAGCGAAGAAACAATAACAAGTGTCTTGAGATAAGTACCTAACGGGGCAGTAGTGAGGAAGTTTGTCCAATATTTCCAGCTCTTCAAGTGTAATCTGATCTATTTTGTTGACAACATAGATGCAAGGAGTATATATCCTGCTCCCTTCAATAACATCTATGAGATCATCAGCAGCTGCATCAAACCTAAGAGTGACATCCGCGTTGTGTATCTTGTACTCGCTACATATTGCTTTCACTGTTTCAAGGTCCAGATGTGTATTAGCTACTGTTGATGTAAAATTAATCCCGCCCTTCTCTTTTTTCCTGAATGTGAGATTTGGGGGCTCCTTATTTAACCTGAAACCATATAAAAACAGAATATAGAACAATAATGAAGAAATAAGGTTATAAGAGTATAATCAGATTATATTGCATATACAAATATTCCCACATTATTTTAGCAAGGTCAAAATTAAACAAGATATTCCACTATAACATTTAGTACAAGATACCAAAAAGTTTCTCTTTTATAATTTTCTCAAAAAAAAAAAAATTTAAATGAAAAGAAACAACTAAAAAAACACATTACTAGGTTATAAACTCACCTAATGCCAAACCCTTCAAGCTCTTTCTCGATTAGACGTTTGTGGGTTATTGGCTTTATTGCATCCAGCACAATCAGAATACAGTTGCATGTCCTGGCAGTACTGATAACCTAAACAGCAAGAACAATTATTGTTAAGTTAGTAACCTAAATATGTTAATGAAATACAGGAAAAAGCAAGCACTACCAACATATGTATAACAATATTAAGAAAAAAGATCTATTTTTAACCATCCTAGCAACAGGTTTGTGTTTCTTCATGCATATTGATTTTGATATTAGATTATAGCAAACAATTGCAAATAAAACTAATCACAGCTTACCTGCCTTCCTCTACCCTTTCCATCCTTAGCACCCTCAATAATACCAGGAAGGTCCAACAACTGCCAACAGAAGAGAAAATTAATAAGTAAAAAAAAAATGATATGAGCCTGAAAAACCCATAAAACACAAAATTACAAGAATTTCAATTTTAAAACTTTATAACATGTCCATCAGCTAATCTGGATTCCAGTAAACATACAACGACTAGTAAAGGACACACTTCAAATATCAAAGGCTACTTAAGATTTATGTTGAAACACATAATATTTCCTTTCTAGAATACACCTAAGCAAAAAAAAAAAAAAGTAAAACATAAACAGTATTACCTGAATCTTAGCTCCTCGGTATGTGATAACACCTGGGATGCAGGTGAGAGTAGTAAACTCATATGAAGCAACCTGTCCACAACATAATAGTGATAATACATCAGACCTTTAGAATGCCAAACATAAGATGAACAACAATAATACTCTCAACTAAGACCAAATATCATAAAGCTAAAACCTTATTTAAATTGTAAGTTTCTAACTTTGTTGAAAACTAATATGCTTTCGTAACTTGAAGTTCAGTTAGATAATTGTGGGTGGGCCAAGTCGAAAACAATAGTTTTAAAGTACACGAGTGTATAATATGCAACAAAATATCTACCTCCGAAAAGGTGCCAGTTAACTTATTTAACAGTGTTGATTTTCCAACAGAAGGGAACCCGACAAGACCAACCCTTGCATCACCACTTTTTGTCACATCAAAACCTTCACCAGCACCGCCACCTCCCTTTGAAGTAGGTGTGAGAAGCTCCCTTCTCAATTTTGCAAGCTTAGCCTGAAATCCCAAATCCACTGATCTATTCAGTTCTGCTTAATATGGATTAAAACGGTCCCAAAGCAGTCTACATGAGGTAATTGGCATATTTGTACCTTCAATAATCCCAAGTGATGTGCAGTTGCTTTATTCTTTTGGGTCTTTGCCATCTAAAAGAACAAAAAATTACAATATTCATTTAAATGCAGCAGTTTGAAAACATATATGACAATCCTGTTTAAACATATAGTCACACAAAATAGTTTCCAAACCAGTCCAATAAGATGCTTAAATCTGATGAACTAGATGGTTTTTACCATAAGTCGATGCAGAATTCCATGATTTCCACAAATATATTCCCTCAACTGGGTTTATAATAGTTAGACTCAAATGTATTAATTTGACACTTATATTTTTGAATCATGTTACCCATGGCCAAAGTATAACACATTAAAAGATGATGTTCCATTGCTTTTCATCTTGAAGGCAGCTGAAATAGAGTTTACGATTTAATCTAGCAGGGTGCTCAGTGCAGATCCTCGAAGTATCAAACTAATAGAAAACGTAATCACCGCATACTATAATGCTATGTAAAGCGATAATTTGTCTTTTTAAAGATAGATTAGAAGCAAACATGGCCAGTAAGTTTCTAGCCAAGGTTAACAGTAGATTATCACCCAAGCAAATGTCCTATCTAGCACCAGTGGTAGACTATGACTTAACAGCTTATTCTTCTTTGATAGTTGGGCCGTATTTTACAAAACAACACCGCTAACAAAATATAAAAAGTTTTGAATCATTTATTGCTGTGCCATTAATGCATTGAGAGGCTAAGTTTCTAACCATCTAATTAATTACCTAATTGCTAGATGAAGATTAATGGAGTTGTTCATAAAGATCCTTCAAGTCTACTCGCTATGTATATTTAACAATGGTAAGATCCATTATTACTGATTTAACAGTTTTGCTAACAAAATACAAAGATTTTGAAACACTTGCAGTTTCCAAACCAAATAGTAGAGGCTAAAATTCTAATCACATAGCTCTTAATCTGAAGTTTAATAAAGCAATTTATATAAACTGACTAGTACTGCAATTACCAGCCTGTCCAGCCATAATTAGCGATCTTCCATATTAATTATTAAATGCAAAGTCACTTGGCTTTCACTGTTTTAAACATATGCCAGTAATGTCATGTTTGGACCCACAGTAAATAATGTCATATTTGGACCCATAGTAATCAACTAATCATCTACAAAAGGCACCATGCCACACGTTTTAGTCTAACAACTTTATATTAATATTTGTTCGAGCAAGAATTTAGAGCAAGGGTATTTCACTGTACTGGTAAAATCTTCTATTAAGTAATATGCGTATAAAATCAGGCATTCATTTTATATTTGTGTAAAGGCCAACAAATTTGCATCTGCTATCGGAAGCAATGATCTAAACTCAACATCCACCCAAACCAATGGAATTATACTTCTGAAACTCAAATCACTTTTACATGTCCAGTCACTCCATGGGTCACTTCATATGGACTTACAAAAATTAAAACAAACCACATTCTCCCTTAACAATTCAAAATTATGATCAACAACAAAGTGAGCAAGCTCAATGAGGGGTTAACCTACTTTGGGTGAGATGATGTGTGTATCAGCACTTTTTTACATTGAAAACCATGACAACTACACATAAATACATAATGCCACCTAAGGTTGAAGCTAAGGCACACTAGCCACTCAAATGAACAACGATCTAAGGATGTAATCCTTCAATGACATATTTTGAATGCAATCCATTTACATACAGATGCTTGTCCTCAATCAAAGGGTCAAATGTTGACCCATTGATTTCAGTACCGTACTTTCCAATTGCAAAAACGACTTTAATTTTCTTAAAAACAGACTTCTTTTATTATAATTATGATGCATAACATGAAATTCATTAAAGTAATCAAATTTTTCACACAACTGTTCAAATCATATCATATTTAGTAACTAAAATTAGCTGAGGCGCCATCAAATATCAAGAAGCAGTTCATCTCTAAGAACAAAGACAAAGTTAATTTCTTCCCTTTAGACCCTGGGGTTCTTGAGATTAAACCTTAGTGCTCACGAGCAAGCCTTTTTATATAGGTTTTATAGAGTATTTACACAGGCAAACTCCCTTCTCAAAATTAGTCATCCCATTGAGCTTCCACTGCAGTGATAACAAACTTTTGCAAAACTGCGTATATACAACATTTTTTCCACCAAAAGCATAAATCTTATAGTTATATAGTAATCCCTTTCACATATGATCAAATTGCAGCTTTTAAGATGAACTGGTGTATCTAAGTTAACCAAGGCGGCAATCTCCGATAACTACACTTAGATCACATCGATTGACGACAAACGAATCAATGAAAACAGAAATCCGATTGCTAAACTAACGTTGTTTTATCGAAGGTGTAGCGATGTTTCTATTTCCTATATGGGATACGAGTTACGTAAGCAGATGGAAATACGAAAGTGTATAGATCAAATAGGGATGATACCTCATCTTCGATATCTTTGATTTTCTGCATAACGGTCGCCATTGTTGAAGCAGATAGATGGTAGCTGTTGTTCGAATTGAAGTATACAAGGTTATAGCTAGTATGAAGAGGGTTCTAGAGAAGATGAAGTCGCAGATTTGATGTACCCAAAAACCCTATTTTGTGAAGGGAAAACGGGTCTACTTACATGAAAAATAAGTTTTTTATACACTAGAAGTGAAGGTGATTGTGACAACTTAATATTTATGTTTAAAAGGGGATAAAAGAAAGTATTTTATTTTTTAGAATTATATCGTGTGTTTTGAAACAGGTATTGTGTTGAAATTTGTATTTTTTGATTGAAATTTGTGTTGGAATATTGAATTTAGTAGTGTGTGTTTTAGATAACACAGTTATCGTCTTGAAATTTGTATTTTCTGATTGAAATTTGTGTTGAAATATTGAATTTAGTAGTGTGTGTTTTTGAGTTTGTATTGTTTGTTTTTGAAAATTTGTATTGTCGAAATCTAATTTTTGTGGTTAAAGGAAATGATTTAATGTTGGTAATACATCCAACTATATGATGAGTTGATTTTAACGACTTTTGAATAAGTTTAATCTGGGTTCAATTGGGATAATCCTACGGACATAGGGTTGGACATATCACAATTGGCCTAGCCCATTATTTCATCATAATGTGTATCAGATTTTAAATTGTGATCTTAGTTTGATTTTATCGGCAAATCATGTACCGATTATTTAATTGATAAATATATCAGATTGTGAACTCGGGATTATTACACAAGTACTTAAAAAAATAAAAACATCTTTTGCCGGTTCCTTTTTTTCTCATTCACCAATCACCATTTTATGTGTCTTTCACTCTTGGCACTCCTTTACTTTAAATATATGAGAGGCTTGGATCTCATGGTAGTTTAAGTAGGTTAAAGTCTTAAAGATGATGGAATTCACGATTGAAGAATGTGGGTTACTTGTATTTTTACTCATGCTATGGTAGTATGGTATGTTTGTATATTACTATGTTAGAGCCCATGTATTACATGGGTGGAAAAAATAAAACATGTCAAAACCATTAGTTTTAAGGATATTTTATTTTCTAGATGTTATTAACTATTTGTTAAATAAAAATATATTAAATATCTAAAAATTATAACAAAAAATTAAATTAAAAATTATTACGTTATATTTAAAGATTAAAAATGTCTTAAATTTTATAATTTAGTATGTATTAATAAGTTATTAAAATAAGAATATTTATATTTTAGATTTTTGATAGTTTAAATTACTTATTTAAAATAATTAGCATTTAATATGAGATAGATAAAAAACACAAATATAGACATGGTTGTTTTAACATATTTTAGTAAAAAAGAAAGTCAAATTGATTGTTGTTATAATTTTCTTATGTATTATGAGAGAGAGGCGGATAATAATTTTTTTAATATGCTAGAATGATAACACATGTTATTTAATATGCTAGAATAATAGCAGGTGTTTTTAAAAAAAACTTTCTTTTATTATATGTTATAGATGTTTTTGGCAAATCTTAAAGCTCAACAATGATTCCAATTACTGAAACCATATTAACCACATCCAACCCCCGTAATATCAAAATTTAAGTTATAAATTTGGTGTTAACCATCTTTACCAACTCATGTAACATATTAAAACAAAAAACCAATTATACACTTTATTTGATTGGGATTCGATTTTTTCATTCAAATTAGCCTAGTATTGTGCCTTTATATCAAAACTCATAGATCCATCAATTGACCGATCAACAAACATGGGCCATAATTAATACAAAAAATCACTACTTTTGATTTACCGTGGATTAGGATGTCGATTGAATATACAATGAAATCATATTTAGACTAATCTAGAGCTTACTGAAAGCATCAAATTTCAATGATATTCAAAACTACTTACAACAAAAGGTGAAACAACAAAGAGGAGGCTAATTAAAAAAGAGTTTTTATCAATGTAAACCTTTTATCAATGCAATCCTTGTACCCAAATCGTCATTTTACTTTAAAAACAAATTGATAATGCATTAACAAAAATTATTAGAAGGTGATCGAACACAAATTACTTTCTGCCACAGAACAACCAGCTCTTGTAATCCTTCAATTAAGATAAAATAATTTTATTATAATTGTAGGGTTTTTGCCTCTAACTGTATGGATATTAAAACTGAAATCAAGTAAGGAATCACAATACGAGTTTCCAAACTTGTATGAACGATTCATGCATCTGATTCAATTTCGTATGCATATACACAACAAGAGGACGAGAGAGGCTTGAGTGATCGATTTATGACATTCGTATCCAATTTAACATAAGGATTATGTGTCCTGAAAACCATTATGATCCCTTAGTTTACTGCAACTAACAACTAAATCTGCATGATGCATAATTTTAATGCATGGTAACTCATAAAGATTTGATAGACACTGAAAAATGGCGTACATCTAACTTCAAATATATTGTCATAGATGCCAGAACTTGTCATTGAAGATCTACTCTATCTTCTTCGGCCAACCTTCGCCTAGTCACGTACAACCCATCTAATCCAACAAACGTCTCAAGCTTTTTCCTCTTCGAATATCCACTTGCGGGAAGAAATTAGATTTTGACCAATAACACTTCACTAAGTCCATGATAGGAGACCATTATACCATATAATAAATTTTAAAATCAATTAAAGATTTAACTTCGTTCAATATTACACATAACTATAAAGTTTAATAAGTTGCAATCTATACTTGTTAAACATACTCACAAACATCCCATGTCCATCTTCATTAACCTCATACACAAAATTGTGAACTATGATGTTAAACCTTTTTTTCTCAAACTTGTAAATTTTTTATTTCATATTTTTAATCGTTAAGATGGTATGTTTGACCATCAAATGGTTATTATGGGTTCCTTAGAGCTATATTTTCCTCAGAGTTATATTTGCTTTATCCTTTTACTAGATAAATGACTACTTCAAACATTTTTTTTTAATCGTGCCATTGACTAATCCATGACTTTTGATACCGATTAGATAATATTTCCCGAGAAAAATATTACAAACAGACAAAGTCTTAACATATTCTCATAGATACAAAACTATATAGCTGATTAATATTAAATCAAATCACTATGATGAGAAGTGTAGCTTCTTACATGCTTAGATGTTATAACATCTATCACAAAGAGAAATAGTATACAAAGTACTAGTAAAGGCTAAAAACTATACCATTTTCTTACATAACACTTTGCGTTTTCTCATCTATGATCTATCTATACCGGTTTACAGTGTTCTACCGGAGTAAACCGTCTTCATGACATATACAATTTGTCATACCCGTAATTACACATAGTTGGTGTTAAACACCCGAATCCCTTATTTCCCCGTCTTCCTCTTTTTGTGTTTGACGGTTTCTACTTTTCAAATATCATCGATCCAGTCGTTGATATCGGTTTCATAGAACATCCCATCAACCACTTGATCGATAAGAGAATCGATAAAGGTGTTGCACCGAACCGAGAAGACTCCCCCGACTCTGGTACGAGCACTCGAGAACCAAGCGAAAGCCGCAGCGAAAACTACGGCAACTAAACATGCCCCTGCACCCTCCTCAATCCCTTGTAAATCCATCTTTCGAAATAGTGAGTTACCTGTGACAATTTCCATTGTCACTGTCCCTGCAAATACAATCTAGCAATAAATCATAGTTAGGAATGTTATAAAAATAAAATTCGTTTAATTTGTGAAAATATTATTGGTTTATGATAAAAATAAAATTCGTTTAATTTGCAAGTAAAACATGACTGACTTTATAAAAAGAAGCACAAAATAGTGAAAGTCACTAGCTGTGGGCCGATTCCTTTATTAAATAAAATCCAACCTTTAACCAATATATATTTTGGTTTTAGATTTTTATAACAGTTCGGATTATAAATGATGCAGTTGATTATATTGGAAATATATAGTTTGATAACTTCGATTAACCGCTAATACGGTTAGATCCATGCTAATTTCTGTTAGTATAAAAGTATTATATTTCAAGTTAAATAAAATATTTTAATCTATCTGATTCAATAAGAATAAACAGTAACATAAAATATAAAGGATGATTTAGCTTCAGTTTGGGTACGATTAATCTGTTATCTGGTTACATGTAAATTGTAAAATCATAACCTGATCACAAAAATCAGTTATCAAAATCATAATTAAAATCATACGTCTATCAATTGATCCGGTTAATTCAGTTTGTTTTTTTAATTATTTCGATTATGATTTGATTATTCGATGTTAATTCTCGTGGCGATAAATATATATAATGCATCAATAAAAAAACTGATCATACACCATGGAAATGAATAGTACCATGGCTAGACGACCCGATATGATCTCAAAGTCTTGGCTCTTTTTTGAGCTCTCTATGTACTCCGAAAGCATCTCAAAGAATCGCGACACATCATCATCACCACCATCGTCGATGTTTCGCATCTTCATGACTCCAAACCGATCTGAGCCATAGGATCTAAGCGTGCAGACCCGCGGCTGCAACAAGATCTTCCCACTATCCGTGGTTATGGCGGGCGTATTTGTCAGCCTCACCTTTTGAACCGGGAGTGAAGTGACCGGTGCAGCCGCAGGCTCATCTTTTTGAACCACTGGTTTATCTGACTTGATTTGGCTAACAATTGGCCGAGCAGCCAAGGCCATTGAACTTCAAGAATGTGCTATGAGAGGAACTAAGGGAAGTACTAATAATATGTTTGTATTTTTAGTTTGAGACCCTTTGATTTATGGATGTTTGATATTGTATCCTTTATAAAATGGTTTATATAGCAAATAAATTACTAAATAGGCAAAATGTCCATAATTGGAAAAAAATAGAGTAAAAGACCTTCATGTTACGTGAGAGTTGTAAAGCATTAAATTATTTTTAAAACTAATTAGATGATCATTAACTACTATTATAAACTAAACAATTCTAAACATAAAAAGATAAATGATACTTTATTATTTTAGTCAAGGATGACCATCATGTGGACATTCATCTAATTGAAAGGGTGTCTTGAAGCATTATGTTGAATTAACAACTAGAACAAGATAAATAGATTTATTTGGCTCGTGTAACTCGTTTAGCTCCAAAAGTCATATTAGTTTGATGGTTTGTAAACGGATTGGCAAATTATAAATATGGTTAACCAGGTCGTAAAAGGTTTTTCAAGTTGATCTTATATATATAATTCTTAATTCCAATTTTAAACGAGCTTACCTGTTTAATTAACCAATTAAACAAATTAACTCAAAGATGACCCGGTTAATTAACTTAGTCAAACAAGCCCAAACCATACACGGTTTGTTAATTTAACATGTGATGGCTCAATGTTCGTTTATTACATATCACATTCTTCTCGTGTTAGGACCTGCCTCCAAAACTTAATCGAAAAAATAAGTCAAGAGTGGAAGCAAATAATAACAATAATGATAACATATGCTTGGTTTATATAACTTGTTTTACATGAATGAATTAAGATATGACACTTATGATTAGATGGGAAAAGGTGTACGTTTCGTACTTTCATTTCATTTAAAAGAATAGGGATCAATTTGAGCATTAGTAGTAAGATAGAGTGCATAATATAAAATATATATATTTAAAGGTGAAGCCATATATAGTCCACGTTATCTAGAGAAAGAAAATGAGGTGTGTGGGTCAAAAGATGATAACGTGGAACATTTTATTCTCGGTGACGTTATTTTCATTGGCACCCTCTGCTGACCCAATAATTAATTATACATGTTTTTTGATGTGAACGATAATTATCATCGTTACTGTTGAAAAGAGACGAGATGAATAGTCATCCAAAAGTGCAAGTTAGTGTAATTTTGATTATCAATACTCTAAATTCATTAAAAAAAACATATTGATCATCTTACTCTTTAGGTGTCTACTTGTTTGACTAGAAGGAATTAATGGGTTAAAAAAAAATTAACATCATGATGCGACGACTTCTTTAAATTCATCTTTCAAAATAAGGTGTGGACAAACAGTTCGTGAATCATTCGGAGGAAAGTTCGTAAGACTTTATTTAAAGCTAATATTTAAAAGATGATTGATGAAAGCAATTACAGTATAATCATATGTAAAAAAACAAACTTAGAAATTAGAATGAGAGGTAGGGCTGCAAACGAATCGAACGTTCAACAAACAGTTCGTGAATCATTCGGAGGACAGTTCGTTTGTTTAGTAAATGAACGAACACGAACAATAAAATTTGAACGAACATAAACACAAGCCGTTTTCGTTCATTTATGTTTGTGAACGTTGGATAATGTGTTCGTCCGATAATGTGTTTGTCTATGTTCGTGAATGTCCGCTCGTGAACGTTCGATGATGTGTTCGTCTATGTTCGTTAATATCCGTTTGTGAAAGTTCAATAATGTGTTTGTTTAATCTTCTTAATGAACGAACACATATAAGGAATATAGTGTTCATTAATGTGTTTGTTTATGATTATTTGTATTCGCTTGTGTTCAAGAACGTCTTTGTGTTCATCATATTCATGAACATTCTTTTATGTTCATTTACTTTTTTTTTTTTTGTTTGTTTGTGTTCGGTAAGTGTTTTTAAACAGTTCATAAACATATTTATTTCCTTAATGAATGAACACGGACAATGAATTATTTTCTGTAAGTGTTCGTGAATAGTTTTTTAACAAGTTTATTTCTTAATGAACGAAGACAAACAAAGCTTTGTTAGTGTTCGTTTGATTCGTTTGTAGCACTAATGAGAGAGGTATAACAACCGTGGATAGTAAATGTGCAAGTAGAGGAAACATCTAAATTTTGGGGTATAGTTTTTATTAGGTATATAAAGTGAGGGAGTATGAATAATGGGGTGGGGAGTCGATATAACGAGGATACAAGAGAGTGGAATAAATGTTAAAAGTAACTTGTGAGATGAAACGTTAAAATTTGACGTAATTATAGAGTCTTAACGATTAGAATTAAGAGTTGGGGTTGTTTTGAACGCTGGGGTTGTTTTGAACCGATCCTACGCTCAAATTAGCAAGACTAGAGGCGGCAAAATAGGTGGGTTGGGTTGGGTTGGGTTTGGGTCAAGATGAGCGTGGGCCAGGATGGACTAAAAAAAAGGTAATGATGGGTATGGGTCAGAATAGGTATGGGTTAATATGAGTATGGGTTAGAACGGGTAATTTAGAAGCGGGTCTATTGGGTTTTGGTATTCTTTTTTATCAAGCTTATGAACCATCATGAATCATCAGCATCAAGAACCCATTAACAAGCAAAGTAAGAGAACATGAGCATTACAATCGAAAGTGAAAATGCAGTTGAATCACAACCTTTTTTTATAGAAAGAGCAAAAATCATATTAGAAACAAATAATCCAACGCATATACGAGAGTTCCCGATTTCACACTTTGTCGAACGCCATCACCGATCACAAAAACAAAAGCCGACAACGCTATTTGTCACAAGAAATCTAAAACGAACTTACTTATAATTCTACCAATCATCCCGCACTTGCAATTTCCCTCGATAATCAAACAAAACCGTCAAAAATCAAAACAAAATTTGATCAAATTTACCTCAATTTTAACGACTCATAAATATTCAAAGCAATGCGATTCACATAAGAAACAAATGGGAATCGGAACCGAGTTAAAGACTCTTATTTTAAGCAGTGATGAACCTACCTTGGGGAGGAAGAAGAAGAAGAAGAACAACCAATAAAAATGACCGACGATGATCCGATGACAAAAGAACAATGAACAACAAAGCGATGAGAAACCTAATTTTGATGAACAAGAAGTCAAGAATGGTGATTACTCATTAGGATGAGTAGATGGCAAAAGAATGAGATCTGGATTGAAAAAACTTGACCGCCCATTGTGACCCGTTCTTTTATAATCATTCATCTATTCTGATCCATGATATTTAAGCCTCCAACTCATTATTACCCATGTTAACCCACTTACAAGTTACTTGAGACCCAAAATGATCCCGCACGTAAGAATAATTGCCCATAATAACCCAAATTTGAGCAATGCTTTGCTAGTCCTAAACAAGACCATTGATTACATTTAGTGTGACCCATATTTATATATAACAACACAAGTTTTATATATGTTAAATTTAGTTCCTCGTCAATTCATGTATTCTATTAAAATATATAACATACGCGCATTTTTATATAGTGAGAATTGTTTCTTCATAACTCCATTTGTAACGTCGGTATCAGATAAAACACATCATCCTATATAAATTTAAACTTTACCCCTTAAATTTTTATAATTTTAAGTTTACCGTTGTTGGATATAACATAATACACGCTTTTAATCTATTATTATTCTTTACAAAAATTGTGTTTCTATAATGATTTTCATTCACTAACTTTTTTTAGAAAAAGATTTACGGTTGTGTTTCATTTTTTTATATAATTTTGGCAAAAACGGAGTTATGTTCAATATATGATATTCATGGGTATCATATATTATATTGATTGACGGGAACGTTGTTGATACTATAAAGAATGAAATCAATACCAACCGAAGAACATCAATGTCATTATATAATTATTTCTATCTATGTTACAATTTTAAGGTCAAATCATCATAAACTTATACGTTTCTTTATAGTTTGGGATATATGAACATCAAATTTTATCATTAAGACACCTCACACCTATGTATGTCTTTTTATATATCTATAAAAAAATAAAAAGAAAAAAATATAATAAAATATACCTGTAATAAACCCCTTTATGTAATCCTAAAACTCATAACAAATTCAGAAATTGTAAAATTTGATACTACAACTAACTCTAAAACGCTTCTGTTACGGTCTTTGCAAAAGCAAACATATTATTCACCGTCAAAACATTTTCACGAAAACACCCTTCACCATCACCAACACACAAGCGCCGCCGCCGCCGATCCACTTCGATTCATTAGGTGAGCCGTTATACCACCTCCGACGACCTATATAACCATCATCATCGATTTATACAATGGAGTCAGTTTCTGTTATTCACTGATTGAGTTCATCGATAAACCAAAGTTTTTGTTAATTCAGCTCATATTATCCAATTCTGAACTCTTCAGTATCGTCTTCTACATATGTTTATGCAAAAGTCAAAACCCTAGGGTTCCTAATCTGTGTGTAGGATTGTTTGTTGCTTACAGAGTTTCAGTCAAACATATGGCGGAAGAAGCAGTGTTAGGGTTCCTGGAGAAGAATGAAGAAATAAAGGATTCAGGCGAGTTCGCCGCGGAGAAAGGGATTAGTCATGAAGAGATCGTCAACGTCATTAAGAGCCTCAATGGCTTTAGATTTGTTGATGCTCAGGTTTTTATTTTTTATTTTTTATTTTTTATTTTTTATTATCTCATTTATCAGAGATGGTGTGAAGGTTGTTATGTGACTGAATTTGTGTGAATAATTTTCCATCCAGATACACAGTCTACATTCTCATCATTAGTTGTCTGCAATTTAATTTTGTGAAGTAGTTGATTGGTGTGAATAAACCTACCCTAATCCTTTGCTATAGAAACATTGATTCTGGAGACTGGAAATGAAATTTTTGTTTTATACCTGCATTTTCTTTTTGGAGATATTTGAAATAGAAATCGGTATGAATTAACTTGGGATTTTGATTATGTAGATATAGGCTATAGCTGTGTTGTTCATAAATACCCTTGTCATGTGAAAATATTGTAGAAAGATAGTGACATTTTATTCTATTTGGCCCCAGTAGAGCTAAAACTTAGATAGATTTATAATGTAGGGATGTTTGTAGTTTTATATATGGAAAACGTTTGCAACGATTAATAAATATAAATGAAAGGAAAATTGTGATTTTGGTGTTGTCTTTGCTAAACTTCTTGAATCCTCTATAATATTTTGGTTCACACTAACCTGGATCATTTGTGCTGCATCAAGAGTTAAGCTTATAATGTCTTGAGCAGTTGAGCTTGGTTCTCACTTATGTGTTTTACTTCATTATGTCTTATATGTTGAAAATATAACTTCGTAGGCTTGTACTGAGTTCCCTTTTTTTCCTTCAACTCTTGTCATCCATTTTCAATTTTGTTTGGCTTTATTTTGTTTCTGGATGGAAATATAAATATGGTTGAATATAAACAAGAATATGCTTTTGCATATAGGATATTAAAAAGGAGAGATGGCAACTAACTGCAGAAGGCAAAACCTATGCTGCTAATGGATCTCCAGAATTCCAACTATTCATGGCCGTCCCACCAGAGGGCATCTCACGGGTAGAACTGCAGGTAAGAAAAAGAAGAAGCAATCTTTACCCACAAGATGGATTATCTTTGTTTCACAGCTGTATTTAATTGCATGTGATATTGTACGCATAGTTTTGGTTTTTGAGAACAGCTGGGTGCTTGTTGGAAGATATATAAAGTTGAGTTTTTGAATGCAGAAAAAGTTGGGAGATTCTGTTTTCAAAATAGGATGCCAGCAAGCTATAAAAAATAAGTGGGTGGAGATGGGGAAGTTACAAGTCTCTAGAAAGGTGAAGTTTATTGAGTAATGATGGTGATGATTTTTATATATGAAGTTGCTAGTTTTCTTTATTAATATAAGTAAAACCAATTTTTCATTATTTTTGACTTGATGTAGGTTACACATGTTGATGACAATGTGAAGGATATGCTTGTAAAGATAAATGAAGGAGAGGTGATGAATTTACCAAGCTCTTCACTCATTAATAATCCATTACTGGCTAGAATGACGTATTTTCCTGATATGAAACATCATCTTGATGTTGGCCACAACTGTTATGTCGTCAAGTGTAGGATGAACCATCGTAAATTGTAACTAACAAAAGTTTTACAATAATGTATCGTTATCTATATGCTCATCTGATAAAGAACTTGCATGTTTTCTTAAGGAAAGGATTTTTTAACACTTAAAAAGCAGGTATATTGTTGTTAGGGAGTGTATGAGGCCGGGTGGAAAACTTATATCTTGTGTTGAACATAAATTCTATGTTTGACTCAACATATTGTCCTTACATATGTTTGACCATTAAGATTATCTTATTTCAGGCCCTCAACCAAGAGGATATTGATGCTCTAAAGCGAAGAAAACTTATTTCTCCACAGTAATATTTCCTCATGATATCCTTTTATAATGCTTTTGGTTATACATCAATATAAGTTGTGTGTTAATTTTCCTACTATATCTTCATTGTTCTGCAATTTCTCATGAGTTATATATTTTGCTTAATGTGCCCATACACATCTTCTTCATGTTGCATCTTAATCTTATACTTGTGAAAAGGTTACTATTCTGTGACCTAATTAATGTGACCTAATTAGAACACTACTAAAACTTGCTTACTATTCTGTGAAGTTTTTCCTTTTATGTTTATACACTTTTTACAGGATATGGAAAGGTTACTCTGTAAAAAAAGGTCCTAATTATGCCCCAAAAAGAAGGAAGCCTGCCACTGATTTAACCCGAGAAAATCTGCAAAGGTATTTAAACGCCTTATGTTTGTGGACTATATTAATAGATGCTCTCATCATTGAAGGAAATCAAGATGTTTGAAAGCTAATGATACTTGCATTTTCTATTGTTTTTCAAGTGGCGAGTGGAAGGAATTGCAGTTTAAAGAGTATAATTTCCTCGCAAAAGGTTTTCCTGTTGATGGTGGTTATCTCCATCCATTACTCAAGGCAAGAATACAATTCATCACTATCTGCTTAGATGTTTCATTTGTCTTGTTGTGATATATTTGTATAATTGCGAAAAATGAGGTTTCTTTGGTTAATATGTGTAATTAAAAAGATTGTGTAAATTTTCTTCAGAAATGGATTTCTATATCTAAGTATTAACTTATTTCAGGTAAGGCGACAAATGCAGATGATTTTTCTTCAAATGGGGTAATGCCAACTACAACATTTCATAGGACATCATCTTAATGGATGATAGCTTATAATCTTATATAATGTAATACCTGTTTGTTTGATTGTAGATTTGAGGAGATGCCTACAAATAATTATGTTGAAAGCAGGTAGCTGTTATTCTCCATCTCTGTCATTTATGCAACTGAACTATTTACAACCTTGTCTACCCATTCATGAGTAGTCAATGTTTCATATTATACAAGGTTTTTATTTGATGATAATATCTGCAACCAATATGTTCCTTTTATTTAAAAACATATTTTAATTAATGCAGCTTCTGGAATTTTGATGCACTTTTCCAACCACAGCAGCACCCTGCCCGTGATTCACACGACACATTCTTTTTAAAAGGTATGCCCTTTTTAAAATTTTATCTCGTTTTTTATTTTACTCTAATGGATGTGTGACAATGACATATGTAGAACCTTCTACTACAAAGACGCTTCCAGAGGATTATGTTGATAGAGTGAAGAAGATTCATGAATCTGGAGGTCATGGATCAAGAGGGTATGCCATTGTAAAAAAACATTTTAATTATACCTTCCCTTTTTTCACTTTTTTTTAACAAGCATATCAACATTTACTTTGTAGGTATGGGTATGACTGGAAAAGAGAGGAAGCAAATAAAAACTTATTACGAACTCATACAACTGCGGTTTCCTCAAGGATGCTGTACGCACTTGCAAAGGTTTTATTATTCATTAAGTTTTCAAGTATATCATTTCAACATGCCTTTTTCTGTGTAACAAAAATTATTAAAATTAAACATAAATAAAAATGTTGTGAAGAGAGAGAAAGTTGCTTTTAACCTTGTATATAGGTTTCCTGTTCTTTTTTATGTGTACGATTTGGTTTGGAAGATTGAGTTATTTTGCTGCATATTATGCTAAAATTTGCAGAAACCCTTTGAAGCCAAAAGGTACTATAGTATTGACCGGGTTTTCAGAAATGAGGCTGTTGACCGGACCCACCTGGCTGAATTTCACCAAATAGAAGGTATTTTTGTCTCTGTTGATTTTAAGATACAATGCAATGTCTGCGAGCAATGAAAAAGAAATCAGAATTCTAATTTTTTAAATTAACACTTGTTAAAAATGATAGTCTTAAAAGGAATGACCGATTGTTATTTTCTGTTTGAAAAAACTATCAGGCATCCATTATTAGGAAGTTTGTAATTTCAGAAAATATTCTATTACGAATTTACGATAAACTCTCAGGAAATACTTAATCAAAGATTAAAGTATTAAACTATGATATGTTTTAATCTCAAATCCTGACAGATCCACTTGTAGTAGAAATTCAGTAGTAGTTCTTCTGAGTTGGTTTTTTACATGATTTCCAAGATAAATGCTTTTGTTTAAACATATATTTTAATTTTTCTAATTTTATAAATAATATAAACAAACACATATATTAATGTTACAAAATTAATGGGGTTGATTGTCATTATCAAAACTTGAATTGTACTTTTCATATTATATTATTATTTGTAAAATTGCATTAACATCATCTTCCAGTAGCAAATTTCTGACTTGTGAATAGCACATGATAATGTATGAATGCATCTGAAGTTGTCATCTATCTATCTCTCTTTTCCTTTTTTCTTTCTTATTTATTTCATTTATGGCTTCAGGGCTAATATGTGACCGTGGACTAAGTCTTGGGGACTTGCAGGGCGTGCTGCATGACTTCTTCTCTCGTTTGGGTAACTATTATTTTTCTTCTTGTTACGGAGTGATACCATAATTAGCTACAAGTAGTATGAATAAGATCTACATCCTTGATTTCTGTAATCAAATATAGCCTCTGTTTATGCCAAAAGTCAAATCACTAAAAGTATGTTTATCTAATGCATATTCAAAATTCAAAATTTTCTGATGTCATCTTTTGTTCCAGGAATGTCCAACTTGCGTTTCAAGCCCGCTTACAATCCATACACTGAGCCGAGCATGGAAATATTTGGGTATAACATTATTATTGATTTACACCAAAAAGGAGTATGAATGTAATAAACATAATGTCTTGCATCTGATACGGCAGTTATCATGAAGGCTTAAAGAAATGGGTTGAAGTAGGAAACTCTGGAATGTTCAGACCTGAAATGTTACTTCCTATGGGACTTCCTGAGGATGTTACAGTCATTGCTTGGGGCCTTTCCCTTGAACGGTATGTACAACTCAACAATATTTTGTAGTTTAAACTGGTATGTGAATACGTCGTAGTTGTAACTTGATTGGTAGGACGTGTTATTTCATCCCGTTTGTGAGTAAATTGGACTACACAGGTTTGACCCATGTAGCTACACTATGTAGTTTGTCCCAAGTCTGTTGATACTAATTTAGGTTGCAGTTATATTATCTTTAATCTTGATTGAGTAGCTAAAATGTCCTTGTTGTCCCTTTAACCCAAGGTAGATGTGGCAAGATCATGTGTCTCTAGTATAAGTTTTAATGGCCAATTAAATACAAACTCAACCACTAACACTTTTTTGTCTGTTTATAACGTGTAATTAATGTTTACAGAAACCATATTGAAATATTACTAATTATCAACGTATTTTTGCATCAGGGTGTTGCACTATATGCTTTACTTAGTCTCTCAATGTTCGCTTTAAATTTTTTTTCTTTCAAAATATAAAGAAGTCAACAAAGGAGTCGCCCATTAGTTTTACATAATGATATAATATTGCTAATTTTAATTTCTTAAATCATATAAACTTAACCTAAATAATCTTCAATAAACCAGTTACATATATATTTTAAACAAAAATAGCATAATAGTATAGTTTTGGGTTTTTTATTTTTGCCACAAATGGCTTCTATGACATTGAGGTTTTAGGACGTGACAACCGTTGTGACGTGGGTGTTTTTATCTTTCTTAATGCCTAGGTGTTTTAGGCTGGATGTCAATCCTTGCGATGTGTTTTGGTATTCGTGTTTTAATGTTTGGGATAATGAAAGAATTCCCCGCGCTTGAGGAAAATTTTAGTTGTTACTAATCACAACCATATTAATAATCTAAAATCTTGAATAAATAGATTGAGAATGTTATTTGCATAAAAAATGTACTTTTTCTCATTTGACTGCTTTCCTTATGGCTAGTTTATCTTTATTTTTTCATTTTGATCCGTATGAGATATAAGTATATTACACAACCCAAATCAACCTAGACCATATCTATCTGGTATTAATCGATGTGTTTTTAGCATGCTGGAGTTTGTAAGATCACAATTGAAATGGGAAACTGGAAATTTGTTAATGGTCATACTAATCATAGTTTACGATCAGGGTTCATAATACTAATGCCAATTAAGTTAACACATAATTGTCTTAATGTGTTATATATGGTCAGTTACCATGACAATATATAAATCTTTGGTGTCCACCAGGCCAACTATGATTCTTTATGGCATCGATAACATCAGAGATCTATTCGGGCACAAGGTACACGATACTGCTTTAAACCGCCACAGTAATCCATTCCAAATACTGCAAACACATCCAAAAAGATTTGAACCATGGTGTGATTATGCTTTCCGTTTTTTGCAGGTGGACCTCGGTCTCATTAAAAGCAACCCCATATGCCGTATTGGTTTATAAACAAAGATGGAGATCAAATTTCGGTTAACATAGATCCTCAAGAATAGCATCCTTGATTTTTGTTGACATATACATGATATTGTTGAAGACTTGGGAAGATAAAGAGTGGATTTGTAGTCTTGTTAGTAACTTTTGATATTTGTAAGTCTAGATCGTTTGTCTTTTTCTTTCATTTGACTTTTTCGAAGTGCATCGACATACTTCTTGGATTACAATTCAAACATTGATTTGAGGGTTCATGTCGGTCATGCTATATTATGTTTGCATTCTTGTCAAATTGTTTATTAGCTACTCAAAACGTTTAAATTTGTAAAGTACTGTTTATATTAGTTGTATCACATGAAATGTTCAGTGTTTAAATAATAGTAGTTACATGATACGTTTTTTAGAATGAGATCAGTATATACAGAACTAGCAAGATGGCTAGCAAGGAACACTAGTTTGAGATGTCTAACTAGTGATTTATTGGGTATACAGGGTTTAAAATGTAAAGTTTAAAGCTTTCTAGGATTTAACTCGTACATAAAATATTTGTGGTGTCACATTTTAGTTGGACTCTTTTAGGATTAGATAGAATTTGAGTAGAAACAGATGGATTTTATTATTTATCTATAGTTTACCCTGAGAGGAGTTAGAGGTGGTTAAGGATTTTGGAATCTTTAAGAGGCAAGAATAACTAGAGGATGAAGATTATACCTCTATATAAATTGCCTAGGCCTTCATCTTCTCATTGTGCTCGACTAAAGAAAAGGAGAGAGATAAAGAGAGTAGTGGAGAGGGAGACAGGAGTCAAGAACTTGTAATTGGAGGTTCACCGCAACGCGAAGACGGCGATATATGGTTGATAGTTGTAATAGGGGTCCGTATCAACAGCAGTTGAACAACCAAATTAGTGAAGCCGATGGATGACGTTGGGTTCGATAGGTTGTAGGCTTGTAGCGTCGAGGCTAGGACATGAGTTACATAAACATGCGACTATAAGAGTGAAAAAAAATTTCTTTTATGGTATTAGAAAATAAGTTTTTAATATACGTAGTTATATAATTTTATAAATGGTTTAGCTTTTAAGAGTAAAAATTAAAAAATGCTGAGATTATTATGTTGTTAAGCTTTTAGTTCCAGGATGTTATATTATTCATTTTATTTGTGTTTGACGTTTTGTTATTTATTTCTTTTAATTATACTTACTTTTTTGGTGAGTTTTGATGGTCGTTATTCATTTTTAATATTATTGTTTTATCACCAAAAATATTTATTTATACGTAATTATCTATTATATCATGTCTCAAAAAACATATTACAAAGTCTAAATCTATATATCTAACAAAATATTTGATTTTAATCATCACGAAAAAGTACATTATTATCATTATTTAATCGTATATAGCACCTTTAATTACAGACCAATCTTTTATTTCTTACTTTGGTATCTTAACAAATAAATACCAAATCTTCTTATTTGACTTTTATATCTTAATCTTAACAAATAAATACATCAACACGTATCATACTTGACAACCTTTGAATTATTTCATATAATCCAATATGAACATCATATATGCAATAACATTTTGCTTTCTTGAATGGGAAAATATTGAATCTTAACGTGACTACATGACAATACGTCCCATATTCACAAAAACAAAAGTTAGAACAAATATAATTTTTGAGTTGCAAGCTAATTTCAAAATTAGATTAACCTTTCACTTTAAGATCAGACGTGATACAAATAATACAATGTATATATCTTTAAATCCAAGGAAAACAACACTCATACAATATAACAAATTTATAGCAACCTATTAATGAAACATTTTATTACTAAACTTTATTTCATTTTAAAAAAATTATGAGATATTGACTTAAACAGTTTTGGAGCCAAGAAAATAGAAACCAAGAACTCAATTGTTAATCTATTATCTATTATCTATTATAAAAAAAGTTTTTGGGATACCACGTGCCAACATATTAGACTATTTAATTTTATTTTTTCACATATCTCTCATAATAAATGATAATAGTGTATATAATAATTATATCATTTTAAAACATTTCCAAATTTAAAAAGTAGATATTGTAATAACTAAGAACTAAATTTTTTTATTAAAAAAACTTACTTTTAAAAAATATAAAAGATACAAACAAGTTCTTTTTTAAAAATACGAACTATTTTAAAACCTTTTTTTTTTCTAAGTTTTATAAGGATGATTCTTAAAAATAAACCAAATGTTCTAAAAAACAATTAAAAACATAATTTTATAAAATAAAAGTTTAAAATGATATTATTGTTGCTTTAACTTTAAGTACTTACTTATATGTAACTTAATCATACATTATTTAAAAATATCAATTTATAAATTATAATTTTTTATTTCAAACAATTTAATATTTTATTTATTTAACTCATGTAATACACGAGATACTATACTAGTAACTCATTTAGAAATATATTTTACATGTATTTATATTTAGGTTATTTTGAAACAAACATTTATATTTAGGTAAAAGATTTTCAATTTAACCATTAGGAGCCGTTTGGTTTGCAAATGTTTTGCGAAGAAATAAAAATTGAAAAAAAAATTGAAATTTAAATAACATTTTGTTAAAATTGATAACATGTTTGATTTGTTAATTTGAAGTAGAATTGGAATGTTAATATTGAACATCCCATTAAATTGCTAAATATTTCATTAGTAAGTTGATGGAACGTAAATTCCAAATTTCCAATAATATAAAACTTTTTTTCTAATTTTAATACTGTTTATTAACCAACCAAATAAGATTTTAAAATAGAAAAAGATTTAAATTACAATTTTAATTTCCTAAAAGTTACGTCGAGGATTTTTATAGTGAAATGCAACACATGTAAGGGCATGTTTGGGATTGCTTATTTTGATTGAAAATGACTTTTGACAAAACAATACTTATTAACTTATAATTTTTCAAAAGTAGTTTAAAAAAAAATGTTTAGATTAGCTTATAAACTAAAATGTCGTAAAATGACTAAAATAGACATATTTTTAAAATGAGGGGAGTTAATAGAAGATAGTAAAGGGGTATAATAAAAAATTAGACTAAAAATTATTTTCAAAAATTAATAAGTAACTCACCACTTACTTTTTAAAATCTTATTTTTATCTTACGTGAAAAGTCAGTTTAAAAATTTTTTTGGGTTTGATAAACACTTTTTTGATTTAAGGTTTGACAAACATTTTTTTAACTTATTTAATAAGTAAAAAATAGGTTTGCAAATAAGCAATACCAAACACCCACCGAATATCCACTAAATATAGAGAAAACAACAAGGTTGAAGGATAAACCCTAATAAACCAAAGGGGGCACAAAATCTTGAACCTTCATCAAAACCCTTTTTCTTACAGCTTGCACAATAAGAAATCATCATCGACTCCACCGTTCGATCTCCTCAACAATTAAGCATCCCACCGATCTTTATCGCCAACATTCTCTCCAACCACGCACTCACACATCTGCACCAATGGCCGGAGGTGGTTCAGCTGCGAAATCGGGCCCCACGACCGGTGTTCGGATCGTCGTCGCCGGCGACCGTGGCACCGGCAAGTCCAGCTTGATTATCACAGCTGCCGCTGAGTCTTTTCCGACGAATGTTCCTCCGGTTTTGCCTCCGACCAGGCTGCCGGAGGATATGTTCCCTGAGCATGTCCCCGTTACTGTCATTGATACATCTTCTAGGTATTGAATGATTCGGATATCATTGTTTGATAAAGTTTGATAATTTATGGAAGTAAGAGGTAATTAGGTGAAAGTAATGGTATGTATGTGGTTTTACTTTGTTATTTGATGGTTAACTTTTGTTGCAGCTGGAATGAAATTGTTATTTGGAAATTGATTATTTAACTCTGCAACCGTTTTGATGGTTGAAGTTAGATATAGTTATTTGGAATGGTGGATGTAAGGACAGTTGTGATTTTGTTTTGATTGTATGTGGGAATTAGTAATATACTAATATTTGAATGATTGTTTTTCATTTCAGTTTGGAGAATAGAGGAAAGCTTGCTGATGAACTGAAGAGAGCTGATGCTGTTGTTCTTACCTACGCGTGTGATGAGCCTTCTACACTTGATCGTTTGAGTACTTTCTGGCTTCCTGAGCTTAGGCGATTGGAGGTATGCTTTAATTGGTCTTTTATTCATGGGATTTGATGTTTTATTTCTGCCTTTTGTTTTATTTTTGGGTCTTAGAATATGAGAATATTGCTGACATGATTGATTACCATTTTAAACATATCTACAGACTCTTGTGACGATGTATGGCGAAAAATGTTTTTGCAATGTATAAAGTAAAAATGAGTTTAGGCCCGTGAGTTACGATAGGTTCTAAAAGCATTATTTTTGGATTAGTAAGTTAATAAAGAAAGCTTAAATATATAAAACTAACATATATACTTGTGAATATAATCAAGTATATGGTCGTTACGAAGGATTAAAAAGGAATATATGTAATGCCACACTTAACACACGTGTATTTACGTATGTATGTTTGCATACTTGTAGCTCTTTTTAGTTATTATTTATCTTTTTTTTTGTAGGATTAGTTTATTAGCTTTTTTATATCGTAAGTGTAGAGTTTTAGGCGCTATAAACCTGTAATACATACCGATGAATCTGTCCATCATTCAATAGAGTTATCGCATTATTGGTTTACGTGTGAGCTTTACTCGTAATGACTCATTAATTACAGGAAATAGTCATTATTTGTTAATTGTTTTAATTGACTTTTTTTTTCATGTTTCTTGTTTAAGCTTTGTACTGAAATGATATATGAGCTCATGTACAGGTCAAGGTTCCTGTTATAGTGGCAGGTTGTAAGTTGGATTTAAGGGATGAGCAACAAGCAGTAAGTTTGGAGCTGGTGATGTCACCTATAATGCAGCAGTTTCGGGAGATTGAAACTTGTATTGAGTGTTCTGCATACAAACATATTCAGGTAAAATTTTATTTTTTAAGTTGTGAGCTTTTGTTTGTAGTATTAAGCTGTGTTAGAAATATAGCCCAACACATAATATATTCTATTTGCCCAAGTTACCAAAATATTTAGATTATAATTAGCTTGGCCAGCTTTTTAAATTGGAATGACCGTATGAGTGAATGACTATTAACTTGTACCTGTCATTTTCCTTCTTTATTTTGACACACACAACTTTATCCGTAGCAGTAGGTGCTCATTAAATCCTTCAACTTTCCATTTGAACATGTCATTGAATGCTTTAGATTAAAACACACTGGCTTCATGAGTAGGATTAAACGAAGGGTGTTTTGATTGTGTTTTGGAAATGATTGTCTGATTATTGTCTCAATTTTAAGTGCATGGATGAGCAGATTATTTTTCTGATCATCGGACATATTTAGGTTGAATAATCAGTTTCATTCTAGCTGCAACAAAAGTAATATTTATAGCATTAAACTATTAAAGGAGCTTACTTATTAACCACTTTCTTTAACCTAATTTGAGAGACGTTTACTACCATTTCACGTAACGAGGTAATGTCTCTTCTTTTTTTCAAAAATGTCCTTTTTAGTAATTTTATCTGTTAAAGCACCTTAATGCGAAGATCAAACATCTACTTATTAAAGTGTCGAACAACAGCACATCCAAACACTATTATCTATGACCTGTTTTATTACAACTTCTGATTCGGGTTTTATTCAACGTCACATATTCACTTTTTAGTCTTTTGTTGCTATATTTTCAGATCCCGGAGGTATTTTACTATGCCCAGAAAGCTGTACTTCATCCAACAGCCTCACTATTTGACCAGGAGGCACAAACTTTGAAACCTAGATGTGTGAGGGCTTTAAAGAGGATATTTATTCTCTGTGACCATGATAGAGATGGTGCCCTAAGTGACGCTGAGTTGAATGATTTCCAGGTTTGTGTTTCTGGCCCTAGTTGTATTTAGTTACTTGTACTTGTCATATGTAGTGGTTGCTATTAAGTGGGTTAGGCGGCTTGCAATCTAGGTGAAAGTGGTTGTGGTTTGAAATGTGTCAGGTTGGGCATGCCCAGAACATTTTGTCTTTTTCTTTTTTGGTAGAGGATTAGTGTCAATTATAATTACAAAAATAATATATCATAATAAGGGTACGGTTACTATACAATGTGTCTTTCGCGTGCGAAGCATACGAAGTTTGGGAGGTAATTATCATGCAAGAACAAATAATAATTACGCAAGGCGGATTACACTCGCGTGGAATATCACGCAGAGATGAAATTATCACGCAAGAATACCTTGCGTAATAATTCCACCTTGCATGATAATTCCATCCCTGCGTGATTAGTTCTTACACTTGCGTAACGGTTCATATTCTTGCATGATAACTTCCTATGCTTCACACAAAAAAACACTCTGTACCGTAACCTTCCTTATTATAATAATCTATCTATGTTTTTTGATAAAGTAAGTTAGATGGTATGCATTGAACATACAATTTCGGTGACCTTCAAACAGTTTCCCTTTAAGTTGTTTTTTAATTTACATGTTGACCTGTTAGAGATAAAAATGGGTTGATATAGCAACCTATAGCTATATGTTACACCAATAATTTCCTATATATTGTTGTCCGTATTGTTTTTTATATAATGGAGATTGACGTGATCATTATAACCTTTTGTAATTGTGTGATTCTAAACAGGTCAAGTGTTTTAATGCTCCGTTGCAACCCTCGGAAATAGTGGGTGTGAAAAGAGTTGTGCAAGAAAAACTACCTGAAGGAGTCAATGAGAATGGTCTAACATTAACAGGCTTCCTTTTCCTTCATGCATTGTTTATTGAAAAAGGCCGTTTAGAAACAACATGGACCGTTTTAAGAAAATACGGTTACAATAATGATATAAGACTTGGTGACGATCAGCTGCTGGCTCCAATAAAAAGAACTCCTGATCAGGTAAATGATTATTTTTTAAAAAATTATTTCAGTGGTCTGATATCGATGTAGAAAATGATGTCGGTGATTTAAATGTGAAATTAGCTAGTTTGGAACAAGTCCCCTGTTTTATCAGAAAAAAATAACTCATAAGCAATCGTTTATTTTTTAAATTTTGTATATGATCTTTTTTTGTATTTTTGTAGAGTGTGGAGCTGACAAGCGAAGCTGTTGAATTTCTCAGAGGAGTTTTTACCTTGTTTGACAGTGATGGTGTATGTTCTACCATCTTTTTCTACAGGATTCAGTTTCTCAGATAGGGATTAAGGATTAATTACATACATATCCTTCTTAGAAATCAAAACTTTGTGTTGTCCTTCTACCTTTTATAATGTCATTAAATAGGAATACAATGATATTACCATGAATCATCCTGGTACATTCATTTATTAGTGAAACAAACTGTTGCAACTGGTTTTGTTTTATTACACTATAGAGAGTGGGTGGTACGATGTTGTAGGATAACTACTTAGCTAGCTACTGTTTTAAAAGGGTAAACATGATGATATGAAATTTTGAAGCCTATATATGAGTTTTTGAGCTTTTAGAAGGATATGCATGAAATTGATTTGTTGAAATGTTTCAGTAGATATAAAATATGCTTATCTTTTAACCAGGATGGGGCTCTTAATGCACATGAGCTTGAGGACCTTTTTTCTACTGCACCAGAAAGGTACCATAGTTGATTCAAGATTAAATAGTCCCTCCATTATTGCAGTTAATATTTTTGTGGTTGCTTTATTTTGTGTATTCATGTGGAACGGATGGAATGAATGAATATTTTTCTACTTAAAGGTCTAAGATATAGGGGAAAATATTTTAGCAAACATTGATGGATATGATTAAATTTAGATGTTGGATGCTTGGAAGAAGGTTTGCAGCATTAATATATTTTTTGCCTAGAGACTTTGTTTGAATCATCTTCCGTATACATACTTACAAAATCCAGAAAAGATGAATTTTATGCATTTTTTTATCATAATTTGAACATCCTATCTTACATTGTAGTCCTTGGAGTGAAGCTCCATATGCAAATGCTGCAGAAAAGAATGCATTGGGAGGATTGTCACTTGATGGATTTTTGTCAGAGGTATATAAATATTTCTGCTAATGAAACTATCTTTCTAATAATTAGTTACTTATTGGTGTAATTCAATTGATGGAAAATGATGTCACCGGTCGGTGGAAACTTGGAATTCATAGAATTCAATTTCTATTAAGCGAGATTATTATACTTCTGCTGATTTTATTTTTTTGGCGGGATGCAGTGGGCTTTAATGACGGTTCTGGATCCAGTTTTTAGTGTTGAGAACCTCATATACATCGGGTATGCTGGTGATCCTTCATCTGCAGTAAGAGTTACCCGAAAAAGACGCATTGACCGTAAGAAGCAAAGCACTGACCGAAATGTCTTCCAGTGTTTCGTATTTGGGCCAAAAGAGGCGGGGAAATCCTCATTGTTGCATTCATTTGTTGGAAGGTTTTTCATCTAAACTAGATATATGTTTTAGAGTTCGCAAAATGAATAGGTTGGGTAACGGCCTAACGGGTCAAAACAGACAGGTTCAGCTTGATCTGATACTCTTTGTCCAGTTTTTATAGTTTTGTAATAAATAACAACTGTGTCAAATATTGATTTTTAAAATCATATTATTCAATAATAATATAGTTGTTTTATAAAATGATTCATGATATTTCATGCATTGAAAATACAATTTGGGTGACTTTTGATCCGTTTCCAATTTAGCTACTTTTTGAGTTTACCTGTCAGTCCTGTTAGAAATTAAACATAACCAGAATTGACCTGTTTGTAAGTAAATGCTGTTCAACAATAATTTTTTCTTATGTATTTATATCACCCGACTACTAATAATTTTGTGACGTTCTCTATTCATGGTTTGAACTCAGGCAATTTTCTGACGCTTACACACCAACAACTGAGGAGCGATATGCAGTTAATATTGTTGATCAGCCTGATGTAAGTTCATTTTTTAATGTCATGTTACACTGCTGATATCCTTGATGAGTATGTGCCTGTTTTGCTGTTATAAAGTAGCATTGGCAATCTCAACTTATTTATTTATAATATTGGCTGCATCGGGTTATGTTTTTATTTGTAAGGGGTCAGAAGTTGGCTGTAGTTTTTTTCTTTTATATAAATACTGAAAAACAGTTTTATTCCAAATGCTAGATTGTCTTTGAAATGTTGATCTTTTAATCATATTTAACACTACTTATTTTTAAATTTCAATAATTTGGACAAAAGTAATTGTTGTCTACCCTACCTGACAGTACCAACCCATTTTGCCATTCCTACATTTTTTTGTTAATTCATGCTTTTCTTGAACTTCTTTTTTTTATTTTTATTTTTATATTAACTTGGTGTTGACATTTTCGGGGTGTCACATTCTTTCAGGGAACAAAGAAAACTTTGATTTTGCGGGAGATACCTGAAGATGCCATTGAAAAATTGCTCAATAATAAGGATGCTTTAGCAGCATGTGACGTTGCAGTTTTTGTTCATGACAGGTAATTTAAAATTTGTTGTCATTATTTACTGGTGGCAGAATGGACAAGGCAGGGGGTTTTGGTGTGGTCATATGTATATACTTCTCAGATCGTCCCGAAACACTTTTGTCTAGTACTCTTGAGTTATATATTTGAACGTCGGTTGTATGCTTAAAAAGTAAAAAATTGGGTGACTTTCCATCTGTTTGAGTTTGACCCATTTGGCCGGTCCCTAAAAGTATGTTACTCTTTTATTTTATGAAGTGTGCTCCAAGCTGCTTATTTTTCTCTTAAATTTTTAGTTCAAATGGGTCTTCATGGATAAGAGCTACAGAGTTACTGGTTCAAGTTGCCAGTCATGGGGAGTCTACTGGTTATGAGGTTCCTTGCCTTATTGTTGCAGCTAAAGATGACCTCGAACCTTATCCAACTGCAATACAAGATTCAACAAGGGTATATGTCTTTGTTAATTTAGATGATGTGTTAGTTATTACAAAATCATATTAAAATACTTATTATAAGCTTGCAGTAAATGCTTTAAGAGTTTTGATGCATCAAAAGTAAACTTTATGCAAATTTCAACCTGGTTTGACCTCTTTTGTTTCCTGTTTGAACGTCTAAGATGCGTTTTTCAAATTAAATTATAAAAGTTTCAAAGCTTTGTTGACATGTGGCTCTTGTGCAGTGTAAACACAAAAGTTTTAGTCATCAACTTTTCAAATTAACAGTTCATTCAATAAATTAAATATTCGTTATTTCGTTGCTGCAGGTGAGCCAGGATATGGGAATAGAGGCTCCTATACCTATAAGCACAAAACTGGGAGACTTCAATAATGTATTTAGGAGAATTGTGAGAGCGGCAGAGCACCCTCATTTGAGCATACCTGAAACTGAAGCCGGAAAAACTCGCAAACAGTATCATAGGGTTCTTAATCGATCTCTAATGGTTGTTTCAGGTAAAGTGGAAATATTTATTAGTCATTATTCATGGTATTATCACTTAAGTGAAAAAGTGTTCCATTTTAGTCGTTTTATAAGGGTAAATTCACGTAATAATGACCAAGTTTTAATATTGTTCCAATGAAGTCATTCATATTTTCTTGAACTCTAAAAGGCACGAAGTTCCATTTGTTCCTTTCTTGTGAATATTATTTTTAAGTGTTCAAAAATTTTAAATTTAGATGACTTATATATATTCTATGAAACTTGATTACTAATTTACTATGTAGTTATTAGTTTTTTCAAGTTAACCTAAATGGAATTATGAAACAATTGTGAAACTTGGTTATTATTTAGTGCTTTTTTTTCATCACATTTACATTCGGCTTCAGGTTAAACTTGAAAAAGATTAATCACTCGATAGTAATAAGGTTTCATATATATTTCAATTTGCATCACTTAATTCAAAAAAGTTTTAATAAAAATGGAATAATATTGAAAGTTGAGTGGCTTTTGTTTTTAGAGAAAAATATGATGGACTTTAGTGAACACTTGTGAAACTTGGTTATTAATAGGTGGAATATTCACCTTAATGAAGACTACAATACGCTTAAAATGATGATACTTGACAGTTAGACTATGAGACCCTTAAAATGTTATATTTCAAAAAATGACTAGCATCAAACCTTTTTATCAACTTCTACGACTAAACTGGACTGAATCGAAGTACAAGGACTAGTATGCTAATTTTTTTCGTCAATAATTTACCGACTTGGCTGATAACTCAATTTATTGGTTTATGTGTGTTTTCCACCATTGCAGTGGGTGCTGCGGTTGCAATCGTTGGGCTAGCTGCATACCGTGTTTATGCAACAAGGAAGAACGCTTCATCTTAAAATCCCTGTTGTGAGAAAACCATAAACATTGGATCCCTGCTTTCCTTTTTTTATAAAATTCCATACATTTCTTGTTTAACAGTCTGTGTAAAGAACATGTTGCTAGCTTTGTTCTCAACTGTTGAGATGGTCTTATATCTTTTTGTTTCTAGAGGTTATTTTGTTTTTAATCAAACTGGTATCCTCTTCATCACATAAAAGGTTGTAACAACTTTGTTTTAATGTCAAAATCTTCATCTGCTTGTAATGGAGAACTGGACCTTGTGGAACAGTACAGGTTTAAAACTGCATTTGTCAGGTGGGTTGGGTAATGGTCCCAACGGGCTCGAGCCAGAAGATCTTTTATCTGGGTCGGGTTGACCTGCGATACTTCTATCCAATTTTTTCAAAAAGGTATAAAACAGCATGTTTTTGTGTTTTGACATTGTTCATACGACACTTTATCCAAGTTTTGACAACATCGACTTACTCTCGGCTTCAGGCCCGTAAAAGTAAGCACTTTAGTATTGGAAGGTATGTTCTTTCATTTCAGAAGTTGAATGTTGCAAAGATCATAACCAACATGTTTGATTATACAGACATGAACAAATTTTACAATTTATATATTTATGTATTAAATTCGACTTAACGTATGAGCTAGCGTAGAAGCCAACACCCAACGATCATGATCGTGGGCTCACTCGCTTACTAAACCGAAAAGAACTAGTTGAGCTCCCAAAAGATAGGTTGTGCACTATAGGAATCAACGACTGCACCACATCTGTCATCAAAGGCCGATAATCGGCTTCTGGTTGCACACACATGGCTGCAATAGCTGCTACCTGCACTAAAAAAACTTTGATTAGATCATGGCATCAACCTCCTAAAAAGATTTTTAAAAGATTTATATATTATTCTACTAATATAGACGCTAGATGACAGGCTGACCCGATCAATTTTACTTTTTACCTGATATATTAGATTCATCTAGCACACGAGTCAAGCCAATTAACTAACCTGGATTAGATCCTTTTTCGAAAATTGGCCACGTAGAGTTGGATCAACCATCTCCTCAACTGCAGCTCTATTCGTTAATCTTGGAAGAGCCTAAGGAGTTTAGTAGGAGCAACCAAGCTTAAGGCACATAAATTGAAATGAAAAGGTTCTATTTACGTCATTTAGACATCTATCACTGTTTAAAGTTGGGCTTACAAATTTTTTTGTTGCGGGCCCAACTCTAAACAAAAAGGGTCTTGTCATTAACTTGCTACGACCAATAGACAATAGTTGTGAACTTGCTACGACCAATAGACAATAGTTGTGAACGTGCATGCATAAACACAAGAACATACTTACCCAGGAGACAAGGACATGCTCTTCAGATGGACGATTAGTGTCAATAGGTACACGCCGTGTCAAAAGCTCTAGCAACACAACACCGTAGCTATAGACATCTGATTTTGTTGTAAGTTTTCCCGTTGAAGCGTACCTAACATAAAGTAAGAAACATATGATTATTGTTACAATTTCAAGTCATATAGTTAGTTAAATACAAGTCCAACATGGTTATGAGCTTATCTTTGAGAGGTAAAATAAAAAGTATTTACAAGGGAAGTTAAAAGGAAATTAATCAAATAGGTCGAATATGACATACAAAGCCGGCATTAAAGGTGTTTATAATATATAAAACCTCCTATGCTTAGATTTTACAAATTATATTATTGAAATAAAACAATTTTGTTAATTATATTTGACGCACTAATTCATATGTTCTGGATTAAGTGTTTAGGGTCAACTCAACCCGACACGTTTAAAGTTTCATGGTTATGATTTGAACCCATTTTGACCACTGATCCAACCTGCTAACGCCTATTTTACAACCTTCACAAAAGAGATGAATCACTCACTCGGGCGCCAGATATCCAGTCGTCCCCAAAACACGAGTCGAAACCATGCCATTTAGCTTATCCGATCCAATCTTCGCCAACCCAAAATCAGAAACTTTTGCGCGAAAATTTTCATCCAACAAGATGTTGGAAGATTTAAAATCACGATGTATGACCGATGGCATGGTGTGCTCATGAAGAAACTCAAGTGCTCTTGCACAATCGAGCGCAATTCTCAACCGAACGCCCCAATTCAATAGCTGTGATCGAGCGCCATGAAGGTGCACGTGATCATAAAGAGTACCATTCGGCATGTACTCGAACACAAGGAGCCTGTGTCGATTATCAGCACAATATCCAAGTAGTTCCACCAAGTATGGACAACGCAAACGACTTAGCAAATCCACCTACATTTGGTTAATATTCATATTTTTAGTTATTAACTGTGAGAACCGTATAATACTGTGACAACTATCTTGTTTAGCATATATAAAACAATATGCGTACAAATGTTATATGTCAGTCGCTGTTTTTTACTTAAAATTGATTATGTATTAAACCTGTGACCGAAATGCACGCTCTCCTTGCTTGCCTTCTCGACGAAGCATTTTAATGGCGGAAAGAGTGCCATCACGCAGTGTACCGCGGTAGACGGTTCCGAAACTGCCAGTCCCCACAAGGTTAGCTTGGGTGAAGTCATCTGTAGCTAATTGCAGCTCTTTATATGTGAATACTTGTACTCCTTTAGATGTTGCTAAAGGCATGCTACATGGGCTTCCTCCATAGGTACACCCTCTCTTCATATCTAACCTCCCTATATGTAAATATATACAAAAGATAGTTGCATAATTGAATAAAAAGATTTCAATGTATTTACAACTCATTTCGGTCGTAAATGAGTGATAATACTTCACTTACGATCAAAATGAGACAGTAAAAAAATTACTGTATTGCAGCCAAAAGGGTTGTGGTCGCCACAGTCGCGACCGTTATTGTAACTTTAGTCGCTAAATCGGTGTCAAGATGCCCGTTATGACGTTTAGTGACCAAAATGAAATGATAAATTTTACGACGGTTTTGAGACCGTGGTCGCTATTCTTGCGACCATTGCGACTTTGACGTAAATCAGTCGCTAAATTTACCTTTTTTTTTTTCCTTTGTAGGAATTAGGATTATGTCGTAAAATCGTAAATGTGTAAGATTCTGTTTAAAGGTAACTGTAGTTTAGTTTACCTGTGGTAAGAAACATGCAACTTTTGTTGCTATTGGTATTTCCATTTGGTTTAGGAGACTTTACGCGACGGAGCAACGCTACGATTACAGAAATGGCAACGAGTAAAATGACGATGACGACGAGAACTACCACCACGAGGATGGAGGTTGGCGGGAGAACGCGGTGGTGCTCGTGGTGGTTGTGGTGGAGCAAGCGGTTGGGGTTGCCGTTGGTGTGAGTTCTTGTAGGTAGTTCCGTCGCGTTTGCTTCCATTGTCACAATTCACGAAAATAGAAGAAGATAGGATAAAAAGATGGGAGCTTTATAAGAGGGAGTTAAATGTCACGAATAGTGTATTTTACGACGAGAGTATATACACATATTAAAAAGTATTATAATATAACTAGAAGTTATAACAAAATTTAGTTATATATATATATGTTTTTATAAAACTTTCAAAATGAAAAATAAATATACATATTTTAGTATTCCCTCTTTTGGAGGTCATGACCTGTCGAAACACATGATACTTGCAAGTATGTGTGTTCTTCGTTTTGTCTTTTGCTTTGTTTCCGTATGATGTAATGTCTTGATCGTTTGTTATGATTTGTACCTTATCCATTAAAACTTGTACATAATCAATTATAGCTTTGTCCTCATGTTCAAAATTCTTAGATTTTATATCATACTAAAATAATAGTGTGTTGTATCTTAGCGTTTTAAATCTATCGAAACGTTAATTAGTTGTCTCGCACAAATTGCCTTAACTTTGTATTATAACGTTAAATTAGTATATTGTTTTTTGTTGTTTTTATTATCTGATTATTACAACTTTAAGGAGATGTAAAAGCTACAATTTTGGTAGCATATTGTTTTGGTGCATTAATAATGTTATAATCTTCTTAATTAGTCACAATATTTTTGTCAATACTCATCATACTCACCACAATTTCATGTAAATTGAAAGTTTTTAGTTAGAGAGTACCAAGAACTAACACATATGAGGCTTTTTTGTATTCATCCGTTTAAGTTTAACTGAATAAACAAATGAACACACACTTAAACATATAAATTTTTTTCTTGTTAGTCTGTTAAAAATTTGTTTATGTTTATTTACTAGATCAATGAAGTAAACAACTAAACATAAATACAAAAACACATGCAAAAAGAAGAATTATACATCTTTGTTTGTTTAGGTTAGTTATATTTTTAATATATTTTAAGTATATATATAAATATGTGCATCTGATCATAAAAAAATTTAAAAATACTGTTCAGCGAATGTTCACAAACATATATAAATAAATAAAAAACTTGTTTGTCTGCGTATATTTAACTAAATACACATAAAATTTTGTACATTTATTGTTACAGCATGTCATTAATAGTAATCAAGTTTTAATGTTGTTTTAATCAAGTCAATCAATATGCTTTTCGTGACTATAAAATTCACCTAAATTTTAATACCGTTTCATTGTTATGATTATTGTTTATAAATGTGAAGACCTAAATGGATCAAATACAACAATTTACCATTAGCTAGTAATTATTATTTTTAAGTTTATCTCGAGTATGAAGCAAGTATAAAGAAAAAAGTCATTAAATATTTAAAAAAAATCATAATTGTTTAATTAAGGTATGATATGATGTTTGCTTAATTGCTTCACATAAATGTGATCTGGTTTTAAATTTTTATAAATGCAAGATGTGAATTAAATGATAAAACTTTCTCTAAGAAAAGAATATTCAAACTAAATTTGTTGCTTTAACAATTTAACTATACATGGATGGAAAGGTAGCGGTGGCCTGGTGGGGGTACCCCATATCTCTTTGAACCAATGAATTCAATGGATTTAGGCTAAGGTCCATACATTTCTTTTGACCACCATATATAATATCATGATGTAAATTATTGAATGGAATAACATAGGTCTAATGAATGAAAAACCGGCCTAAATTGTTTTATGTACTTTTACAATATAAATTAATGTTAAATATATGTCACAACCGTCGTTTATTTGGTTCTTTGGGGTAACCGGACAGTGCTATGGGAGTCGAAGGCCATCACCATCGGTCCATCGCCGTTGTGATGGTGCTTTCGCTGCTCTCTCTCACTCTCTATTCTCCTGATCACGATTTCTGTTTTGATCTCTCTCTCTTCGTTTCTTTTGCTTCTTTTAGAAAAATAACCTTGAAGGCTACAACTAACATGCGTATAATGTGCTTCTTTAATCATATATCGTTATAGCTAAAGTTACCTTTAAATATATAGGATAACGTTTTAAATTTAAATTTGTTTTTAAAAATATACTAACAAGTATTAAAACCTCGGGTGTTACGGTGTCCAACCAAAACTTTACTTAAATCCACACGCTATGATGAGTGCATCGAAATCTTATATAAAAATCCAACCAACGTCTTAAAAGTTTACTTCAATTAAAATAAATAAGATGCAATGGTATTGACATTGATAACATCCATACTTAATATAAGAAAACAAAATGTTTTAAAAAAACTTGATGAGGACTTTATACCATGAAGTAATAAAAACATGGGTAAACTGCTTGTACCTCACGCATTAGAAGTTGCAAGATTGCAAAAAAAAAAAAAAAAAACATGGGATGCATTGAAGACAAGACATGTTGGTGTGGATCAAGTATAGAAACCACGTTTGCAAACACTCATGACAGACTTTAAGTTATTGCAAACGATAGAGGAAGATACGATCGATTCATTCACCTTTAAGTTAAATAGTATTGTCACAAGGGCAAGTGAATTTGAAACAACAATGGATCAATCACAACTAGTATGGAAACCTTAAAACTTTTACACCAGATAGGTTCATTTAGATTGTTGCTTCCATAAAACAATACTCCGCTCTAGACACGATGACTATAGACGATGCCGTAGGTCGATCTAAAACCCAAAGTTGAGTATAGAAGGGATAATATATGATAATCAAATGGATCCATCGATACACTATAAACCCTATCTTCAATGACCATCACACAGACACGAAATTATAAATAGATTAATTTGTACTGTTACTAATACTTATGAAATAAAATAAACAAAAGGTTCTATAGTACAACCCAAAGTTGATATTTTTAAATAATTAATACATACATACATACTTGCATCATATACATACATTTGAATCTAAGGGACAGATTGAGTATAGATGTAATCCTCCTCCTCAAAACCAATTATCTCTTCCGACCCTTTTTGATTATCTTGCTCACCCTTCGTCTTATTTCCCTGAATCTGCTCAAAAAACAACAGACAGCATATTAATGTATTACACATCTATGTATGCATTTACTGATGATGATGATGATGATCTAACCACATGGACAGAATTGAAAGAACCCATGTCTGGTCTGGCATCAAGATTGTCATGAGATGATAAGATGAGGATGAAGATAACAAAAGAGAGAAGAGTTGCAGATCTCATGTTGTTACATGCAACTGTTTGAATTGATCTTCTGGTGCTTTGATGCTATATATATATATAACACTCACTCACACACACACATATGTATATTCACACACACACACACACACACATATATATATATATATATACACATATATATATTAGAACGTGAGTGTGTGTCATGTGTCACGTGTGTGCGTTTTAGTGAAAGTGTAGCATCCTTTGACCTGTCTGTTGATTCCATGACAGCAAGCTCGAGCATCAATGGAGTGACTTTGGCTTCTTTACTTGATAATATTATTTAACTCCAAGATTCCTCCTCCTATAAAGATTTTCCCTATTAAAGAGAAACGTTATATCCTACATACATTTTGAAAACAAAACTAGTTGTATTTCACCCGTGGCTTAGCGGCGGGGTTAAATCTGTTTTAACAACGGTTTATTGTAGCCGAAAACGACCATTTACTACGCCAACACAATAAACCAACTCCATAATTTCATCATACATGTGAAACAAAAATAAAGCTAACATTACCCGCATAAAACGAAAAATACATACAAACAGATTAAAGCGATCAACATAATAGTAACACCAACACAGACCACCAACGACAGTCAATTAGGGTTCACAGAGACTAAGAAAGGAGACCTGGAAAGGAGACCTCGTTGTGGTTGCACCCAATAAGCATGCATCAAAAAAATCATGAAAACCATGAAAAAAACCCGAGAGTTTCAGTGTTTGTAGCTTTGAGCTCTCGGATGCCGACTTGTGCCAGGGCCATCATCATTGAGCAATTAATCGACTACAGACAACAATATGCACAATTGATTCTAGAGTATACCACCAGAAAGCAAACATAGCCCACAAATGTGTTCAAAAAGAGCACCCGCCAAGAAACACGGGTCCAATCGGAGCCTTCATTGGCTGTAAGCGGTGGCCGATAGGCTTACATGCTGAATCAGAGAAACACCACTGAGGTATAGCAGGGTCGCCATGCGGAATACAGCAGGAACCCCCCAAAACCCTAGCTGGTAGGGTCCAATACGGCAGGAACCAAAGATAGGAAGAAAGAGAGAGACGAACGATTGTACCACAGTCGCCGCCATCGCAAAGCCACCACCGCAACCGTGCCCTTCTCTAGAAAGTAATTGCGGTCAAAAACAGCAAATCGGTGCCAAAAATAAGCGGCAGGGCGGTGATGGCTAAAACTGGCGGCCAAACCCCCAAAAACAGTGGCAAGGCCGGCGGTTGAGCACAACTGAGATCTGGCCTCTCTATCTCTCTCTACAATGGACAGATAGTGAGGGGGAAAGACAACAGAGGCGTTCGTAGTGTCCTACCACCACCATCACCGCCGTCGCCGCCTGCGGCCCCACCTCAACCTAAAACGGGAGGCAGGGCGGCAACCGACGTCGACACCATCTCCACCCGCAACCGCCATGACCGCCATCATCGTCATCGACATCACCAGCAAGAAGGAGGCCAACGGTTACCATAGCCGCTGGTGACAAAACAGAATATCAATCATCGGTATTAGCGGCGGTGTTACAGGGTGGCCAAACGAAACATCACCATCGTAACCGCCTGCATGATGGCGGCCACCCACCCTGTAATCTCCATCTCCATCGTAAGATAACCAAGAACCCCCTCTCTCCTCCAATGGTTGCGACGGTGCAGTCAGTGGCGATGGACGGGGAAGAGGGCGGCGAATGTAGAGTGACTCTCTCTAACCACAAAAAACCCGGTACAAATAAGATGAGACTCCTCATCTTTCATACTTAAAAAATCTGTCTGTGGCCAAAATCGAATAATAAAAACTTTCCTATTGCTTGCCTTGCGTTTTTCATAGTAGGTAATAAAGAGTTGGAAAACAACTGCTTGATGAAATTTGTAAAAGTTTAGATTCTTGCTAAATTTGCGATGATAGTAGTGGTTGCAGTATCGGTTGCAAATATAACAACGGTCGAGAAATGGCTGCAAGAGGACAACTGAGATGTGTGTTTTTCCCACCGAAATTTTGGTCGTAAAACAGTCTCAACAAGGCAATTGCAACTGTATTGCAACCGAAAAGACGGTCGCAAATGCCGAATAATCTAGAAATGTTTAATCTAGGTATAATATTCATATATTACATACGTGCTTTATATATATAGTATATCAAACTACATACGTGCAGTACATCATACTATATTTATGTTATATCATAATATTGCATATATGAAGTACTGATATATATATATATATATATATATATTTCTTTTAGATAAAAAAATATTATATACTCAAATTAAATATAAAAAAAATTTGTAATTTAATGGTGTAGTTTAAAAAATAATAATAACATATGAAAAAGTTATAATCGTTTAAATTTAAAAAAAAATTCTCAAATTCTCAAATTACTCTATAATTAAAATAGAACTGAAATGAATAGTGTTTTTTTATATCTGGACCGTTCGTTTTTGATCCAATGGTTGCCAACAATACCTTATGCTCTTGCTCGAATCCCCATTTCTTTTCTTCCCACCAAGAAACAGATAAAAGAGAGATCCCAAAAGGTGAGACTAGAGATGGTGGCAGGCAGTTAAGGAGCAGGGAGAGAAGGTCGGTGGCTGCTAAGTATGAGGTGGAGATGTTGGCGGTGGTACGATGGTGGTGACCCTCACCAGCAGGAAGTGATGATTCTGATCTTAAGCTGCAGAGGCCATCGTTGGTGGTCGGCAATTGGTACCTCAATTCCTGTTACTTTCTCCGTCAATCGCTTTATTTATGAGGTTTATTTGTCATCCAGAGCTGTTTTTTTGGTGTTTGGTTGAGTTTTATGCACATATTTTTAGGTGTTTGATTTTATTCTATAATGAACCAGTTGAAGTGGTTTGCTGTAAATTTTGCCTTTGCTATGTGGATTGACTATATCAATTTCTAAATATTTGTTTGAAGTTTGAAATTAGGGTTTGAGATTTGTTATTATTGTAAAAACTAAAATTGTCAAGTGGAGTAAATTGGGTTTGAATCTATTATTGATTTTTTTTCTCTGTGAACTTTGGTACTATTAATCGATTGTCATATGAGATTGTGTCTGCATGTGCTTCATTATTTGTTTATCTTCTTGATTTTTATTTTGTTTTAGTTTAAATGTTCTGGTAGCTTCTAATAGGTAGCAGTTATGCAGGAGTGGGAATTGTAGCATTGTTAATCGTAAGGATTTGTGATTTGGTAATGTGCTTTTGTCTCGAGTTGTTTTATTCAAATTATTTCAGAAGGCATTACATCCACGTTTGCATCTTAAACGGACAAAGATTCAGTGAATCATCCCATTTCAATGATGCTAGGTTGCTTCCAATAGTTAGAGTTTTGAAATGTCCTGTTAATCGATTGTTGTCCTCTTCGTTTTCACACATTAAGTTGCAGTTAACTATTGTTTTTTATGTTATTCAGTACAATTTATCGACCTACTAATTTGATCTATTCACATGATCAGTTCAAGGTTGGGTTAGTTTGTTTTGGGGGTATACTCTGTCAAATGCTGAATCTTTTCAATGATTTGAAAAAACTAATTCTGGTGTAGGCTTATAATTTTCTAATAATCAGCTGTATATCATTTATCATCTTATATGGTATTTCTTTAATGTTTCATTGAGCCTTTTATTGCAATTATGTTATAAATTGAAGGTTTGGTTAAGTTATTACAACGTCTATCAGGTCGGAGTTAAGAAAAAAAGTTGAATAAAGTTGCAAAATTATTTGCTGGTTTTAATGGTGGATGAGTGGCCTAAAATGTCATCTACTTCATATCTTGATGCATCTATAGGTATGTTCTTTATATGTATGTAATTTTATTATTTCTACTTCTTTTAATATATAATATGAATGTCAATTGCGTTGGTAATTAAGGCTGCCTAATTGGCCTCCAGCTAGGAGTTAAGCATATCATGTTTTTATTTAGCAAAAAATATTGAATTACGTATGTCAAAAGACGAAGCAGTGATTCTTTCAATTTTTCTAAGCATGTGCTCATAAATCAAGTTTTTTTATTTTAAATATTCATGTGGTGTTATTGCATTATGATGGATTTTTGTACATAAGGATCAAAGAAATTTAAACTTTAATTCTCTTAAAGCTATTAACTGGAGTTAGAGCTATCTGTTGCTAAGAAGGTGAGGCACTGTGTATAATCTATACTTTCACACTTTCATCTAATTCTCTTTGCATGATTGCACCTACATAAAATAGAGCGTTGAAGATTGAAGACTCTTATAAAAGGTAAGACAGTGTAATAATAATTTTGATATTAAGTATATAATTGAGACAATGAACCTGTTGGGACTTTTATCAAGTTTAACCTACTTATTTGTTTGATGTTTATTGTGTGTAATTTTGGCTGGAATGTTGCTACATCATCAAACTGGTCAAAGCTGATTTTAAAAAGATTGTTATTATTTTTCCCTGGTTTGAGTATATGAAAATGTTATAAGGCTAATTAGTTTTGGAACTTAAAAACCCGGCCATCAACATGTTTTATAGGCCTAAATTAGACTGCAAGTGCATTATACTTTTGGTTTGCTTTACGATGAATTCTGCGGCTGATCTGGATTTATTTTGGCCCATTTTTATTTGAATTTTGAAATGCTTAATTTTTCATTCTTCTTACTGAGATTTTATGCAAACACCCTCATAGTTATAAAAGTAACTGTAATATGGAAGCTGCATATTAGATAACCTTAAAATCAAACTTAGTTTATGGGTTGTGTCCATTATGCAGTCTTAAAGCTACAAGAAATATTATGATATAATGATGTGCAATGATCCTACAAGGAGTTGTGAACATCAATAATCACTTCTGTAACTTCAAATTCCTGATTGAGAATAACACAGAGCATTAGCATTAGCATTTATTTGTAATTTGTGTTCGAAACCAAAAGTGCAGCCACATTCCGAAACTTCAGTACATGAAATTTAGCTGTTTATCTTTTGTATTTTTACTCTATTAAAATTTAAAAGTGGAGCTAAGTTTTGGAAATCTACTAAAGGGAATTTAGTTTGAAATTTGATTTTACCTTTTAATTTCCACTGCATGTGCTAGGTTATTTGTTTTGCTTATCGATTTTTGTTTTGTTTTAGTTCAAAGGTTCTGCAATATTTGTATAGATGAAGCATCATTTTCATGTTCTGTTTGTTGTATTTCTTTTTTATTTTTTTTTGTGTTTTAGCATTTAGTGCATGATCACAAGAAACATGAAAAGACGATTCCAAAGTCAAAATTAACCAAGTAACTGGCGCAGGTAAGTACTTCTAATTTTATATTTTAAAAAGTTATTTATATGATTTTCAAGTCAATTATAATATAGTTGATACAGGTCTATGGATGGATCTGGATCAAACAAAAATTAAACATACAACTACAAATAATTAGCTTCTCAACTCCATCAGTTTAGTACATGTATAAAAATCATGATGCAGCTGAAGATGAAGACCACCCGAAGAAAAAAGAGAAGCACAAGAATCCTCAAAACGTTTAACAATTGCAGTAACATTGAGGAAACTTGATAAAGTTCCACTAAAGGTGTATTCAAGGAAAAGAAAGTGGACTACAGCTGTCAATATGACAGAATTAAACTCTATTTTTGGGAAATGGTTGAATCCACTCGGTTAAGAAAAACGGTGATATATTGGCTGAAATCTCTCCATCAAATATTGGACTTTCAAGAAATTAGGGAGTAGATTGTTCCACTGATTGCAGGAATCAACTAGTATAAATAGTAGGCTTATTTATCATCTTGAAGGCAAGTTGTTTTTATCTATTTTACCTTTGTAATCGGAGACCTTGCCCCTCTCGAATCGGGCCACTATCATCCTCTCTAATAAAATCTCAAGCCTAATTCAGTTCTTATCAATCGCGTGTCTATCATTTGGTTCCATTGCCGGGAAACATGGCTCCAAGTACCCGGAGTAACTCTGATGGCAGCAGTGGTCAGGCTGATCCAGTCGCCACCCAACTAGCTGCCATTGCTGCACAATTTGAGTCATTAAAAGGAGAAGTTGCTGCCCTGAAGAATCAACGAGAAAAGTCCAACAGTGGGTCGGGGAAGTCTGATGAAGGTGAAACGTCCTGGCGGAACAACCGGTATCGCCCGTCTACCAAAATCACCCTTCCCGCCTTTAGTAGTGGTGATCCAAGGGGGTGGATCCTTAAAGCTGAAAAGTATTTTAAATACTACGACGTATCTGATGAAGATAAGGTTGATGTAGCGGCTATGCATCTTGAGGGAGACGCTCTTGATTTGTATTCTTGGTTGTCCACAAATCAAGAGATGACATTTTGGGAAGAACTAGTGCAGGCTTTACAGAAAAATTTTGGTCCAGCAGAATTTCAAAACCCTGATGAATACCTTTGTAGCATTCGACAGACGGGCACCGTACAAGAGTACCGTCAGGAATTCGCAAAGCGGTCTGCGAGGGTCTCTAATTGGCCAGACCACTGTTTGCTAGGTGTGTTTCTAAATGGACTCAAGGATGATTTAAAAACCGACGTCCGCATCCACAAACCCCGTACAGTTTACAAGGCAATGAGCTTAGCCTTGGAGTATGAGTCCAAGCTAGGGGTTATCCGATCAATAAGGGGATCGAATACCACCAACAAAGCTTCTTCATCTGAGATCAAATCTCATGTTATATCACCTTCAGCAGGTACAAACAGCAACCAGCAGAAAACATTACCTCGAATTTCGGACTCAGAAAAACAAGGTCGCTTCTTACGGGGGGAGTGTTTCAGATGTGGTGACAAATATGGACCAGGTCATCGTTGCAAAACTGGTACCTTCAAGGTTCTAGAAGCAGATGAGGATGTTGAAGAACCTCCCATAGCAGATTCGGTCCACACAGATTCTGATCAAGAAGAAACTGCTGAAATCAGTTTACATGCTATACTGGGAAAATCTCACCCCACCACGATGAAGGTCCAAGGTATGCTTCATTCCACTGAAATTTTAATTTTAGTTGATGGTGGCTCCACGCATAATTTCATTTCTGATGTCTTGGTGAGAGAACTAAAGCTGCCTTCGCAACTGGTTGCACCTTTTGGTGTTCAAATCGGTAACGGGGATGTAATTCGATGTGGCCATATTTGCAAAAATCTCTCGATACAGGTTAATGACCTCAAAATCACCCAGGATTTCTATCCTTTCTCTCTCGGTGGAGCTGATCTAGTTTTGGGTATTCAATGGTTAGCCACATTAAACACGGTTCAAGCTAACTGGCAAGAGATGTTCATGATTTTTTCAATAGATGGGAAACGATATAAATTACAAGGCATTGCATCCGGTCCTCAAAAATCATCAAGCTTCCAACACTTAGCCATTGACCCAAATGTTACCCCTTGTATACCACCCCCACTACAGCCTATTGTTACCCAATATACCACAGTTTTTGAGGAACCCCAACACTTACCCCCGGTTAGATCACAAACCCATTCGATCCCACTATTACCCAATTCCACCCCACCTAACATCCGCCCTTACCGCTACCCTTACTCACAAAAAACCGAGATAGAGAAACAAGTAGAAGAATTACTAGCTGCCGGTTTTATACAACCAAGCACTAGTCCATTCTCGAGCCCTGTCCTACTCGTGAAGAAAAAAGACAATTCATGGCGAATGTGCATTGATTACAGGGCCCTTAACAAGGTAACTATATCCGATAAATACCCCATTCCAAATATTGATGAGTTACTTGATGAATTGTATGGAGCTACGGTATTTTCGAAACTCGATTTGCGATCGGGTTATTATCAAATTAGAGTAGCGGCCCAAGATGTTAAAAAAACAGCTTTCCGCACTCACTCGGGTCATTATGAATTTAAGGTCATGCCTTTCGGCCTAACTAATGCTCCCTCCACATTTCAGGCTATTATGAATGATCTATTCCGACCTTACTTGCGACGTTTTATACTCGTGTTTTTTGATGACATTTTAGTTTATAGCCCAAGTATGGAACAACACAAGTTGCATTTAGAACAGGCCCTAAAACTACTGCCTGAAAACCAGTTTTTTGCCAAATTATCGAAGTGTTGCTTTGGGCAAGGACAGGTTGTGTTCCTTGGTCATGTAATAAATTCAGAAGGAGTTAGTGTGGAGGAAGAAAAAATATCAGCTGTTAAATCATGGCCTGTACCATCAACAGTTAAGGAGGTAAGAGGTTTCCTTGGGTTAACGGGGTATTATAGGCGCTTTGTCCGTAACTACGGTCTCATAGCCCGACCTCTCACCCAATTGACCAAGAAGGATGGTTTTAATTGGTCGGGAGCAGCCCTTAAAGCCTTTAATGACCTGAAACAAGCCCTGCTTTCTACACCAATTTTGCGGCTACCAGATTTCTCAAAAACTTTTATTATAGAGTGTGATGCTTCATCAGATGGCGTGGGAGCAATCTTATCACAAGAGGACCACCCTGTGGCATACTTTAGCAAAGGGTTCTCCCCATCTAATAGATTTAAATCAGCTTATGACAGAGAGTTGTTGGCATTGGTCCTTGCAGTGCAAAAATGGAGTCACTATTTGATCGGTCGACATTTTCTCATCCGAACTGATCACTATACCTTGAAGTTCTTGTTAGAGCAGCGAATTACCACTACAGAACAACAAAGATTGCTACTTAAGCTCATGCCTTATGATTTTTCGATTATCCATAAGGCCGGAAGAGAGAACAAGGGGGCGGATGCCTTGTCTCGTCGACCACATTCGGGGGAATTATTGGCACTTATTGTCCCTCAGTGTGTCGAGGTAGCAGAGGTTAAAGAAGGCCTGCAAACTGATCCATTTACAAAGGATGTGATTCGGAAGTTGCAAGAGAACCCTTCATCTGTTGCTGACTTTTCTCTTGTGGATCAGTTCTTATTTTTTCAAGGGCGTTTGGTGATCCCAGAGGTAGCTTCTCTCAGAATCAAGCTGTTGCAGGAAGCACATGATACCCCAATCGGCGGTCATGGTGGTTTTTTAAAAACTTATAAACGTCTTTCTGCTAGATATTATTGGTTAAAGATGAAGCAGGATGTCAGGAAATTTGTCCAGCAATGTGTTATATGTCAGCAGCAGAAGTACCAAACTTTATCCCCTGCCGGTTTACTTCAGCCCTTACCCATTCCTAATCAGATTTGGGAAGATATCTCTATGGATTTTATCGTGGGGTTACCACCATCTAACCGTTTTGATACTATTTTAGTCGTGGTGGATCGTCTAAGCAAATATGCCCACTTCATATGTTTATCTCATCCATTCACGGCCAAAGGAGTAGCTACGGTATTCTGTAGAGAAATAATCAGGTTACACGGTTTTCCTCGCTCCATCGTCTCTGATAGGGATGTTGTTTTCCTTAGCAACTTCTGGCAAGAATTGTTCCGATTGAGCCAGACTAAATTAAAACTCAGTACGAGTTACCATCCCCAAACGGACGGTCAGACTGAAGTGTTAAACCGCTGCCTAGAGGCCTACCTACGTTGTTTTGCTAGTGAACAACCAACCAAATGGAGTACATTCTTACCGTGGGCTGAATATTCATATAACACCGGGTACCACACGTCCACCGGCACAACTCCATTTTCTGTTGTTTATGGTAGAGAACCTCCTTCTTTGTTCCCTTATGTCTTGGGGGAGACTAAAAATGCAGAACTAGAGCAACAATTGATTGATCGGGATGACATGTTAAAGCTCCTTAAACAGAATCTTCGAAAGGCCCAAGATCGGATGAAGAACCAAGCAAATTTGAAACGACGAGAATTGACGTTCCAGGTTGGGGATTACGTCTTCCTGAAGATACAACCTTATCGTCAAAAGAGTCTGGCCAAACGTAGGTACGAAAAGTTGTCTCCAAGATTTTTTGGTCCATATCGGGTCAAACGAACAGTAGGCCCAGTTGCCTATGAATTGGAATTACCACCCGAAGCCAGAATACATCCAGTCTTCCACATTTCAATGCTTAAGCCTGCCCATGGCCCTTTTTCTTCAGCTCCAGCTCCACCATTACCCATTACCAAAGACTGGGAAATTGATTATCAGCCAAAATCAGTCATCACACATCGTTGGGTTCATGAAGAGGGTCGTCCCATCCTGGAACTATTAATTTCTTGGTGTAACCATCCGGTAGAGGAATCTACATGGGAAGTTTATGATTTGATGGCTGAGCAATTTCCTGCATTCCGCCTTGAGGACAAGGCGTTTTACCGGGAGGGAAGTAATGATAAAGTTCCACTAAAGGTGTATTCAAGGAAAAGAAAGTGGACTACAGCTGTCAATATGACAGAATTAAACTCTATTTTTGGGAAATGGTTGAATCCACTCGGTTAAGAAAAACGGTGATATATTGGCTGAAATCTCTCCATCAAATATTGGACTTTCAAGAAATTAGGGAGTAGATTGTTCCACTGATTGCAGGAATCAACTAGTATAAATAGTAGGCTTATTTATCATCTTGAAGGCAAGTTGTTTTTATCTATTTTACCTTTGTAATCGGAGACCTTGCCCCTCTCGAATCGGGCCACTATCATCCTCTCTAATAAAATCTCAAGCCTAATTCAGTTCTTATCAATCGCGTGTCTATCAAAACTCCAATAAATTCGAACGATCAAACGAATCCCGCCGCAACGCGCGGCTGTAATAAACCTAGTTAAAATTGATTCTTAAGTGAATCCTAGCCTACATCAACATTTGAATAGTATTGGCATTTAAGATATCAATTAAGGAAGGTTTGAATACAAGGTGTTTTATAAAAAATAAGTCATCTTGTGATGATTCTTTGTATATTTATATTGGGGTCATAAACGAGTTGAGTCCAACTCGGCCTCAAGCTTGTTTAAACTTGAGCACAGCTCTACCACTAGAAAACTGAGTATCACCGACTTGGTCATGACGATTGGATTTCTTCGGGGATTTCCAGAAAAACCCAAAAACATATAAAAAGTGAAAACTATAAATATCCGCCGGTAATCTATTGGTAATCACCACTTCCTTCTTCCTTCTGGGCTTACTAGCTCAACATAGGCAACAGGTACGAATGCTAGGTTAGAATCCCACCTGGTCAGCCTCACAACCCTTCATGAGTTGGTAAGAAGTCAGTCTTGTTTGATAAGATGGAATTCGACAAAGAAAAGAGAGTGCTTGCCCCGACCAACAAAGACCGTAATTGTACTAGAGCTCTTTTCTATTATTTATTTCTGCCATATCTTTAATAGCGGGTTGGTTACACCTACAACCGAAATGGAAACCGAACGTTTCGTGATTCAAAAATGCAGAATCTCATCTCAATCATCATTTATCAGGACTCTTCGGCGTAAGTTCCTTGGCTTGGACAGGGCATTTAGTCCATGTCACTATTCTTGCATCCAGAGGGGAGTACGTTCGAATAATTTCTTAGATACGGATAACAATAGAAGTCTACATAAGGAAAAAAAGACGCAAAACCAGTAAGTCCAAATTTTATTGTTGTGGGTGGGTACTTATACAAACCAAAATTCACACGCTAATCCGTCACTAATACTTAAAATTGGATTTTGGAAAAAAATTTCGTCCAAACTTTTTAAACGTTTGTCAATGAAAAAAGTATTTTGATTTTATCACTAACATATATGGAACCAAAGGTCATTTGTTTCACATGATTATTTTTCATAATATATAGCATTCTGCATTCAGCGCCTATAAACACTCTTGGTTTTCTTGGTCTACCATAACTTTCATGATTTTTACATGTATTACGTAAACTTATTTTTGACAATACTTTTTTTTTATGGATTTGGTGGTCTCAAAATTAAAAATGACCATACATATCTCAAAGGAGATCCAGTACATAGGTCTATTTCTCAAAGGCAGTCTTAGAACCCTTATATGTGTTTGTGCCAATCTCGTGTATGCTGGTCGAGACTCTACATGTTTGTCGAATGAACCCTTGTGAGGTACCGGAGTAAGATTATTCGAGAATGCGTCAAGTGATGGTACGAATAAAATACATTAATCTAAATATTATTGCTCATGTGTTTTATGTGAGTATGCTGCCCCACTTGTGTTGGTGTCACAATACATACATAATGCACTAGCATATAGTCCTGTGTACCACGGGTCGAAACAATAAAATTAGTTTAAATTTGTTGAATAATAAATTTTAATTTATGGGTTCCAAATAAAGTTATCGATAAATGTACCACAGGTCGAAATAATAAAGTTAGTTTAAATTTGTTTTATAATAAATTTTAAATTATGGTTTACAAATAAAAATTATTGATAAATATAAGAAATACAAAATATAATATGTTATTAATCACAAAGTCAAAGTTTTTTTATTAATTTAAATAGTTAAAATGATCATTTATTTGATTTATAAAATAGATTTGGGCGGGAAAATAGTGAGAGAAAACACAAGAAAATGACAAGAGGCATAAAGGTGTTCTCATATTATGGTAAGTGTCTCAAATGTTAATCTTTTATTATATACTAGCTTTAGTAAACCCGTGTATTACAAGGATTTTAAAAAAATAAAATAAAAAAATTATTAATTATTAAACGATATTCTAAAAGACATGATTAAAATTACGTATATCTGATGATTATAAGTAATAAAATAATGATATCAACTCTTTAATTTTTTTTCAAACTGTTTTTGTTTTAAAAATAAACCGTTTTAAAAACATATTTTTTAAAATTTCCATATATAGCTCCAAATTTTAATTATTTTAGTTTATAAAAATTTTTATATCTGAGAAACTTAACAGAAGTTCGTGTCAGGAACTAATCGTGTTACGAGTTTGTAAATAGTAAGGTCCAGACTTGTAATTTTTCAAAAGTTGGGACCAATATTGTAATATGAGCAAACCACAAGGACCCGTTATGGGTCAAATCTTTTATAAACTATTGTAATTTTTTTTTGCCGAACTTATGAAATGTATAATGATCAACCACGTAGTGAAAAATATGCGGACATTGATCCTAGTGTTTCACCTATTGATAACCCACAACTCTATGGGTAGACGGCTCGAGATTGAAGGAAGGGCTACCTCTTTGACTTTGGGGCTGCTCACTATCTTATTATAAGATTTCAGATGATGACAATGATGAAACATCTCATTCCTCATCCTTTTATAGAGGTACGCGATTACTTTTTGTACAATGAAACTTTTTTTTTCCATCAATAAGAGATGGAGGCGTCATGGAGTATTGCAGAGGCGCGGGAGGTGGCGATACAAGCAGAGCAGGAGGCTTAATGTAGAGAGTTATAACACCCGCTATGCGCAACCTTGGAAGAAGTGTATCCTGGTCATTTGCGTCGGTGACCCTTTGGTCAATACACAGTCCATGCCATGTTTTATGACAAAGTATCACGTACGGGTTACCCACATGACCCACCTTCCAATGAATACGTCTGTCATTGAAAGTGCGTGTCGTCATCGGCGAAGCTTCATTGGGGCGGGAGGGGGGGGGGGGGGCGCCCGCCCCCCCTTTTTTTCCGTCAGTAGTGTTAATTTTTAGCTCGGCAGTGTAAATTTTCGGTCCAGTAGTGGAAATTTTTTAATAAATATAGAGTTCGCCCCCCATAAAATTGTTTGCTTTCACCCCCGCCCCCCCTAAGCCGTGGTTCAAGCTCCGCCACTGCGTGTCGTATAGTGCTTGTTTAACTTAGCAAAACTCAAGCTCAGCTCGTGGGTGGTTTTTGTTGGGTTAATCATGTTTGGTTTACAGATAAAAATGAATCACGGGTGAAATAGGCTATTGGCCATCAAAAGAATGAGTCTGATCCACTATCAATTTGGACGTGGGTTAAGGAAGACTTGGTAGTCTTTAATTTGCTTATTATTAGAAATTTCAGTTGAGTGTGTATGTTACTCCACATACTTAATGTTGCATAGGTCTTTAAGTTGTTTTTTATATATAGCATCTTTTAGTATTACTTTGTAATCGTATTTTTTAGTTCAAGAAGAATTTCAAGTATTTTTAAATACTGTGTATAATTTGAGCCTGAACTAACAACTTTTAAAAGCTGGAGCTCAACATATTTATATTATAAATATTATTTTGAACATGAGTAATCATATTTTATATATATGTACGAATAAATATGCGTGTGTGCATATATTTACACATATATACACACACGAATACGGGGAGAGAAAGAAAGGTCGACAGAAATAAGCATACGAAATAGCTTCTAGCAGTTAATTTCACTTGATCTATAAATGAAAAACACATATTTACACATGGTGGCAAATACATAAATGGCAGGAAAAAAATCAATTAATCTATAACATATAATAAAACAAGGTTTTTAAATACATGTGTCATCATTCTAGCATATCAAAGGACACGTATCATCATTCTATCATATCTAAAAAAATATTTTTTCGCATATCTTTCATAATAAATACGAAAATTATAAAAACAATTAATTTGAATTTTCTTTTTTACTATAATATGTTAAAACAAATATATATATATATATATATATATATGTTTCTTGTCTCTCTTATATTAAATGATAATTATTTTAAATAAGTAAACCAAACTATCAAATATCTAAATATAAATATTTTTATTTTAATAATTTATTAATGCATCTTAAATTATATGATTTCAGACATATTTTATCTTTAAATATAGAGTAATAATTTCTAATTTCATTTGTTATAATTTTTTACATTCATTATATTTTTATTTCATCAATAGCTAATAACATTTAGAAAATAAAATACTCATAAAACTAATAATTTTAATATTTTTAATTTATTCGACCTATGTAACACATGGGCTCTAACCTAGTTAGGGGATAAAATAGTGTTTTTTTTCAGTATAGTCCTAACACGATTTACAAAAGATATATCCCACCCCAATTGTATTTTATTTACAGGAAGAGCTTGTAGTCACATAATAAAATCATCTAAAATCGAAAAAAATAAGGATTCAGAAATAAATAACTCCGAGACAATCGCTTTAGATTTAGAACACAATCACGTTATTTTTCATGATACGTACATAACACCCATAAACTTCTTATTAACACTACATTTAATAGAGATAAAAATCAACTAAGGCCGGACATCATTTTTAAAATAAAGACAAAATCATTCATCTATGAAATCAAGAAAATTTAGATTTCAACTCAATTGAAGAGTTAAATGAACTCATAGCCTTGACAAGTTTAACGAATTAATTAACATTCTTCACTCCAACATCAATAATAAAGAAAGCAAACAAAATTCATCTGGTTTTCTCATGATGCCTTTTGTAATAGCAACAACTATCTTCTACTATATTTTCCTTCATTTTCTCTCTCAATTGTCTTGATGTTACGTATAAATGCATTACCTAGAATGACCATTGAAAATTGTAATCGTGCTTAACCTAGATGCGTAATTTGACATATTGTTACCATTTTAAAAAAATTTGATATCATTAAATTCCTCTCCATGAAGCATTTTCGATTATACAAACTATTTGATTTGACAAGGTCGTTGAATATATATCACATAAACCACAAAAAAAAACATACGATAAACAAGGAGTTTTATATCATTATATACTTCTACTTTGATACTGTAATATTTGTTGTTAATTAGATTTTTTTAACTTTTTTGAGGGGAGCTATTATAATACTACTTTACTCCAACTTAAAAGGCTCGAATCTAACGTCACTTGTGTAAGGTAGGGCTGGCAATTTCTGACACGAAACTGTTAACACGACACGACACGAAGTTAACAGGTTTCGTGTTTGAGCTTAACAGGTTTCGTGTCGTTAAAAGGTCGACACGTTAAAGACACGATAAAAATCGTGTCTTAACAGATCAGATACCTGTTAACGCACATGTTAAGACCTGTTTATATTTTTAGCTTATTAAAATAGTTAATATATATATATATATATATATTTATGATATATGTCATTTTTTTCATATTTAATTTAAAAACCTTATACCTTGCCCAACCGCTTCAATCGAATACGACTATCACAGTACCGCCGATCAAGTCTCCGGCCTCCACTTGAGCCCTCTTCGTATTCCGTATGTTATCTTATTAAACTATTTTATCGGTTAAAATAAACTTTTTTATTGACTTTTGTTTTAAAAATGCCAAGAATTATCATGCTAAATATTATAGTATATTTAGAATTTGGATAGATTTCAGTCAATTTTTGTTTCATAAACGTGTGATTTTTATCTGTCTTTTAACAGGTCTTATAGTGTAACCTGTTTCTAAACAGGTTCGTGTTCGTGTCTGGAAAAAATGACACGATTAGTTATCGTGTCGTGTTCGTGTTCATGTCTTATCGTGTTCGTGTCTTATGTTGTCGTGTCTGATTTGTTATGCCAGCCCTAGTGTAAGGGACATACATCTTAACACTAGGACAGGGGTGGAGCTAAATGGGCCCCAAAACAATAAAAAATTATAAATATTCATTACTAAATAAAACAATTTTAGAGCAAAATAACACTAGGCTAGGGCTGAAACTGAGGATTTTAAGGCCCAAAGCAAACTAGAAAAATAGGTTCTAAAATGATAAAGAATTATAAAAATTCATTACTAAAGCAAATTATTTTATAACAAAAAAACATAACAAAATTATAATTTTAAAATGGGTATCAAATGGGCTAAATTTAAATATATGTTTGATTTTAAATGGGTTAACGTAATTCTATATATGATTTTATAAAATATAAAATATATAATACATAAAAAATTTTAAAAAATGTAGGCCACTAGGAAGATTGGGCCCACTCAGCTCCTGCCCTACACGAGGCCATTGCATGATTGTAATTAAACATTGGAGTAAATTACACGAACAGTTCCTGGGGTATGCACATATTACAACTTTAGACCCTACTTTCAATAAATTACATATGAGGGCCTGAACTATGTAAAGAGTGCACACTGACGGTCCCCGACATTAATAAATGTTAAGTTTCTCTGTTAGTGTTTTTAAAAAAACAAAAATACCCTTTTTTTATCTTCTTCTCCACATTCAACACCCACCACCACCACTCTACCCTCAACCCACAGCCGCCGCCGCCTCTACCCTCAACCCACCACCGCCTCCGCCGCCTCTACCCTCAACCCACCACCACCGCACCGCCTGCACCCTCAACCCACCATCAACGTAGCACCCTCAACCAGCACCACCATCGCCGTAGCACCCTCAACCAGCACCACTATCGCCGTAGCACCCCAACCCACCACCACCGTTGCTACCTGCACCCTTAACCCACCACCACCAATCAGACAACCACCCGTGGCTACCCCTAAACATGATAACAAGCTGATTCATTGGATTTGAAGAGAGAGAGAGAGAGTCTTAGAAGAGAGATAGAGATAGAGAGGGAGAGAGAGAGAGAGAAAAGGGGGAGGGGGGAGAGAGAGAGAGAAAGTGACTTAGACCAGTAATGATGCTTCATTTCTCCCATGGCGGTGGAGAGGTGGTGGTGATGGTGATGAAGATGAAGATGAAGAAGATGAAGATGAAGATAAAGAAAATGAAGATGGAAGAAGAAGATGGAGGGAGGGGGTGAGGTGTGAGGTGTGATAGGTGGGGTTTGGGTGGGGGTAAGGTAGGTTTTGTTTATAAATTATTATTTTTTAAATTTAGGGGTATATTAGTGATTTTACATTGATTTAACGAAGAAACTTAACCTCAGTTAGCGTCGGGGACTGCAGGTGTGCATATCATGCATAGTTCAGGCCCTCATCTTTAATTTATTGAAAGTAGAGACTAAAGTTGCAATATGTGCAAACCACAGGGACTGTCCGTGTAATTTACTCTAAACATTGTAAATAATATTATATTTTGTTATCGTATATGTATGAATGTATGACTAGTTTGACATTGACTTAATAGCATGGCAATTGCGAGAGGGGTTACGATAACTAGGGCTGGCAAAATGGACGGGTCAGGTTAGGTATCAGGTCAGGACGGGTTCGGGTCAGGACGGGTTCGGGTCAACACGGGTTCAGGTAGGAATGAGTTCAGGTCGGAAACGGGTCAGGATGGGTTCGGCTCAGGATGGGTTGCGTCAGGACGGGCCAAATCCAAAAATTACAAAATTTTCAATTTTCCAACACATACCATAACAAAGTTAGGGCTGTACAAAAAGTTCGCGGCTCGAAGTTCGCTCGAAGTTCGCTCGAGAAAAGCTCGAAAAAAGCTCGGTTCGAAAAAAGCTCGTATCTAATCGAGCCGGCTCGGCTTGGCTCGAATTCTAAACGAGCCAAACTCGAGCCAGAGTCAGCTCGGTTCGAGCTCGGCTCGTGGCTCGGTTCGTTGGCTCGGCTCGTGACTCGGTGCATATAATATATATATATATATATATATATATATAGTATAATAATAATAATAATTACTACTACTACTATTATTATGATTATAATTTTTATATTAGGATTTTAAAAAGGTTTTCTTAAAATAAAAATGTATTCTTTTTAGAAACATTAAGTGTGACATCCGGTAATTTTCCGTTACCAAACTCCGTTAGTTCCGTTAGGTCTTGCATACACGTGTCGTGAGCACACACTAGTTGTCGTTGAACGTTGGTGACTTAATAACAATTATCTATGGTAAACAAATGATAACCTAATGAATAATGTTGATTATTAGTTGTGGTTATGTGATTCATGCATTTTAAGTTATTGTTTGTGAATTTTACTTGATAAAGTGACAACGTGTAACTATGATCTCATATGTTTTGCTGTTAGTTGTAAATGTATATGATTATTATTGTTGATTAGTAATGTTTATATTTTGTAGTTAAAACCTTTTAAAAATTGTTAAAAAGATTAGTTTTTATAAAATAAAAGCAATGGGGTTTATTTTGTAATTGGATTGAAATTAAAAGTTACCATATTTAAACAAATTTAACCCAACCCTAGCCCCCATTCCCCATTTGCGGCCGTAACCCCCTCCCAACACCTTCATCCATTCGATTTTGATCAAGAACAAGCAAGAACAATTCTATTTTGATTAGTTCCAAGTGTTAATCATCATTTCTACACGTTTAAAGGTGAGTTTTATCAAGTTTTTCATGATTTTTTGATTCTTGAAGAACCCTAATTCGAAATTGATGATGAAAAAGTGAAATTGATGATTGTTAGATGTTAATTAGATGTTGGTTAGATTGTATGAATGTTAGATTATGTTGATTATGCAAGAATTCCATGGTTTGATCACATTGTTCACACATTGCCTTAAGAGGAAACTTTTTGTTCTTGAAATTCATGATTTGATGATTGTATGATGTTAGATACATTGCTTGGATGTTGGTTTATATGAATTGTGCAAGAAAAGTCATGAAATCTAGGGTTTGTTCATACCTTACTATAAGTAGAAACTTTTATGCATGATGATTGAGAATTTTGATGAATTAGTGATGATTATCATGTTGGAATGAATGTTATGAACTTGATTAGGTATAAAATTGATGAAACTATGAAGGAATTGGATGTTAGATTGCTTTTGGGTGTTACCTTCTAAAAATGGAAACTTTATTTTTGAAGATCATTGGATATGATGATATGAGCATGTTTATGTTGTAAGGGTCATGTTAGAATGCTTATGGATGATGTCTAATGTGGTGGAATGTGTTACTTGGGTTGTATGGTTGCTTGATTGATCATTTAAAGAATGTAGGTTCTTGGTGATTATACATGATGATGAATTATGGTTAGTGATTAGGAAACCATGATTGGGATTGGAGATTGATCATTATGTGTTTTTTAGATGGAATGAATCTTGTTGATTAATGTGATTATGATTGTCATACACGCGTGCGAATCTGAGGCCCCTACTCAGTAGGATTGGCAGGGTTTAGGGTGTGAAGTTGTGAGTGGCTTCACATGGCATGTTGTGCATGATTAGACTTCATGAATGAATTATTAGTTGTGATATATTTATGATTGTGTTGAGTATGTTGATTGTTTGAGATTCGCATAAGTTGTATGATGATCTAGGTTGAACTTGGGTGATGATGTGATATACGTGAATAGTTTGTTTGATAACCATGTATGATAAATTGATACACTTGATTAAATGATATCTTAATTAATATGTCACCAACGGGTCAAACGGGTCAACTAGGTTAAATGAGTCTGGTTTTCCAAAGCCTTGGGTCAATGTGTTTATTGAGCACCTAGGGTTGTTAAGTTTTCTGTGCACACGTACTTATGTACTTGCGTGTTCTGGGTAACCTTTGAAGGGTTGTCTTTCCATCCATCATCAGTTCTCTCTTGTCATTATCTTTGCACATCAGGTGAGTTCATGCCCCATTATTTTATAAACTCTCTTATGGGGAAGGTAGCATACTTGTTCACAAACGCTATATTATTATTATAAGTTGTGTATGTTTTAACATGGTGTATAATACCTTGAAAGTCCTCACACTTTCGGATCGTTAATAATGGTAACTAGCGAGAAATCTTGGGTAGTACTACTGGGTTTGACAAGCCCCACCTGTGCGACTCGAGGTCAAACTGGTGCAATATTGTCCTAAACACAAACATCGTTACGACCTGGTAAGTCGTGACGGGAGGCAACAAACGCAACGCAGTCAGCTTCGATCGCGGAATCACTATTGTTATTACTTATGAATACAGACTAGCTATCTATTTCAATGCACTTCTTATGTTATGCAAATTATTATTGTTTATGTTAAATGCAAACTCTTGAACTCACCAACCATTGTGTTGACATTTTTAGTATGCTATTTTCAGGTCGTTAATTCAGGTTGCCATTAGGAGCACATCACGGGTCCAGCATGCATACTAAGACTTCATCTTAAGTCATGACATTTGAATTTTATTTATGAGATTTAAATAATGGGTTGGCGCGTGTTTTGCTAAATTTTATATTTACATACTTTGGGTTTGTCTTATTTACAAAACGCTTTCGCATGGTTTTAAAGCTTGAACTTTGATTGGTTTATTTTTAAATGTGGCATATAGTGTCGTTCTGAGTAACTAGTGACTGTGATCCTGGTTTGTTCACACGCTTCGCGGTAAAACTCCGCACGTGGATTTTGAGGGTGTGACATTAAGTATTTTGTTTAAAAACATATATAACTTGATAGTAAATTATTTATATTCAAAATAATTATATTTGTTCTCCTAAGTACGGAGTAACCAATAAAACTTAAAAGCCGTAATATATATTTTTTGTGTTTTCGTATAAATTAATGTGAAAAAATTAAAAAAAAAATTAAATCAAGCCGGCTCGTACGAGCCACGAGCCGGCTCGAGCTTTTCACGAGCCGAACTCGAGCCGGAGTTTTCAACTCGTTAAAATTTTAGAGCCGAGCCGAGCCGGCTCGATAAGCTTCGAGCTCGAGCCCACCCTGGCTCGGCTCGGCTCGTTTACAGCCCTAAACAAAGTATAGGTGAGATCAGGTCGGGTTATTCGAATTTCGGGTTAATCAGTTCGGGTTATTCGGGTTTTGCGGTTATTAAGTCTATCTGAAACCCCACCTGGATAATAAACGGTTTTCGGGTTGTTCGGATTGGGTTTCTTCAGTTATAGGTGAGATCAGGTTGGGCGGGTTAATCGGGTACGAATAAAATCGATGAGCCTAATCCGTGCCACTTTCATTGAAGTTATTCCATGAGGGTTGCTTTCAAATACGGATCAAGAAAAAAAATTTGATGATGATGATTGTTGAGGCCTCATATAAACAAAAAGAATTGATGATTAACAATGTTTATTTGAGGAGCAAGGGAAGTTTTTTGGAAGATGAGGATTGTTTGATTGGGTCAAAAACTTCAAATTTTCAATGGGTGCAATGCAAAGCAGGCGAAGATATTTGAATCAATCCAATAGTTAGCACAAATTTCGATTATGATGCTATAAATGGAGATGGGGAAATCGAGCGACGATGGTGTTGGCGATTGGAGCGATGGTGCTGTTGGTGGCGATTGGAACCATGAGGAGCTTGAGGTTGTGAAGATGAGCAGATTAAGATGACCCGCCTATTCTAACCCGTAGCATATATTCTTTCCACCCATTTTGATCTGTGCTATTTTTATTCTATTGTTAAACATGCCCATTTAGACTTTTTAGAAATAAAGTTGAGCCCAAAACAACCCATTTGCTTATATTAAAAGTCCATTTGAACTTATTTTTTAATGGATGAGTTAAAATTATCAGGTGTAATGATAACCATAACCCATTAAACGTTATGTAGTAATTTGTGTCTTTTTTTCTAGTTTGAAATTTGTTGGGAAAAATAATTCTTATTTATTACTAAAAAAAGTAAATTCGAAACTTGAGAAATAGTTGCACAAGCACGGTGAGGTGCTAGCCTAAGTCGAAGATATTTAAAACAATGCGATATGTTATTACATAAATAACTTTTTTTTGTTTGATGTTAATTTTGTTTCTGCTGAAGTTTAGATTGTGTATTTATATAAAGTTTATTTACAATTAATACGAGTTAAATATATTATATTTTTCTTACTTCATTTTGTTTTTAAATTTGTTTTCACGACGTGTTTATTTTTATCTATGTTTTCATATAAATTTCAGTCTATTGCCAAATATGGATTTACCCGCTAATTTATACTTAAAAAATATAAAAAGAGAAAAGAATAAGAATCCAAAACAATCTCAACCCTCATCTCACATAAAAAATCTAACCTTTTAAATCAAGACTTGATCTGTTAAAAAGTTAAACCATTCAAAGCCAATTTTTCTTTGGCTCGGATCAAGACACGGTCCAGAACTGATAACTTACCATGATCTGTTAAAACAACATAACTTGACATAAAATTAAATGGGTTAGAGTTTAGGATAAACGACTTCATCTCATGAACGAATCAACATGATCTTGACACAATTAAACATGTGTTTAAACAGGTTTAACCTACTAACACAGTAACACGTTTATTATTTGAATAATATGTTTAACTATCCATGTTAAATGGTTAAACACGTCCAATACTCGTTTAGCATGAAAGTTTGCCGCAATGCGACACGTTTTGCCTGATCAAAACTTCTATGCATATCGGGATTTGATTTACGATCATTTCATTGTTTTTAATAATTGTTCCTAACATTATTCAATACATCAGTTGTTAAGCTTTGAAATATTGAATGAACATTATTTTATTATGTATAATATTTGTGAAGGTCGGTACGCTTGTACAACGCAATATGTATAACATAAATGCACTTGTTAAAAGTGTTTAAGTAAATGATACAAGCTTAATAAGAATGCTATTATTAAAATCACATTATACTTTCATAAAGTTACTATATGTATTCCTTAACTTTAAATAAACTCACCATTTATATCTTATACATTTTATTTATCTATTTTCTTATTTTACTCCACCAATCAAAACTTGAAGCTTGACCCATTGTAGTTTTTTTTGTTTTTCTTTTGTTTTCTTATAACTTTTAAAAATGTTGTTTTATGAAATTAGGAATATATTATTGTAATGTGTTTATTTTTCTTTATCAACGTTTATGTGTAAAATTCATCAAAACGGAATTATGCGTGATGATGTACAAGTCATAGAACAAGACGTTAAATCTGCTTTAATGTTTCTTTTTTCACAGTTTTTTTGTTAATGTCTTACGATCTTAGATTTACCGTTTCGTCATACACTTATACCTATGTTTATAGCATTTCGACGTGCATTATTCATGAGGTGAATATTAATGTACAACTCGTGGTAACCGACCCTTGAAAATTTTTTACACCTATCGTAGAGTACATATATCACCTACGAGTTTCTTTTCACTTTCATTTGCATGTCATCTATCACACTCACAACGTTAGAGGTTACAGTTATATATGTGTCTCCGAGCGTGTAGCGCAAGTGGTAGAAAGACGAGTGTAATGCTAGTGAACCCGGCAGGTTACATTCCTCATGTTAGATGCAAGCCCGTCACGTTTCATCTTCGACACGAGCTATCATCGTTAGCGTCCTTAATACGAGGCAACCTGTCATTGACTGATCAGAAGTCCGGATTACCCATTTTTTTATATAACACGCATATCAGGTGAATCAATGGATACAGATTACAGAGAATCTTTATTCCAACTCATTCCACATCACTCACCCATATATTGCCATCAATATCACATTAAAGTATTAAACAACTTTGATTCCATAACGCCACCCCCGTTACATCCCACCTTTCTCATCATCTTAATCCCCTCTAAACCCTCACAAATTCGCCACAAAACAATGGCGATTCAGAGAACCATCACCAAGAACAGAAAAACCCTCAATTACTTCATCAATCCCAAATGGGTTTCTAATCTTTCTTCCTTCCGACGGCCGTTTTCGTCGTCGCCGGCGCCGGAGCTTCCTCCGTTCGATTACCAACCGGTGCCGTACAAAGGCCCATCGGCCGATCAAGTGTTTGAAAAACGAAAGAAGTACCTTGGGCCTTCTCTCTTCCATTACTACCAGAAGCCTGTAATACGATCATCTCCCCCACTATATGCATGTGTATATATCAGTATATGTATGCCTTAAATCGATCTTTTTTTGAAAAAGATCAAGAATTTGCTATATTTTTGCCTAAATTTGACTGATAGAGTGGTTGATTTGGGATTTTGACAGTTATGCAGGTATATATATTAGTATATGTATGCATCAAGTCAATCTTTTCTTTTAAAAAAGTTCAAGAATTTGCAATATTTTTGCCTAAATTTGACTGATAGAATGGTTGATGTGGGATTATGACAGTTTATGATGTTGATTAGATACAATATGTGTGTAGTGTAATTAGTTGAATGAATTAATCTAGGAATCTGTAGTGTTTTGATTTGAGAGGTTAATTATGTTGATTGAAGTGAGTTTTAATGAAATCTGTTTTTGAAACTGAAAGAGTGATGATTTGGTGTTATTGTAGTGATGATATTGTTTATGCATTGTGATTGCAGCTTAATATAGTTGAAGGGAAGATGCAATATTTGTTTGACGAAAACGGGAGGAGATATCTTGATGCATTTGCTGGGATAGTTACTGTTTCTTGTGGTCATTGTCATCCTGAGATATTGAGGGCTATTGAAGAACAAAACAAGCTGCTTCAGCATGCTACAACTATATATTTGCATCATGCAATTGCTGATTTTGCTGAGGGATTGGCTGCAAAGATGCCTGGAAATCTAAAGGTGGTTTTTTGTTTATATTACATATTTTTTTTTTACTTCTTTAGGTTTGTTTGTAGATTTAACTCATAGGTATTGGTCTAGTGGGAATTTAGTACTAGTTGGTGCTTCATGAAGCATCAACTTTCGTTAGAGGTGGCAATTCGATCTGGTTGTTTATGATTCGGTCGATTCGGGTTATGGTTTATTTCCAACAGTTCAAATATTGTAAGGAGGTAAATTTAGGGGGAAATAGCTCAAATGAAATGGGTCAAAGTGTCAAATAGGTCTTCAAAAAGAAAAAAAAAATAACTATAAATTTTGATTTAGATGACTCCTATGTAGTATCAAGTATGTACCCCTCATTTTCTTGCAGTCTTTTTTGGACTTTTAATGTCACCACCTACTTCCTCTTAAATAAAATTCTTCAAATTTTTAACCGCTTTTACGTTTTAACACTGTTATTCGCGTTATTCGCATTGCTTCTACTCGTATTTTCAATGCAATTGCCAAATCTTCATGAAAGATAATAGAAAAATACTAAATTTGAAGTTAAAAGCAGTCATATCCTGTGAGTCATATGCCAAACTTTGTTTCATCTGTGATGTTTTTTAATGTAGAATAATGGTGATATAATTATAAGAATCTTCTTTTTTTCTTTTTGTAAAATTTCAGTTTGATAATAATATAATATATAACAGGTGGTGTATTTTGTCAATTCTGGAACTGAAGCAAATGAGCTGGCAATGCTGATGGCACGACTGTACAGTGGCAATCTCGGGATGATCGCCTTGAGAAATGCATACCATGGTGGAAGTGCAGGAACAATTGGATTGACAGCTTTGAACACATGGAAATACCCGATACCACAGGTATCTATACTCAATAAATCTTGAAAAATTTGATTTTTAGCTATATGTTACAGGTACAAGTGTGGGGTTGGGTGGATTGTGGGTAATGGGTCAAACAGGTTCGGGTCAAAACAAGTATATATGGAGTATGTGAGTGAGTGTCGGGTGACCTGAAAATATGTTATTGTCTTTTTCTTTTACAATTGTATAAAATTCTGAGGCACAAGACACGATCCATGGAAACTATATTATTATGAACTTTTTCAATAATTTATTTTTGTTTCATGCATTTGATAACACTTTGGGCTACTTTTGACTTGTTCATCTCATTTCGAATTTAGCTAATTCTTAAATTTTATCTGTTTGACCCGTTAGAGAAAATGCGATCTCTAGTTACAGGCTTAGCTTGCAATCATACACTATTAGTTTACCATATATTTTCTGTGAAATATTTAAGGGTGAAATTCATCATGTTGTTAACCCTAATCCCTACCGTGGAGTGTTCGGATCTGATGCTAGTCTATACGCTCAAGATGTACAAGATCACATTGATCATGGTACATCCGGAAGAGTAGCTGGTTTTATTTCTGAAACCATTCAGGTTAGTGTTAAAATTGGCTACTTATTTAATATCTTGTTAAAACTTTGTAAATTATTTGTCAAGTTGGAATCTTGATTGAAGTTTAGGGAGTTGGGGGAGCGGTTGAATTGGCCCCTGGATATTTGAAATTGGTATATGAAATGGTACGTAAAGCGGGTGGCGTTTGCATTGCTGATGAAGTTCAAACCGGATTTGGTCGCACAGGAAGCCATTATTGGGGGTTTCAAACCCAAGATGTGGTTCCTGATATCGTCACTATGGCTAAGGTAACTTCTCATCATTCCTTCACTTCCTTTAATCATTCCCCTTTTAGTGTGCGCGTGCGCTCATGTTACAATAAGTATCAAGATTTTTTATAATAGAACGATTTAGAAGGTTGCATGCATTGAAAATATATGGGTTTATCTAAGTAACATGTTTTGATTGATTATTTCAGGGAATTGGAAATGGTTTACCCTTAGGAGCTGTGGTTACAACGCCCGAAATAGCACAAGTAATGGCTCAAAAAATACAATTCAACACTTTTGGAGGGAACCCTGTATGCTCGGCTGGTGGACTCGCTGTGCTCAAAGTTCTTGATAAAGAAAACCGTCAAAAACATTGCGCTGATGTTGGTTCACATTTAATCAGCCGATTGAAGAATCTTCAACAAAAGTTTGACAGTAATTAACAGCCTCTTGAACTTCAAATTACGGAAATAATTTCACATTATCATTGTTTCTTATAGATGTTAATATTGTTGTTCAGTAATCGGAGATGTGAGGGGGAGAGGCTTGATGGTTGGCATTGAGCTCGTGACTGACCGGAAAGATAAAACGCCTGCTAAAGCCGAAACTGCAGTTTTGTTTGAAAAACTACGTGGTATGCAGATAAATTTATTCATGCACATGAAAATTTTCACTAGGTGGTGAAACAGATGGGTTGGATAACAGGTCAAAATAATAATAATAATCTTTTGGTACGGGTAGAAGCTGGTTTGAAGCGATGCATTACCTGAATCGACCCATTTATAAGCAACCATTAGAACTGCCACCTTGAATAGGTGGCAAAATGGTTCCTTCTTTATGAACATGATATAAATACATTTTTTTGTGAATATAGAGCTAGGTGTTCTGGTTGGCAAAGGTGGATTGCATGGGAATGTGTTCAGAATAAAACCTCCTATGTGCTTTAACAAAGATGATGCAGGTATTAGCCTCTTCTCTTCATATGCATATGCATATACACATACACTACTATGCGCATGCTAAAATAACACGCGATTATGCCAAAAAAAACTCTGATATGCATTTTGTATGTGCAGATTTCCTTGTTGATGCATTGGATTATTCAATGTCAAAGCTGTGATAGTTGGGAACTCCATCTTCGATAAGAAGCTCAAGTCTTGTGATCTTGATGCAAAATACAAACTTTGAAATGTTATGACCTTATGGGTTCTTTTCTACCGGTGGTTCAACATGGTCAGTTCTATCGCGCTTTAAGGGTTGTGTTACTGGTCGTATTTTCTTCCGTTGTGCAGTTCATGGCCAGATTCCTTGATGAATCAACTGTTTTTATTATTACTTCTTTTTCATTACAGAAAAACTAAATAAAGAGTCTTGTTACATGTATATATATTGTGTTATTACCTAATAACATGATTGGGTGTTTAAATAACGATGACCCTAAATAAAAACTACTCAAAACTAGAAATAATGAAGCATGCTCAAGAAATTACATGACTCACCCCTTTCGAATAAAGTTAATCATCGATGTATCTTTGGTAATCGTTGGAAACGGATATTATGATCTTTGAGTTCATGACATTGTTGATGATATGCAATGAATTCTTTTTAGAGATGAAGTTCTAAATTTAATTAACAGTTATTATTAAGATAACTCTCAAACTGACTTCAGTTTATAAATCATAGTTTTATTTAAAAAAATGCATTAATGGGTCATGTGGTATGCTTATATTTTTGATTTAGGGTGGTGAGGTTTGGGTGTGGTTGGAGGGGTTTTTGTGCTCCCAAAAGGATTAAATTGTCATTTTTGAAAAAAGTAGTTATCATGTTGGTGTTAAATTGTTAATGATCAAACTTGTAAAAGGTGGAATTGCATGTATTCGTCTCTAACTTTTAAAATTGCATATCTTTAAAGCAAAAGTTTTCATGTACCTAAAGCATGAATTGTCAGATATAGAAAATCAATTTGCAGCATGAAGTTCATGTTTGTAAATCATTCCTAAAGTAAATTAAAATCTCTTTTAGCTCTTTTTTTTTTTTTTTTTTTTTTTTTTTGAACTTATGAAACATCCGTATAATATTATGCAAGTGATGATATTCATCTCTATACTAATAAATAAAAATAAATCCAAATACTTGTCACCATTTTAGGTTATATAATAATTGGTTTTTTCGTTTCACTCTCCTCTTAATTATAAATGCTATAATAGCTATTAATTAATTAGTAATTATCCACAATTAAAATTTCAAATATGTTAACTTTAAATTTTCAAATGTGTAATAAATTAGTTTATTCAATCCGTATAATACACAATATTTAAGACAAAAGTTTTTGTATTATTAATCATGTAACAGTAAATTTATTTAGCCTGTGTATTACACGAGATTGTAATCTAGTTGCACAATAGAGTAAGAAACATATAATATTATAAAAAAATATTATATAAAAAATATAATATTATATCATTACATATAAATTGGGAATATTGTTTGTTTTGTGACCTTAAGGTCATGGTTTAAGCCGTAAGAAACATCTACTTGCACAAATGTATGGCAAGTCAGCGTGCATTAGATCGTGGAGCGATCTGGCCCCTACGTGAAACAATAGTTAAATCAAGCATCACTATGAAAACACAATCCACGTCACATTTTTATCGCCCTCTCTCACAATCACAATTTAACCAAAATAAGATGTGTGTGTGTGCAGATCTGTTCTAATTGAAGACCCTCAAACAAAAAATCACAGATTGAAACACGCACAACAAATGTGCGTGATTTAATTAAAAGCAATAATAAAAATATAAAGAAATTTCACGAAATAAACGTTTTCATGATAACGATGTTTCCTACTATAAAAATCTAATCCACATATGCGCTAACTTGTTGGTAAGTGATATGCATTCTAACTAAATGACTATGGGTGCAAACCTCATAATATACTGATTTAACGATTATTTTCTAGGTAATCGAAATTTTCATTGAAAAAAATAAAATACAACATAGTAAGTTGGTGTAATAAAAAATAAAAGCGTCATCAACCAATGTTAAAATCTAGAATGTATATGTATATTCTTATTAGGGTAGGGAATCATCTCGTTCTCATGTTTTTTTTCCGGTTGACACATCAATATTACATTTTTGGTTTTTCGTGATTTTTCTCATTTTAAAGAGTGTCATCTTAGTTTTTCCTCTAGTTTTCCCCAAATTAAAATTTCTCACTTTCTAAAGCAAATATTAACCGGTGAGTATTGGTGAATATTATCCTGTCCAGATGGATTTTTTTTCACAAGGTCCGGGGTAAAAAAACACCGAATGCCACATCATCTTCCCGGATGCTTCCCTGTATCCACTTCGTGAAGCCTTATAGTAAATGAATGACTATATTTCTCACGTGTTAACTTTTAGTGAAGTCAACTTATGTTTTTTCATCTATATGTTTTTTTTAATGATAAAACAAGTTATGTTTAAAAATAATATAAAACTATTTACTTATTTAACAACTTATTCATAAACTAAATAATAATGAATGTTAATTTATTTTGCAATTAGAAAATTTATACACTTCTTCTATGTTAATTTGTTTTAAAAATCAAAAACACAAACTAATAATAACTAATCTTATTTTTCAAATTCAGATTTAACATTCCTAAGTAATTAAATTAAGTTAAGTATAATAGTCATGTAATAAGATAATGGATTTGTGTTTCTTGGTAGGATCAATGTAATTTTTTTATAAACTTTTTGAAAATTTTTACATATAAAAGCAAGCTAAACTTAAAATAAAAATAAATTTAAAGACAATTATAAAACTTACAAATTTAATAATTAATAATAAAAACAATGAAATACAAACATAAATAAATTCCAATCATATACATAGGTTTCACATAATTGAAGGAAAAAGTTAATAGTTCCAGATTAATTATTCTATTCACCAATGTAATACATACTTTTATTATGTTAGTTATTAAGAGCATTCACAACCCGTTTTTTATAAATCTGTGAGTGCGTTCTTTATATTATAGAGAATGGTTATTAGTGGTTGTGAGTGAAAGGTAAAAAACATGTTATTGTTCATCTTTATATTTGATAAAATACTGTTCATCTCTATTAGTTTTTTAATATTTGTTAAAAGTGGTTATAAGTGGAGGAGAGAGAAAATGTAATGATAAAAATATAAAAAAATTATTATTTTATTAAAAAGTAGAGAGAAAAAATAATAATTTTTAGTGTAATTATAAAGATGTAGATGGAGAGTGGGTTGTGAATGCTCTAATTTATTATAATAATGTATTTCACAATCAAATTTTGGTAAACTGTGAGAAAGAACTTGCATAATTTCGTGGTTTTTTGTTCAACATGTATGTTGATTTTATATATTTATAATATAACATTTAGAATTAGGTTAACTGTGAATTACCATTTGATATGCATAAAATACAAGCTTTTTATAAACCTGTTTTTTCAGGCTATACCCCTCATATTTGTTTACTTCTGACTCATGAAACTATAGGAACCTCATTTCTTTTACCTTCTATCTTCCTGTCATCACTTTCATCCAATTTCATGCTTCCATTATCCAGCTAAGATTTTGCGTTGCGCACTAGAGCAATCGTTCCATGAAACAACAATGACGTTAAGATCAATAGCCGATGGCTTCGTTAATCATGATCACTATGATCTAATCGATGGCAATAGGATCGTACTATTTCCCGCACTTACGCATGTCAGAGCCTCTTCATTTGAATCCCTAACTCCGCTAACGTTTTTCCGTGGCTTTTGTACCCGCAAATGATGTTGTTGTTATTAATTAGGGTTTGGATATTTTGTGATAAAAATTTTGGTATCCAAGTGAGATTTATGAGTCAGGCCCTCTCGATTTGAAACCCTAACTCGGTTAGTTCGCATGTGCATTTCTTCTTTGTTTATTGATAACATAACATGATATTAATAATGACTAAATTTGTATTTTATTTTTATTATTTTAACTATTTTTATATAAAACAAAATTGTAATTTCTAGAGGCTGACATTGGTTTGACTTTTCAACGCCATCATTGGTTCCAAATAATCACCCTCCTTAGTCCTTAGTCCTTTCTACAGTCTACACTCATCATCCTCTTGTTTCTGTGTCTTCTCATTCGCCACATCTTCAATCAATTCCTGTTAAGTGTTAATCTTCACTCTCAGAGGTTTAGGGTTTAATCCTCTAACCCAACCCCTTAATCAAACCCACACTAATCACTCATGGCGTCATCCTGTTGTTCTGCATCAGCTTCACTCGATCTCACTTTCCTCCGCCCAACTCCCACCATTAGACACCATTTCTCAGTTTCTACACGCAACACCCTCCGTAAATCGAATCCTTCATCCACTAGAGTTTCTGTTAGAGATCGAATTCGAGCTGCTCGGAGAGATGAAGTGATTGTTGTGGAGAAGGAAGACGGGAAGATCGATGTTGGTGGTAATGGGAGTTATAAAGTTAATGGTGTCGAGAATCGGAAGAATTTGAATGGGAATCTAGTTAAGTATGTTAATGGAAATGGAAATGGTAATGGTAATGGTAATGGTGATGGTAGTGGAGGTAGTGGAGGTAGTAGGTTGAAAATTGGGGAAGATGTGGTGGAGAAGAAGGGTGGGAAGAAGAAGAAGACGATTGAGGAGATTGGTCAAGAAGAGGCGTGGTTTAAGCGGAGTTCAAAGGGCAAAGTGGAGGTATATGTTTAGTAATTTTATGTTTTAACTAAGTTCTGTGGCGTATGATGTTGTCATGATGCAATGTTCATGGGAGTTTGATGTTTATGTTTCTTTGTTCTATCTTTTGATCGTTTTGAATTTCAGAAAGTTTATGGTTCAATAGAGGAAGTAGTAGATCACGGGGGGATTAATGTAAGGGCTTGTAGTCGAATGGTATCTGGTGTGTGTGTATAGTGACGTCTCTCAGCATGAAGTTGAGGGCTCGAGTCATATAGTGGGCAATGGTGTAATTTGGGAGTAAAATTAAATGGGTGTGCGTTTGCCATTCTAGAAGAAAGAAAAGTTGGGGATTTGGGCACTTGTAGAATAAGCTTAAAGATACCTTGTAAGAGTAACATGTGATTGAGTATGCAAGAATTGAAATGAGTCATTTGTTATCGTATAGATAAAAAGCTAAATGGCGGTAAGTATACAGATGCATTGATAATCAGAGTGGATCGCTTATAAACTGATGATTGTTAGAGCTTAGAATGGTGGTTATGAGGTGGTGATGGCATTCAGATGTGGTGTTACTATTATTTTAGGAATGTAATCTGTCAATGTTGAATACCATTTGGGTGTGTTATGATATTTATGAACTCAAGTATGACTATTTGTTAATGCCTTTTAGTGTATTTCACTTCCCCTGATAGAAACTTCCTTCTTGTAGGTATCTGTTGCTCCTGGTGGGCGGTGGAATAGATTCAAAACTTATTCAACCATTCAAAGGACTTGTGAAATTTGGGGTTTTATTCTAACATTTCTTTTTAAAGCTTGGCTCAACAATCAGAAATTTGCATATGCTGGTTAGTCACAAACTCAGTTCCATGGTGGTTTATTTGTCCATGTTTTACGGCCCAAGATGATTTGCATTTCTCCCTTTAGTTTAATGAAACTTGTTTTGACTTTAGAAGCTGATAACATTGTGAACTATATGCCTAAGTAGAAAATTGGAAGACAGACATTAGAACCAAATTCCATGTGCTCTAGATTTAATTGCTTATTTTAATTACTTAACAGTCCAATTTCCTTGTTGGGTCTTTCCTTTTCTTTCCAGGAGATGGTTTTTTTTTTTCACAAATGTTATTTCATGCCATATCATGGAAATAAACAATGACACAGAACATAGAGGGGGCATTAGTCTAGAAACAGAGTCCTACAGATTAATTATTTGACCAAACCTTGAATTCTACCTGTTTTTTCAGAATACTTTTGACCATCTGTTTGCCTGTTTGGCCTCTATGGTTAGAAATTCCCTTCACTAATATTTAGGTTCATCTTGTCAACTATGCTTAATTGGTTAACATTGTTACTAATTTGATATGCTACCATAGGGCACGTTTGTTACTTAAGTCAAGCTCTCTATAATCTCTATTTAGCTTGAGTAGCAAAGTTCTCCATCATTATGATTTATGAAGAACCTTTTAGTTTGCATCAAATTGTGGGTTCCTTAGTATTCATGATAAATGGGTTTATTAGCTCTTCCATTATCATAATCAGGGGATCCTCCTTTGATGTTCTTCATTATTATATCATACATACAAATATATAATTACTTAGACAACAAATTTGTTCAAAAAACTCATGACAACAATACGACCAATGCATTTTTTTCCTTATAGATTGATGTATAATTCATCATCTCATTCTTGCTCATCTATTTGGAATGTTCCATTTTTTTCTTTTTGTGTTGCAGTTAATCACTTTTCATTTTAGTTAGATTTATAGGGTCAGGTCCCTGCCAGTCTCTCTCTTTCTCTCTTAAAAATGGAAAGAGACTGCCTAAACAATGGAAATTTGAAAGGGAAGGCAAAGGCTGCTTCTACGTCTGAAGATTTCCACAGGTACCTTAATCAGGGTACAACAACTTTGAGAAAGAAAATAGATCAGAAGAGAAGGATATGAAATAAGGAAGAATTATAGAGGGTTCATCCTCTGATGCTGATGAAAGCATGATGCCATAGGGCATGTGCATGTACCCTTATTAAGGCAGGGCATGTGCTCTTGCATGTCTTCAGACATCGAAGTGACTGTGGCCTTCCCTTTAATTCTTCATTCTTATATGATGCTGTAGTTCCAGAAATTGATCAACCTATTGTAATGCTTTTGGCATATGAATTTGCAGACTTTTACAAATTTCTGTTGTTCTTACTAGTTCTTGGCTAAAGTCATTTGTTCTCTGCAGGGGGAATGACAGAGCAGAAGAAAGCTCAAAGACGGAAAACTCTAGCCAAGTGGTTGAAAGAGAGTATTTTGAGACTAGGGCCCACATTCATCAAAATTGGCCAGCAGTTTTCAACAAGAGTAGACATTCTTGCCCAAGAATATGTTGATCAATTATCAGAACTTCAGGTATACTATCTCATAAAATGTTAAAATCTCAGTTATTATTGATAATTTAGGTTAAGTAATTTGATTAAAAATTGGACGAAAATAGCTTAAGTGATAGACCATTTTGCTTGGGTTTGTAATTCTAAAGATATGAGCTAGTTTTACTTCACAAATACTACTTCCCCCTACTAATAGTTATTTGCATCAATCAAATATAATTTTTTTTCCATATGAACCAACTCTATGAACTCTGCATACAGGATCAAGTTCCTCCATTTCCATCAGAGACTGCTGTTTCCATTGTTGAAGAAGAACTTGGAGCTCCTGTTAGTGAAATATTTGATTACTTTGATTTTGAGCCAATAGCTGCTGCCAGTCTTGGTAATCACAAGTTTATTAATTGTCATTGAAAAAACTCATGTTAATCAACCATTCATATTCTGCAGTGTTATTTGTGACAACCAATATATAATCAAATTCTTGGTATGACTTATATTTAATGCAGGTCAAGTACATCGAGCAAAATTAAAGGGTCAAGAAGTGGTTGTTAAAGTACAAAGACCAGGCCTCAAGGATCTTTTTGATATTGATCTAAAAAATCTAAGGGTTCGTCGATTCTTAAGATTTTATCCGTTTTCACATCTGATCTAATCTATGTTATTAACATCGTCTAGCAACATCTTTTTTTTTTTTTTTTTTTTTTTCAGGTAATAGCAAAAAATCTTCAGAAATTTGACCCAAAGTCTGATGGTGCAAAAAGGGATTGGGTTGCCATTTATGACGAGTGTGCTAATGTCTTGTACCAGGTGACTCTTTTGTACCCCAAATATTTTAAAGACAGTGACCATTGCGTTACATCTTGTGGTTTTCCATGAACTTTACGAGTGCATTTAGTTGGGATGATATAGGAGGTGTTGATGGGTGGCATTTTGTTTTTCTTTCAGGAGATTGATTATACAAAAGAAGCTGCAAATGCAGAATTGTTTGCAAGTAACTTTAAAAATATAAATTATGTAAAAGTCCCAAATATATATTGGGAATACACCACCCCACAGGTAATTCTTTCTGTACATATGTAAATAGATCCTTGATATTATTAGAACTTTTTTTATTCCCTTAAGCTCATTTTGTTGACCCAACTGTAGGTTCTTACAATGGAGTATGTCCCAGGAATCAAGATCAATAGGATACAAGCTTTAGATCAATTAGGTGTTGATCGTAAAAAGTAAGTGTAATAATCTCCTATAACTCTACCAGAAATCCCTAATTCCTCTAGTATATAATTAGGTGTTGATAGTAAAAGTAAGTGTAATAATCTCCTATAATTCTACCAGAAATTTCTAATTCCATTTACATATATTATTTTACCACATTTGGTGTATGATAATACTAGATCATGAATGCTAAATAATCTTACCCCACCATGATTTAATAATCATATAAATTATGAAGCTAACAATTTAACAAATGCATTGTATTATCATATAAAGCCACAAATTCCCAAAGGCTGGCATATGGTGCTTTGTAGAGATAGCATCCATTTGCTATTTTATGTGGGAAATGATTGGTTTACATATAATGAACATGAGCTTGCTAGAGGAAACTGGAAGAAAAATATGGGTCAGCTAATGTGCAAACATAACAAACTTTTAAATGAAAATTACATGATTTTAATGCTTTGAGGACATTTTTTATGCATATGTTCTATGCTGAGCTGAAAAGTATCTTGGTTATTTTAAAAGCCAAGTGTACAGTTACAGATACCTTATGTATAGAATAAACAGAAAACAAAAAGAAAAACAACTTAAAGGAAAAACAAAAAAAAAAAAAAAAAAACTTTTATCCCCTTTTGGCCCTGATTTGGTGATCTAAACGTCTTTGGTAATATGTATATTCCACAGGCTGGGCAGGTATGCTGTTGAATCTTACCTGGAACAGATACTGTCTCACGGTTTCTTCCATGCTGACCCTGTAAGTTTCGTGTATATTCTTCTGGATTTTGATGCCAGATGGCATATGCATATATATTTTTTTAATAAAATTTCCATAAGTGAATTGGCAGCAGAATCGCAAGAAGCCAATATGTAGTTTTGGTGAAGCTTAAGAAGAACCTTATTGCTCTCTTGAACCCTAGTTGTGAAATAGCATGAACTCATGCCTATTGGACATCATAGACCTCTAAGTTTAAGTTATATTATATCCTTAAAATGTCTGCATATATACAATTCACATGCAGAGTATGGTTGAAATCATCTCCCTTTTTGATTCAGCATCCTGGAAATATAGCTGTTGATGATGTGAATGGTGGAAGGCTAATATTTTATGACTTTGGTATGATGGGGAGGTAATGACTAACCATTTTATTCTCTAAACCCCTCCTTTTTTTTTTGAGAAAACATGATAAAGATTTTCTTTGAAATGCTGACCTTTGAGTTCTTGCAGCATAAGCCCAAATATCAGGGAAGGTTTGTTGGAAGTTTTTTATGGAGTTTATGAGAAAGATCCAAATAAGGTTGATGTGCTCTCTTTGATTTATTCTCTTTGTTGCATTATTATATTATTTTTTTGTATTTTGGTAAGAAATAAATATTAAATTTACCTCTTCATAATCATTTTATGGTGCAGGTTCTTCAAGCAATGGTTCAAATGGGCGTTCTTGTGCCAACTGGAGACATGACCGCTGTCAGAAGAACTGCACTATTCTTCCTTAATAGGTTATCCTTAAAGCCTGTGATTTATTTTCCCTTTTTTAATATAAATATAAGCATATATGTCCATATTTCTTATATCACCTATGGCAATATAACCTACATTATTACAGCTTTGAAGAACGCCTTGCGGCACAAAGAAAAGAAAGAGAGTTGGCCACTACAGAACTTGGATTTAAGAAACCACTGAGCAAAGAGGAAAAAATAGAGAAGAAAAAACAGCGTTTAGCAGCAATTGGTATTGACTTCTTCTATCATACATTCCTGTATCATCTATCTAATCTTACTTATGTTCTTTTGCATTTAGATAATATAAGTGTAGTAGATATTAATTGTTTTTTTCAGGTAGAGTAATATTAAGTATTGCATTTTTTGTTTAGTTACAATTATGTTGAATAGCTATTTATTTTCAGGGGAGGATTTATTGGCTATTGCAGCAGATCAACCGTTCCGATTTCCTGCCACTTTCACCTTTGTTGTTAGAGCTTTTTCAGGTATTGGGTTCTAAATTTTTCGTAAATCTTCTGATTACAGAGGCAAATGCACTCTCAAGTTAGATACCAAAGTATTGATGATATCATAATAATTATGATTCTCACTGTGTTTACTTGTATTTTGCAGTGCTAGATGGCATTGGGAAGGGTCTTGACCCCCGCTTCGATATTACTGAAATTGCTAAACCGTGAGTTTTGTTTTTGACCCATTTACTTATTAAAAAAATCTCTTAAAAAGGAAAGAGGTTAAACACGTGGAAACTTGTCCAAACGTGTTTTTTTTTTTAGTGCACACAAAAATCATTTTATAAAAGAATATATTAAGATCGAAATAATATAGTTTTAATAATCATATTTGACACACTATTTATTCATAAAAAGTTTGGGCAAGAAGGGTTTTGGCCTTTTGGGTCCCGATCGATCCAAATCATTTTTACGCATCCAAAACTTGCCTGTTTTTTCACTCCATGCTGATCACGAGGTGCTGGTTTGTGTTATCAATAACATAATTTATTTATGTATTCCTAGCTATGCTATGGAACTGCTAAGGTTTCGTGAAGCTGGTATTGAAGTGGTCATCAAGGTTTAATGTTAAACCATTTTTCATAGCATTTGGCAATTTGTGTAATCAAGAACTAGTTTCATTTTTTGGTAATATTCGTTGGGTTTCAGGACTTTAAAAAGAGATGGGACAGACAATCACAAGCATTTTATAATTTATTTAGACAAGCTGACAGGATTGAGAAACTTGTTGGGGTTATTGAACGATTGGTTAGTATCATTTTTTGTATATTGAATTTCTTATTCATTGTTTTTTTTTTTTTTTTTGATTTACCTGAAATGCAATTTTGTATCTCATTTTCTTATAGGAGCAAGGTGATTTGAAGTTACGAGTTCGGGCATTGGAATCCGAAAGGTCGTTTCAACGTGTTGCTGCTGTTCAGAAGACAATTGGAAGCGTAAGTTTTGTTTAATAGAAGTTATTCTATTATATAAATAATATTTTTTTTGAGTATATTGGAAACATATATTATTTCTAATTTGCATCTTTCCTGTTTCTGCATGTGGTCTAATTGACAGGCGGTAGCTGCTGGAAGCCTTGTCAACCTGGCAACTATTTTATATCTCAATTCAATCAGAGTAAGCACTGAATTTATTTTATAGCTGAGCTTTTTACCTCACTTGGCAATAAAAATGTTGGACTTTTGATGCTAAATTTCAGTTTGATGGTTAATCAACAAACAACTTTTGGCTCTTACACATGCTTCTTACAAATGGTTCACATCTTCTTTCAGGGTCCTGCTATGATTGCATATATATTTTGTGCATTTTTTGGATTCCAAGTTCTCTTTGGCCTGCTAAAGGTTAAGAAACTCGATCAACGGGAGAAATTGATTACTGGAACAGCTTAAAAAATGGTAAGTAATTTATGTTTAATCTTTAAGCATATTTTCAATAGATAATGACATCTTATAAACTATAATGTCTATAATAGTGGCAAAGAAACATGTATCACACAAGCTGTAAAAGAAACTTCATAAAGGAAATGTGAATATAACATCTTCAGTGGTAGTTACTAGTTCGTGCTTAGGGGGTGTCTGGATATGCGTTTCTGGAACTGGTTATTGCTATTTCAGTCTTGGCTGGTAAGTTTTTAGAGCCCTAGCAGGCACGAGTCGAAGTAACCCTAATGAGGCATGTCTAAATGAGGTCTGTCTTGGCTAAAAAGTATCATATGCACCCAACTTATTATTAAAGGGTAGATAAAAAAGTATTAGGTTTGTTTTGGGCTAGTTTAAGCTGTTTTAGGTTGATTCCTGGCTTGTTTAGGGATGCGCTTTGTGGGCTTTTGACAACAGATATCCCAATACCCCCTTGCTGTGCGAATCCATAACCGTTTGCAAATCTTGTGCAGATTAGAACAGTAAATAGTGGTGTGTTTTTAGTACAAGTTCACAACCTAACATCCAAAAAGCAGCTACAGAGTTTTGTAGACAAAATCCTTTCAAAGAGCATTCATGCTCCAATTTAGAGAGATGCGATGGAAGATTGTATACTGGTTGATATCTGCGTAAATTATAAGGTATCGTAAATTCTTTTCATTTTTATATTTTCACAATTAAAGGCTAGTTTTTGTGGGTCGTTGAAGCTCAGCATGCCCAATTGCTTAAACTTGAACCAGGTCATGGTGGTTTTTATACTCGGGGTGTGGTCTTCATATTCGACTTTCTTAACTGTAGATATGTAAGAAAAGGGCGTGGGCTGACCAAGGTCAATTTATCATGATTGGGCATGTGTAATGTACTTTGGTGTAAAAAGCTGAACAGTAATAATTTTGTGTTAATAAATATATATTTAATGAGTTCGTTTCATTTAACTGCATTAGCTTCTTGTATAGTTTATACTTTATACTAACTGGACCCCTAATGGAGCTTTCATTAGTGTTTTTTGTTTCCTTTATGGGAGCATATGAAGGCCCAACGATCTCCAAACGAACAAAAATTGTAGCAAAACGCAGTTTGAAAAGGATGAAGAACAAAAACTATTTAATCACAAACATTGTTGATTGACACTTTTATTAAAGAAAACTTAATATTTGACACCTTAAACATCAACCAAACAACCCTATTTATACTAAATAAAACAAATCCTACTATGACTCATGCTCCTACCTTCTAGGAGTTAAAACAACTTGATAAGCATCAAACTAAATAACTAGATAAACATATTAATTAAATAATAAATAAAAGACTCTTAATAAAATTAAAACTCCATCCATATAAGATCTGACTTTGACTTTTTTGATGTGAATTTACAAAGATTAATTCCAACAGCATACTCTTAACAGTGTTCAAATTCTTGATCAGTTATCACTATGTGTTGGTTCAAATTAGGAAAGTGTTCTTTTAGTTCTCAAGCCTTGCGTCACGTGTCGCAATAAGTGGAACTAAAAGCACACGTATATGTGAATGGCAAGTACGATGAATGGCAATAAGACACGTGAATGAAAATATGACGCGCCACTAAGATTCATGCATTATTTATCTATGGGAAGTTAAAAGATTGTTTTAATGGATGCGAGTATGGTAAGTTGGTACTCGAATATGATTTGCTTAATATATATTTTTTGGTTTATATTTGTACTATCATGATACGTAAAAGGTGAGACATGAGTAAATATGACCACACATATGAAATTGTTCTGACATAATTATACACATATGACATACCACATTCAAACTCTGATCTCTTTTTTTTTTATTTTTTTTTTAAAGAAAGGATTTGTTAATATGTTTCCACTTTCATTCTTTAAGTGTCATTTCTATACACTTTTGTTAGTTTAAACTTTAAAGTAAAAGAATAAAAGCTACAAAAAGGTTTTAAAAGCTCCTTATCAAACATAACCGTATTAACGTGTTGGTGTTTATGATTTAGAACTTGATCGAACCTGAATAACCACATGTTTTGATCCAATTTTCTAACAAAAAAACCTTAATTACCTAAATTCAAATATAATTACTAAAATAACTCAAATAATTTGAACCGACGTTAGAGTAATTTATGAAAACAAAGTCTAGTGTTTTTCAAAGGAGATTAATGTTCGATCCTCACTAGGTATACATCTTGTAATGGTTAGCTCAGGGCAAAGAATGAGATTCTAGACTAAAGTCGAGCCTAATGCAATGTGTAAAATATATTGTAGCTTGAATCCCGCTCCTTGGCTGTGATTCAACACTTAAGCCACGTCGCCTCTTAATATTCCCGAGATGAAAGTGTCATAAACTAATTAATGAGTACGATAACACTTTATTTTCTAAAACAAGAGAGGAGATAAAGCTTTTCTTTTAATTAGTACTTTCCCCTTCTTATGTAACTTGTACTAAGTTGTCTGTTGTTTTACTAGTTTTCTAATGATACGTCCGCTCTTATGTAATCATAATAATCATAACTTAAAAATCCTATTAACAATATTAAAATTTTTCAAAATACAGCACACCCTGAACCCTGTAATAATTTAAATCCTGGTAGTTAAACACACCACTTTCGCCATAATCATCTTACCCATAATCTAAGACCTCGTACGCAAATCACGTCTAACTGAAAACCTCCAAAACTACAGGAACCAATTTGACCGTTACTATACGCCCAAATACACTCTACGCTTTTACAACTTTCCCCCTTTCTCCCCCGCTGTTGATGACCAATGGAAACCCCACCGCCTCCGCCTCCGCCGCCGCCGCCAACTGAGACCGTCGTCAGCTCCGCCGCGACCCCAACCGCCGGTGACTCCAACTCATCCATCGACAACCACACCACAGTCATCAACAAAAGGATCAAGAACAAAAAGAAGAAGAAAAACGTACACAAATCCCACATCGACGTCTCATCTGATCAACCACAACAATCGTTGAATTCGGTTTCTTCATCTCTTTCGACATCCAACACATCGCATTCAAGAACAAAGGGTATTCGTATCTCCACCAAGCGGAGAAACCCTAGGGTTTCAATCGGCGGTGATTCGACAAGAGGGTATGGCGGTGAAGCTGATGCGCTTGCTCTTCCTCTTGGGATGTCAATTGCTGCTTTTGTTGCTCAGGTTATTGATGTTTTTTTATTGATAATTGTGTGTTGAATTTGATTGAAGTGATTGTAACTCAGAAACCCTAGTTTGAGAAACAATGGTGGTGTTTTTAAAGGTTCAAGATTGTGTATTTTGTTTAAAGATTGTTTTTGTGTCTGTTATGTATGACAACAAGTTAGTTTCTTGGGTGAGAATAATTAGATGTTAGATGATTATAAGGAGTTTTGATTTGTTTGTAGTATCAGAGTCTGCAATGTGGTGTAGGTAACTATTTTTTGAGGTTTTATAGTTTTGGATTCTTGAAATTTGAGGGAAATTTAATAAGTTGATAGAGTGTGTTGCCACATTTACATGTTCTAGCTGAGTGTTGTTAGGTCTCGGGTGGTCTGGTTCTAGCTTTCTGGAGTCAATCTAGGCTGCAAGATGCAAAGAACTGATTAGAAGGTGACCCGAGGGCACCCCTTCTTTGAGGGGATTGTGGGTTTGATGTTTGATCAGGCTCAACGGGCTGAACCTACTCTAGCTCGGTACAGATGTTTGTCCCCAGTCCAGGGGTGCGTCTAGTCGTCTACAGTTAACTAAGGCATAAACAGGACCCTTGTTTTATTGTAAAAAATGAAGATTTGTTTTATCAAATGCATAAAAATAACCAATTAACCATTATTAACATATAGCATAAATCTTGCAAGCTTTTCTTTTTTCTTTTCTTTTTTTTTTTTTTTTAATTGCCAGTACTGATTTTGTTCATCACTAAGCTTGTAATGACTCTGATATATATCAGGTGTTAGAAAAGAAAGACGTGACTGGAGAAAAGATGTCGGCAGATAATCTCTCTGAGGTATTTAGGTTAATTGTTCTCTAAATTGTATTTATAACCAGAAACTTTCATTCGGTGCATTCGTATCTTGTGCTGCTCATGTAGACAGCTTTGGCTGGAACATCCTGCTGAGAACTTTTCAGCTATGGCTATATGGTGTTGGTATGTTAAGAGGTGTAATGATCAATTGTTTGGATTAATGATGACTTGATAACTGTTTCTCAGCATTAATGACTTGATATATTCTAGATGTAGCAAGTTCTACCTGTTCAATGCTGATTTGGGTTATATTTTACTTCACAGATATGCACTTTGGCGGTGAAAGAATCATTGTCCAATGTAAGTATTTTCACTTTCATCTTTGAAAACTTCCCATTCCTTTCACATTAATATACTTTTTTAGGTGACCATGAAAACATGTTAGGAAAACTCATGGGCCCTACCAATACCTTGCTAACTGGTGGGACCAGGTGCTGGTGGCTTTCATGGGTTAAGGCATGAAGCTAGTGGAAACTGCATTCGAACCTGAGACCTCTACTAGAGGGGAATCAGACAGTTACCACTATGCCACTCCTTGAAGCTTATTACTTATTAATATACTTCTTGTAACCATTTATTGTACTGTTCTTCTTAAAGGTCTTTGGTGACAAATTCGATTGCTTTGTAAGTAACTTTCAAAGATCATTTCAAAGCACTTTGATGACACTCAGAGTAATCAATGAATCATCAGGAGAAAGAGAGAGATCCCCTCCACACGGGGAAAGTAGTTCTAATGGTTTTCATTTCAATATGAAAGAAAACACGTTGACAAATAATTTTCAAGAACAAGCGACCACTGTTGGTTTAGATGAAGTGAATAATGTACATAGATATCCTATTTCCAATGAGCTTGCAGTTGTTCATGACTTAACAAATGGTCAAAACAGTCAACAGTTGGCTTGTGTTCCTCCAAACCGCCTGCATGCTGGAGTCAGTTATAGCCAGTCGTCCACGCTTACCACTTTTGAAAGATCTGTAAGTGAACAAGCTCGTTCTAACAACCTTAAGGCATTAGAAATTAGTCTCAGTATGAAAAAGATGAGGCTAAAGGAAGCACAGATTGCTGTTAACTGTGATTCAAATGTTTTGGAGAGATTGAAGTTATCAATGGGAATCTCAAAAGCCAACTTCAGAGCCGAAAAGTTCAAAACAGAATTAGAAGACTCGAGACATGCTCAGCTGCTTAAAAAGTGTGCTGATTGTCTTGTTGCTGGTTTGTTGATTATGCTTGTTTGTCTTGCTTATGGAACTTATATCCATTCCCATCAAAGACTCGTTGAAGCTAACGAATCGTGCACGCTCATCAAGGTACGGATATAACACGCTTTGTTATATCGATGAACAGATAACTTTTGATTGTGTGTTATGGCTCTCCTGATTATCTTCATTGTTCTTCAGGAATCAAGTTCATGGTGGATCCCAAAACCAATGGCTTCTTTTAAATCAGGTCTCCAAGTTCTTCAGTGTCAAGTTCAAGTTCTAAGCCGAATGCTATTCGGCATATTAATGATTATTGCAATCACATATCTCCTCATTCAACGCTCGGGAACCACAAATCATACAATGCCGGTTACATTCATACTTCTGCTACTCGGTGTCGGGTGCGGTTTTGCAGGAAAATTTTGCATAGACACCTTAGGAGGAAGTGGAAACCACTGGCTTTTCTTCTGGGAGATTCTTTGTTTGGTGCATTTGTTTGCAAACATTTGGACCTCAATGTTGTTCCTTATTCTTCATGGGCCCGTTGCAGTGGTTGAAGAGTCATCGAGCCGTATGTTGTTCCCGTACTGGTTCAGGCGGGTGGTGTTTTATGCAGCCTTGTTGGTGTACCTGCCGTTGCTATGTGGGTTGACTCCGTTTGCTGGGGTTGGCGAGTGGCTCGAGCATTTTGCTTCACTGGTGGTTCGTCGGGTCTCTGAGTGAATGTTTGCGAGATGGAACGAGTTATCTGTGGTGTTTTATTAATGTTATGCAGTTGGTTATTGTAATGTGGTGTTTGTATGTTTGTAGATATTGTGGTCTGTGGTTGACTGGTTGTATATGTATGAATATTATGGCGTTGGGAATTAAAGTTGATGGAAGAAACCATATATGAGGATTTTTAAGTATTCTTCATTTTCAAAGATAAAAACTTTTAAATATTATTCATTTTCAAAGATAAATTTCATACCGTATCTGTTGTTACAAGTATCTCTAGAGTATCTGAAATGAACCTCTCCATGGATGTCTTCTCCTCAATGTTGGCCGCAAACCTTCATGCTACACGGGCGTCGCCCTCCCTTTCTCTGGTTATTTTGGGGGGCGTCGCCCTCCCTCTCTCTGGTTATTCTCTATATCTATCGCATTTCATGTTCGTATCCGTAAGCTTAACCATTTGCTTCTCTCTCTTTGTCACCTAAGTGTTGTTTGTAGACTTATTGTCACTTAAGCCATGATCGCCCGTGAACGTAACGTATTGTTTACACTTGTTATTAATTATTATTTTACTTATTTTAATAATTTATATCTTTTAATAATTAATGTTAATGAATAAAATAAATTGTATTTTAAATTTTCAATAATTCGAAGTATAATCATCTGAGTATACATTTCATATTCGACAAATTACATAATTTCAAATTAGGGGCAAAGTCTTAATGGTTCAAAGTGTTTGTTTCGTGAGCAGATGTCAGAATGGTTAAGCATTTTTGTTTTTGAATGGTTAAGTATTATATTGAGTCTGAATGATTAAGAGCTTTTATATTTGTCTCTAAATAGTTAAACAATATACTAGTTTTTAATAATTCAGACTTATTACTGGTTTAACACTTAATGGTTCAAACATTTTAATGGTTCAACACTTACTCATTCAGAAGTTGTCATACAGCCTCTTAAATAAACTCGATAAGTGAAAATCACACAATGAATTACATATAGATTTTATATTTAAAAAAAATATTTTATAAAATAATAAACAAATATATGATCATAATATTAAATCATTAAATTATTTTAATAGAAGGTAATTATTTTTTCATATATATATGGGGCCATCGAATCATCCTTGGAGCCATCTGTATGGATGAACTCAGGATGGATACAAGCACTCCACATCATTCATAATAACAATTTTAAGTAGATCATTAGCTATTATGCATAAACAATCAAATATTTAACATAACTACTACTAATAATCTTGACTCCCTAAAATACCATAACTCATAAGAGAATGCTAAAAGTGTGCAATTATATTTATAGTTATGTTACAAAGGTAACCAACTAATTAGCCATTGAGAATCGCCTAAAACCACACATCTTGACATACTTTAGTGTTAATTAAATCATTAATTGCAAATATAACAATTACAAATACAAATATCACAAAACTCGATACGGTTTCTACACAAATTCTTGACCATGGGTCGCCACGACGGTGTTGGCATCACGAAACTTTACCATGTTAATCAACTCATCGTGATACCCCACAACTCGCTCATGATACATATCATCAGGAACTTCAGAGGAAGACAGTTTTTTTGATGTCCAGTCAGACACTTCACAACTGTTCTCTATAACACCAGTGATACCAGTATCACTAGGTCTGGTATCACTAGGTGATTCAGGCGTCATAACATACTTGTTCAAGTAACTTTTCAAACTACCAACGTAGTTTTGAAACCCTAAAGTTGTCATGGCCCACAAGAGATCCTCCCCGTTGATCGTCTTTCGCTTCTCTCTTTGGCATTTATCCGCGGCTTCACCCGTGATGAAGCTAATGAACTCAGACACACATTCTTGAACCGTCTCTTTTGCTTCTTTTGATATTTTTGCATTAGCCGGGAGAGACTTTTTCATGATACGCCCGACATTGGCTATCGGGAGAAACCGCTCATGGTCTTTAGACGAGCTATCGGAAATGTTGCCGGAGGTCGGGCTACCTGTTGGGCTGGTTGGGATTCTTTTTCCGGTCATGGTGTCGTTTTGGAGTCATGAGGGTGATGGATTGTGGGGTTTTATGGTGTAAAGAGTTGAGTGATCGAATATTAAAAAAAGTGTATAGGCGGTTTGATATGGACAAAAAGTATAAATAAATTTGAAAGGGAAAAATATTAGAAACATAAATAAATGCTATTTAGCCTTTTAAAATAGGATTATTATTTTATAGGATACATATATATAACATGTGAAAACAAACGTTGAAGCCTGTAGATTTTTCTATATTGTGGTTGAACTATTTTATTGAATTTTTTGACGTTATTATACCACTAGTAAGACATTACAAAAACCAAATTTTCTTTAATTATTAATGTTATATTATTATTATATTATAAATTACTTAAACTAATACTATCATTATTACTACTAATACTAATACTATTATTACTATTATTATATATTTACTATTAGAAACATTATCATATTTAGTGATGAAGTATTGGTGAATAATAATTGTTTTATAATAATAATAATAATAATAATAATAATAATAATAATAATAATAATAATAATAATAAGAATAAGAATAAGAATAAGAATAAGAATAAGAATAAGAATAAGAATAAGAATAATAATAATAATAATAATAATAATAATAATAATAATAATAATAATAATAATAATAATAATAATAATAATAATAATAATAATATAATAATAATAATAAGAATAATAATAATAATAATAATAATAATAATAATAATAATAATAATAATAATAATAATAATAATAAGAATAAGAATAATAATAAGAATAAGAATAATAATAATAATAATAATAATAATAATAATAATAATAATAATAATAATAATAATAATAATAATAATAATAAATAAATAAATAAATAAATAAATAAATAATATTTTATATATTATTCATTATTAGCTGCATTATATCAATATATATATACAGCCATGCATCATTATTACTAGAGAATTATAAGTATTCATCAAATTTATCTCTGAAACACAATCATGTAAAATGAAGCAAGTATTGCCGATATACTAGTGTTGTTATCGCGTTAAATGCAGCTTTACTAGATAATATTTTTCCCTGTTCACTAATAAATCGACTAATTAAACTCATGTTTTTATAATCAATTCGATCCCCCGATTGGATCGGGGGCAAACGCTTACGAAAAGATCGCTTGGATTTAAGAAAAGTTCGCTTGGTTTTATCCATGGTTTGGTTAGTTTATTTCTTATCCCTAAAATCCTATTTCAGCCGGATCTCTAATTAGAATAAAGAAATAGGATTTGGTTTGTTTATAAACTATTGTTGTTATTACAATACTAGTAATAGTAATCATAATAAGATTGTAAAAATGTCTTATAATCTAATAAAACATGAATTAAATATAACTTTTAATCTGTTTAAAATCTTAGTACAAACACAAAGATGATAATTACAAAATGTCAGGCCAACTTACATGGGCCATGACAAATATGAAACAACAAATAAATCATTACAATAAAACTTCGATTCATATAGTAAGTATAATAAATTAGGGTGTTAAAATATAAAAATATCATCTATTTTCTTTAATGTATGAAAATGTTTATTTTGTCCTTTTATTAAAAATATTTCTATTGTTCTGTTAAATTATCTATAACACAGATTAAAAGCTTAAAGGCAATTTTTTTGTAATAATAATAAACAAATCACCATAATACACACACCTCAAAATTATCGAGATCATCATGTCTGTTTTTGGTTTTCAAATCAGTTTGAGGATTCTGTTGATACCCTAACCGTTTGAAGATTCTTTTACTGGTAATTGCTCGTTCTTGATCTTTTATTTTGATTGGGTTTGTTTCTTATATTTTAGAAGTTGCTTATTAGATTAAAGTGTTGGTTTCTTATTTCTGATAAAGATTACTATACAAAGTGTTTTTTCCGTGCAAAGTATATGAAGTTCTTGCGTAACAATTCCCCCATTGATTCCATCATTCTTATGTGATAATTACAACCTCCCTTGCGTGATAATTCCATTACTGCCTGATAGTTATCACACAAGTGTAAATCCTTGTTAGGTGATAATTTCACCCACATTTTATGCAATTCTTACAAAAACATCACAATCCATTTCTCTAAGTTTTGTGTATTAGATTTAGTTTAGTAATGGACGATGATGTAGAGGGTGTTGTGGAGTTTAATTAAAAGGATGTATAAGTATAACTGAATTTGTAAAGTTCAAGGCTTAATAATAATAAAAAATTGTTAAACTTGGTATTATCGTATAAAAGTGTATTAGACTTGGTATAACTATATAACAAAAAAGACTTGGTATAAATGTATAAAAGAATATTAAACTTGTTGTAGCAAAAATTAAAACGCAAATCAACGCAATAGATGTCAGCTCTAGAATAACATCTAAAAGACATTGTATTCAACTAGTTTGCTTGTCTACGTAATCTTAACTAAAACATCTAATAATCGCTTTGTAAAGTCAATATTAACTAGGTCAAATCTTAATAATATTAACTGAATTATCTTGATTTATTGCTAGAAATATCAATCATGTATTAACTGTGGATGAAGTAATAAAAAACGAATACATGTAAACTTGTGTGCGCGCATGTGTTTAAACACATGCATTTTTATGTGTATAGAATTAGTTTTTTTTTTTTTTCAAAACTAAATTTATTTTCAGGACCAGCAAAACCAATAACAACTATTGATTAATTTGATTAATCGTTATGATTAGAAATGATAAAAGTGTAAATATTCATTTAATTAAATTAGTCTAAATTAGTAAAGGGATATAATTGTAAAATATCTTTTCTCTTTTCAGTTAGTTGTAAATTGATTAATTAGTGTATGATCTTCAATTCAAAGGCTTGAAATTTGGATTGATAGTCAATTGAAAAGATCTTCAATTCGAAGGCTTGAAATTTGGCTTTAAGTGTATGATAATACTGAATTGATTTCAATAGATTTTTTGTATTTTGAATGTGAGGATTTGATGGGAGTTTCTGTTCTTGAAGATTATACGATGAAAGGATGACAAGATTTTGGGATGATTACGGTCCAAATTAAAAATAGAAAACTACCCTAATTGAAAAGAATAAGAAAAGGAAATAACTAATTCATAAATATAAAATACCTTAATACCCTTTATAAATAACTTTTAATCAAAACTAAATTATATTAATCAATAGCTAGGAGTGGTTCTTGCAGTTCTCGCGATCTTTAAAATTTTTGAAATACTACTGATCCTATCTGTATATTTCCTTAATAGTGTTTTAAGCTAAACAAGTTTACGTCGAACACACGAACACATTTAACTAAATGACTTGTGTTTATGTTGATTTGGTGTATATTTTAAAATATATAAATCCTAAGAGACTCGCATAAAAAACATTGATCGAGTTGTCATGGATCAAAAACAAATAAATTTAAAAAACTTAAATACTTATAACTAGTATAGGTAAATAAGAGTAGTCTTCACAGGAAATTAATAAAAAGTATCAAACTTGAATACCTTAAAACTAAAACACAAAACATAAATACTGAAAAGAAAATATTTTTGGGTTTTTTTTGTTATAATAAAAAGTAAAATAAATGCAAATAATTAGGAAAGCAACAAACTTTATTATGGGTTTTGAAAACTAAATAAAAAAGACAATAACTTTTAAGATTCAAGTTCAAAGATTCACACTTGATTTCGTACGAATTGATTGTGAATCACATATACATAATTTTGCAAAATCATTTGATTAAACTGGTAATTATGAAACAATCTTTTAAGAATCGCTCATTCACACAATTACCAAATCATTTACGTAAAGAATTCACATACGTAATAAACTGTTCACGATGCAAAAAAAACCGAATGCGAACGAAAGCAGTTAAATTCTTAAACATAAACAAGTCTTTTAATTTTAAACAAACTCGCAATTAGATTCTTGTTTCAAAATTACAAAAACCAAAGCACCTATTCAAACCAAACCTAGAGCATCACTTACAATAACTCTCCTCCCGAAAGTGATTGAAAACGAATTAGTCACTCATTGACATGCTTGGATGTTGTTAATTCTTGATTCGGGTGAAATGGTGGTGAAAGAAACTCCAAAGATCGCCTTTATAACGTCCAAAATTCACTAGGGTGAAGGTTGGATTTGAAACCCAAGAGTTATCTTTAAATAATGCAGAAAAACCCAAAAATTCAGGAGCTGTTGGAGGCCAGCGTACAGTGCGCTAGTAGGAGAGCATAATGCGTTGGGTCTGTGCACTGGTAGGAGAGTATAGTGCGTTGGAGACATCTAAGGGTGTTCAAAGTCGGATTTCCGAAATTTCGGATAGTGATTCGGATATCCGAAATTCATTATTTATTTATTTTTTTTATTTTTTAGTTTTTAGTTTTTTTACAATAATTAGACATATTCTATTATAAAAATAATATAAAAAACCAACTCAAATCATAAAAGTCCCAATATACATTAAAACATCTCAATCTAAAATAAAAATATGTTTAAAATTTAAAAAATAAAAAAAAAATATTTTTTAGTTTTCAGATAATCGGATATCCGAATATCCGAAACTTTTGAAAATCACTATCCGAATCCGAATTTTTAGATATCCGAAAATTCGGATATTTTGGATTCGGATTTTCGGATCGAATTCTCGGATTCGGATATTTTTGAACACCCCTAGAGTCATCTGGGTGTTCTGTATTGTACTGGTTAGTGCGCTGGTGTAAGAGCACTATGCATTGGTAGAGGAGCACTAGGCGCAGAAATATCATTTTTGGCATTTTTACTTACAATCGCTTCAGTTCCACTTCCACAAACTTCCATGTTTCCATTAATCTTCTATCCACACATTAAGACATCTAAATTATAATATTCAAGCTCTAAACACCTGTAACACAAACACGTTTTAAAGTATTCTCGTTTCATGTTTATACTTATATAAAACATAAAGTTAACTATATTTAACACTAAATAAATAGTACCCAATCAAACATTTCCTAATTTATGATAAAACATATAAACACATTTATAAGAGATGCTTAAAAATGTATGTTTTCCATTGAGTTTTTTTCCTGAAATTATGTAGTTGAAAAACTTATTTATTAAAATTATGTAGTTAGAAGAATATTTATTAAAATAGTGTAGTTTTATAGATGGCAAAGGAACGTTAACCGGCCACCACGGCACCACCAACAACCTATGATGCGTTGTTCGCTTTTTTTTTTTTCAAGGTGTTGTTTACAATAAATTGTTAAATTCATTCTTTTGATAACTATAAAAAAAAGTTAAATTAAAAAAAAAAACATTACTAAAAATCTAAGATTATATTCGACTTTGATGACTAATCGAGTTAGGGATTACTTTGTGCCATTCCAAGAATACCAAACAAATTTAAATTTAATCCAGACTCTAAAACCATAACTTAAGAGCATGTATAATACCCTCCCTAAAAGAATTACATAACGTTTAAAAACGATCCTTTTTAAGTAGCCAATGAAAATAGAAGTGAGAAATAATAAATTTTAAAAGTATATTATTTTAGTAAATGTTTTAACAACCACACCATTTTAATAAATAGAGTTAATTACATAAATGGTCCCTGTGGTTTATGCAAAAAAACAGGTTTGGGTACTAAGACTTTTTTGTAACAGGTTGGGGTACTGTGGTTTTAATTTGTAACAAGTTAGAGTACTAAGACTAACAGACGTTAGTTTTTCTGTTAAATCTAAGGGTATTTCCGTCTTTTTACTTCACAAGAACTATCAATGCAACTTAAAGGGACTTTTTGAGTAATTTATTATATTAGGGACTGCTTATGTAATTATATATATTAAAGGGCACCTTATGTTTTACAGATTTTAAAGGAAACAACAGCAACCATCTTCATCTTCACTTCCATTACCCATCGACCATCGACCATGCCACCGCCACCACCGACTGACGACCACCGGCCACCACCACCACCAATCGCTGCCACCACCACCAATCGCTGCCACCACCACCATCTCACCATCATCATCATCATCGCATCATCAAAACCATCGCACCATCACCACCATCGCACCATCACTACCATCGCACCATCACCACCATTGCACTATCATCATCATCGAACGCCAAAGCCGTCGGTTTAGTCCCCGAGTTCAAAGCTCTGCCTACAAGCCTTAACATCAAGAATCCCCAATTAGGTAATGCTTGATTTGGGTTTTAGGATTTTAAGAAAATGCTTTAGGTTCTAAGGATCTGAGAAGAAGATTGGGACAGAGATTTTATTGGTTTAGCTCACATTTGATTAGTACTCGCTGGAGTGATTAGAGGTGGTGTCACCGGAGGTGGGGGAACCGGTGGTATGTTTGGTACCACGAGTGCAATTAGAGGTGGTGTCGTCGGAGGTAAAGGAACTAGGTTTATTTTGGTTGTGGCTTCGTCTGACCAAGTCAGTAGCTGGCGTTGGTGGAGGTGGGGAGGGAGGACGAGGGTGGCGGGGTGGCGGACGGAATGGTTGTGGTGGTGGTTGGACGTGAGGTAGACGAGGGTGTGGGATTGAGTTGGGTTTTCTTTTTGTTTTATGGTTTATTACACAAATGGTCCCTAGAATAAAAAGACATATATAATTATAAAATTAGCCCTCCAAAGGGTATTTTAGTCTTTTTATTCAAATTTAACATAAAATCAAACGTCCGTTAGTGTTAATACTCAAATTCGTGACAAAATTGAAAACATAATACCCAAACTTGTTACTTGAAACCCTTAGTATCCAATCATGTTATTTTAAATAAACCACATGGACTATTTATGTAATTAACTCTAATAAATAAGTTTTCTAATTATAACATTTTGGAAAAAAAAAATCTCTTTTTCCATGTTAGTTTTTAGACACACTTACTCGTGCATATGTATAACTAGGTTATAAACCCATGTATTACATGGGTGGAATGAATTTAACATGTTAAAACCATTATTATTTTATAAATGTTTTCTATTAAATAATAAATATCTAAAAAATTATAAAAAATAACAATAAAAATTAAAAGTTTTAATAAAATATTTTAAGATAAAATATAATATAAATCATATAATTTAGTATGGTTTAATAAATTATTAGAATAAAAACATTTATAATTTAAATATTTGATTGTTTAGTTTACATATTTATAATAACTCTCATTTAATAGGAGAGAGAGGCGGAAATATAATTTTAGTGTTAACCAGAAGTTGTCAAATTTTAATTTTAAACCTTCTTTTATTATAATAGATAGATTTTGTAGTAATTGATTTTATTGTTAATAGTTATCTTTACCTTTGTTAGTTTATTTATTTCTTTTAATAAGTCAATTAACTAAAAACAAATAAAGGAGAGTTCTATGTGAGTGAAAGAGCTTTTTGATTTTCCAACTAATATGAGTTTCTTCCAGAATATAATCTTAAGTTTCATATTTAAGTAATGAAGATAACCGGGTGAACCAGTGGCCCGCCAGTAATCCAATTAACCGTTAAAAAAAATTAACTAAAACAAATATACGGAATCAATTTTGAATTTTTTTGTATTCATATAATTAAGTAAATTAATTTATATGATAATTTGAGTAAAAAATAATATTCTAAGGGAGACATAGAATCGTATAACATGACATCCAATTAAGTTACTCTTTACCATGATAGTCAAGTTATTTGTATGTGTGTTTATGACTACAACTCGTTGAGTCAAAGATTACAACTGTAACTTTTATTTTAGAGGTAGCTAACAGCTATCAAGTCATTAAAAATAATGTTTTGTTGATGTATTCAAAAGGAGCCATTTGGCATATGCTGCAACTAATCAGCCGCTCCTAATTTTATAATCATATTCAAATGCCCCCAACTTCTTGCCCCCTCAAAGTATTAACAACTAAAATCTTAAAATAATTTTATAGTTAATTTAAGTTGTATATACATATAATAAACCTATGTAATAAACGGGTTGAAAAAAATATAACATTCTAAAATCATTAGGCTGTATTAATATTTTGTATATTACATGTCATTAGCCATTAATGAAATAATAAATAACAAAACTTTAAGAAATTATAAATAACAAGTAATAAAAATCAAGATTTATAATATTATATTTAAGATAAGTTATAATTAAAATCTTATAATTTAGTATGTTTTAATAACTTGTTAGAATGCAAATATTTATATTTTGTATATTTAAGTATTTAGGTGTTGTTTGTTTTTTATGCAGCAAAATGTCTGCAGTCTGCGGATCACATCTGCAGAAGAAGAGGTGCACCAAACATCTGCACTCTGCAAGAAGAAGACTGTTTGTTTTTTAACATCTGCAGACTACAAAATCCTAAACCAAATCATAAATCATACAACCTAAAATCACAAATCAAATAAAACCTTAAACCAAATCACAAATCAAACAAAATCCTAAACCAAATCACAAATCATACCACCTAATATCACAAATCAAACAAAATCCTAAACCAAATCACAAATCATACAAACAAAAATCACAAATCAAACAAAACCATAAATCAAATCACAAATCATACTACATAAACCACAAATCAACTAAAATCTTAAACCAAATCACAAACCATACTACATAAACCACAAATCAAACAAAAACTTAAACCAAATCACAAACCATAAACCAAATCACAAACCTTGAAGGGCTGCGACGGGGAGGGCGCGGCCATGAAGGAGGGCCGCGACGGGAGGGCCGCGACCGGGAGAGCTGCGACGGCTGCGGGCGGTGGCGGGTGGGCCGGCGGTGGCTGCTGGAGTTTGCTTTGGTGAGGGGAAGGAGGAGGGTAAAAGGCGGTGGCTGCTTTTGTTTTGTATCTAAAGAATGATAAAAGGTTAGAAAACATGTAAAGTCAATGGTTAATGTCTGTCTCATACAGACCTCAGAAATACATTTTTTAATGAAAATTTTTTTGGAAATTAAACAGTCTGCCCTCTCAAAACGTATTCCCGCGTCTGCGTGCGCGCAGGTGAAGAGGTGGGTAAGAGCTTTTTAAAAAAAACAAACACCCCCTTAGTTTTACTTATTTAAAATCATTTTGATTTAATAGGAGAGATAGACGATAAATAAAAGTTTTAGGTTTCACCAGAAAGTGATACGTCTCTCAAAAATCATTTTTATTATATAATATAGATATATGATATTACCACTAGAAAATCTATGAGATTTCAACAGAAAAAAAAAAGTTCATTTCCTTGAGAAAAACAAAAGTTAAATTCAATAGTGTCCATTAATTTCAACGTATGAAAAAAATTTACGAATGCAATAGAAGTTACTAGTTAAAAGATTTGATTTAATATCTAAAGATGATGTCACAAGAGTAGTTTCGAATCTTCTTTAGCGCCTAAATTACGATGGATTGAGTACATGTTGTACTTCTTTATTCTCACAACTTAGATAATAGAGTAATAGGATTGGATTCAAATAAAACTAAAAGAAATTATGTAAACCAATAAATTAAATCTTCATCTTTGATTTATAGAGATCAATGATTCATATTTTTTTTTAATAAAATAATAAAAAGTTGTATTTTTACTGGAACACGTGTACAAAAAGTCAAACAAATATGAGCCATTGATCTCATAAATCAAAGGTGGAGATTTGGTTTATTGATTTACACAATTTCTCTTGTTTTACATTTGAACCATCCCCTAGAACAATATGTATATATGATACTTCAATTTGATATTGTTTAACCGTTAAAACTCATCCTAATACAATCCTTCTAGATGTATGTATCTTTATCATTTTTTGTTGTCCTTGTTTGCCTAGCATGCTTCAAAAGCATTATGCAAGAAGAATTAATCTATATGCCTTCGTACTTGTATATTTACTTGTATCAAACTATATATAAATGTTTATTCATTAGTTATCAGAACATGATAATTAAATTAACTTATTTATAGTCACAAAGTCATAAAATAATAATAAACTTTGACATCCAGTCGTAATCGGTAGATTGTTTCAATGTCTTACTTTAACTGATTAGGTTATTTTACACTAAAAATAACTTATTAGTAAATCAAAAGTCTAAAAAGAAGTATATAACTTATTAACCAAGTTTAAATCAACATGTTATCACTTTCTTAGTTTTTAGAGTAAATTACTATTTTGGTCCCTGTGTTTTGATCATTTTAACCATTTGAGTTCACAAACGAATTTTCTAACAAATCAAGCCCTATGGTTTGTATTCTATAACTATTTCAGTCCAATGCACTAACAGAGTTAGATTTTTTAGTTAGTTTCTAATAAAATGACCAAAATGCCCTTGTACTGAAATGGTTATTTTTAATAACCTCAGGGACCAAAACCGTAATCTACTCTCATACACAAACATATATTATATATTATATATTATATATTATATATTATATATTATATATATTATATATATACACACAAAATGTTTTTGTTTTTATTTTTCAAAGTTTTTTAAATTTTAATTTTAAATCGTTCGGTTTTAAACGTCGCATTTAAACCATTCATTTTATTTAACGAAAAATTTAAAACTGTTTGGTTTGTTATACTTCTTATTTAAACTGTTAAGACTACTTAAACATCATTTAAATCTATTTGTTTTATTTAAACCGCAAAGTCTTTTTAACTGTTATTTTATTTAAACGTCTTTTTTTAATCGTTCAATTCTATTAAGCTTTTTTTTTTAATTTTTTGTATTTATACATATTTTTGATTATTCGGCTCGTTTATACGTAATTTTATCTCGTTCTTTTATTTAAACGTCTTTTTTACTATTCGTTTATTAAAAGGCTTCCTTTTTAAACCAACTTTTTAAATTTTTTTAACTATTTAACTAATATGTGTGTGTGTATATATATAAAATATTTTTATTTTTATTTTTTAAAATTTTAAAAATATTTTTTTTAAACCGTTTGGATTTTAAATCGATAATTTAATTACTAAAAAAATGTTGTTAAGTGTTTTTAAACCATTTGATTTTCTAAACATCATTCATTAAACAATTGGTTTTTAAAAAAAATTATAAGGTTGGTTTTTTAAACAATTTTTAAAATCATTCATCTTCAGACCGTTCGGCTTTAAAATCATTCGGCTTTTTAAACATATTTTTTATAATCGTTTGGCTTTTTAAATTTATTTTTTAATCGTTTGTCTTACTTAAATTTCTTAAAAAAAAATTTATTTTCAAATGTTTTATATAAATGGCTTTTTAAACCGTTCAGCTAACTAAACTTCTTTCTAAATTTGTTTGTGTTATTTAAATGTCTTTTTCAAATCGATTGGTTATTCAAACGCAACGATTTACTTAAAAATTTTAAATAATCTAAACACAGGTAATTTTAATATCGTAAAAGCCCTAATTATAATAATCAAAACTCAAGTTAATCCTTAAAGTAATACAAATGACATAAATTTAAAAATCACTTTCAAGTCAACTTGAATAAAAGATGATAAAAAAAAATTATGTTTTAATAAAATGAATTGTTTAAGAAGTATAATAAGCCAAACGGTTTTAAATTTTCCGTTAGATAAGATGAATGGTTTAAATACGACGCTTAAAACCGAGCGATTTAAAATTAAAATTTAAAAAAATTTGAAAAATAAAAACATTTCATGTATATATAACATATATACAATATATAATATATAATATATAATATATAATATATAATATATAATATATAATATATATATATATATATATATAATATGTTTGTGTATGAGAGTAAATTACTCTTTTGGTCCCTGAGGTTATTAAAAATAACCATTTCAATCCAAGAACATTTTGGTTATTTTATTAGAAACTAACTGAAAAATCTAACTCTGTTAGTGCATTGGACTGAAATAGTTATAAAATACAAACCATAAGAATTTGTTAGAAAATTTATTTTTGAACTTAAATGATTAAAATGACCAAATCACAGGAACCAAAATAGTAATTTACTCTGGTTTCTATCTTTATACTATACTACTATAGTACTATAGTGTTGTGAAAGTGCGTATAGGGTTAGATCACAGGGGCTTGGGCCACTTCTTGATTGGGCCACGAAATGCTTCAATAGTAGGCTATTTATGCAAAAAGCCCAAAAACATTTTAGCATATATATTTATAACCCAACACGTATTTAGCCTAACCCAAATGAATATAGAAAAACCCAACACGTATTTAGCCTAACCCAAATGAATATAGACTACTAGGTTATATCCCTGTGTATTACACGGATTGAATAACAAAAGTATTAAATATTTATTGATGATTAGTAGGAATTCTAAAACGTTATTTTAATATAACATATGATTAAATTTACGTATGGTTAAGTATTTTGATTTTTTTATTATTTTTAAAACTTTCGTTTTAAAAAATTACTTTGAAATTTTTTTATTATTTTATCAATATTTTATTGTTTAAAAACTTCGGGTTTGTTTTAAATAAATGTTCTTTTATAAAACTTTTATTTTATAAAAAGATTGAATTTAAATATTTTATAATTTAAAAAAAGCTTCATTTTTTTAGAAAATCATAGTTTGAGAAAATTTTATTTTTGAAAAAATATATTTTTTAATCAAAATACTTAGTTTTTATTTAATGAAAAAATATTTTAAAAATTATTAATTCAAGGATTTGAATTTATAATAGAGAGAGAAAGAGAAATATTTGAAAATTAGTTACTTGACTTTTAAAAATAAAATAAATAGTTTAGGCGAGAAAATAATTATGGGAAGCATTATGGGAATGTCATGTGTCCCACATTGTAAAAGATTATTAGTATAGATTACAATTATGTTACTAAAGATCATACAAATAAAAACACGTAAAGTTTTTATAATCTTATATCAGGTACTCTGAACTTTTGTTATGTTCAAAAATTCATCCTCGTAAAAAGTTCAGTGAAACTTTAACCGATCTCTATATGCAAACACGATAGCAAAATTTACTCGCTAATATTATTGTTTTTCTAATTTACTGTTTTTTTTATTTTATTATGTATCACCAGTAATCTTTCATACTTTCTCCAAACAAAACAAAACAATAATATAATATATAACCAATGAGGTAAAGTTGAATATAAAAAACATGGATTAAAGAAATTAAATAACGGGATTAAAAAATTAAACAAGTTGTATGCAAATACTTTCAAACTAAACTAAAACTGTTTTAAAAAGTATTAAGTCAATCTTATTATATATAAGTTTGAAATTTAACTTCTTTAGTTTTAAATTCAAATATTCTTACATCCCTTTAAAGTTTTCAAATCTTTGACATAAAGTTAGTTATAATACTTAAATATTAATAATACTTATAGTGGCTTTTAATACTTGGGTTACAATTAAATAATTAATGAAAGATTAGATAGTTTTTAATAGTTGTGTGATACTTAATGGATGTTTAGCTTAGTTTGTAATAACTCTAGAGTATGGTATTATAGAGGAGGGTGCAACTGTGCAACTTTCATATTGGTAAAGCTTAAAAGACCAACTGACATTCTTTGATATACAAATTTATGTGTTTGCATTATTGTCTACAATTATAACTAGATAATTTCTTTAAGTATGCGGTCATTTTCATTTGTGGATGAACATATTAGAAAATAGAAATCGGTGCATGTGGATTCATTACATAGACACCAATGTGGTTTAACAACCACAAAGACCAAACTCCGAGGACTTGTTGATCATATCATGTTTGATGTGGTGAACGAGTTACTTTTCAATCAACAAGAAGGTAAATCATGTATTTGAACATCAATGATGATTCTAGAGAAGAACCAAGCATACGGAAATCATTTGTGGAGCTAATAATGAGTAGAATTTTAAATGTAGGACTCCGACGATGATTCTAGAGACCAACCAAGTATGCCGTTCACCCCTTATTCGGAAAGAACGAGAATAGCCAAATGGTGGGCAACGTTTTAGGTTTAATCAAATTTTGGTGCCACATGAATAATGAAAAGCCACAAAGGTTTCACTTGTAGGTCATATACACGTCTATGTGGTCAAATTTATATGTAATCATGTTAAAATTGGTTGTGTTTATGTGATACGTAATTTTCAAACCTAACATACTAAAATGGGTACGTTTAATCTTGAGGAGAAAAAAAGTAAAAGTATATTTGTGTTAAGAATTCTAAGTAATATTTAATACTAAATAACTTGAAATTCATGTAATTTAGTAATATTAAGTAGTATTCAGTAGTGGGTATTTCATTAGTCTTTATTGTTTCTATATAAAGTATAAACCCATGTGATTGCTATTAAAAATTGAGAAAGAAAACACGAGTTATATATGACAAATCCTTTTAAATAGCCTAGATTGTTCTAGGCTAATTTCATCTCTCTTTACATCTCTTTTAATAATATCAATTTGGTTTAAGTAAAAAGTTGAATTTTCTTAATTAAAAAGATTTAAAAATGAGAGTAATATATATCTTTTTATAATATGTTGATTGAAAGTTATCCTTTCTGGAATAATTGAATCACATCCACCAAAAACTAAATATTCTCCCTTTCCAAATTTGGTGGCGTAACGTTAACACATTCCCTTTTTATTGACAAGATACCCATAGTCGTAGGAATGATTTACTTTATTTTACTATATATATTCTACCTTTGGAACCCTCAATACCCGAGCTACTACGAGGAAGGTGCTCCGGGTGGCATTATGATATTACAACACATATTCGTTAAATAAAATGACATAAATGATAAGTTAGGGTTCGCAACAAAAAAATTCCTTATTTGTGTTTGTTTCAATTACTCTATCAACAATAACTTTAAATGTTGAAAACAATTATATATATAGTAAATCCATGCGGTCGGTATCTACAGTTCTGTTTTCTTATTGGTCTATTATTTTACGTTTGTTGTTTGTAATATGATTTTGCGTGGGTTACATTATTGTTTTTTTGGTTTAGTGGTTGTGGGTTTTTGTGATGTTTTGCAAGGCTTGGGTTCGAATCCCTCGGATTTCCTTTTTGTTTTTTGTTCATTGGCAGCCTTTTTTGTTTTTTTTTTTTTTTTGGTTTTTTAGCAGCGAGTTTTTTGACGTGTCTATTCAAGTTTTACCCGCGCGTCTTCTTTTGGGTAATGCTTTTCTTCATTGCTTGATAAAATTTAATTTTGGTTTTCTTTTTGTTTGCGCTTGGTATCATCATTAGTTGTTTATGTAAAAGAAACATCAATTCTCAAGTTATTGACTTTAGTTTTTTTGGTCATCATATCAAATATTTTGTAATTTTTTAGCTTTTTACTAAATGAACCTGGAGATTGAAGATAAAATTAAAGAATAGCTCTTGAAGATTTAGTAATGCACACAGATCACTAGTTACATTATGTTTAGTTGTTTGAGGCTTCTTGTAGGTTGCTCCTCACGTATTAAATCCTGATAGCATTTTTTTTTGTGAAAACAAGTGATACCTTTCGCGGTCAAAATATCCGCTGCAAAGCGCGGAGTCCATTTTGCTAGTTACTTTAAACACCACAAATAAGTGAGGTCGTAGGTCCAATTGATAGTACATCCCCTTAGTTCCGCCATGTAAATGTATCATATCAAGACTGTGTGTTTTATAAAAACGTATTCCAGTATGCATATCCTAGCTTTCATACAAGTTGTGACAAAATCAGTCGAACAATTAACACGGTTTTAGAATTTTGATTTTTCCATTCGGTAAATTTGTTTTTTTCCCTTTGAATTTGGCATCTACCATGTTGTTTTGGCACTACAAATCTAAACGATATCTATATCTATATATAATACTAAAAGAGTAACTTGTGGGGACATTTGACACATTCTTAGGCCCCTTAAGTTTGTTTTTCTGCCTCTCTCTCTCTCTTCTTAAATAATTACCTAAATAAAAAATATTAAGTAATTTTAATTCTTTTTTAGATTAAAAATAATTTTTTAATAAATTAAGAAAAATGCCTTTTTATTAATGTTATTTCTAGAAAACAAAATGTTCAGAAAACAAGAATTTTTTCTAAAAAATTAAACCTTTTTTAAAATATGAAATATTTTAAAATTGGTGTATTGAAAAAGTAAATTTTTTTATAAACTAAATTAATTAAAATTAGGAGTTACAATAAGAACTTTTTAAAATGACATTTTTAATATGGTTTGTTTTGAAAAAAATATTGAATTTTTTTTTTGGAAAAAAAGTTTAAAAACAAAAGGTCAAAAATTTGATATCATTATTTTATTACTTATAGTTATTACTTATACGTAATTTTAATCATATATTATTTTAGAATATAATTTTACACTTCATAAATTTTCATTATATTTAATATTTTAATTTTTCAATCCGTGTAAATACACGAGTTTACTAAAGTTAATATTTAATATTAGTACTAAATAATACAGTTTCTTTTGGTTGTATGTTTTGTTATGACAATAAAAAAACTTAAAATAACATGTTTTTACGCATGGTTAGCTTTATGTTGCCTTGTCACCGGTCAATAGTAGAGATGGATTGAAACTCTTAGCTTAGGTAATGATGACAAACCTATTAATGTTACTACAAATATAGTTTACAAGAAGATTTTTGCTCATTTGTGACCTTATGATCAGAAGTTGTTATGTCTTATTTAGTATATAACGCACTTGGTTTTATTTATTTTTTGTGTTATTTAATAATTAACCCTTCTCCTTCCGTGTAATACACGGACAACTAAAGCTAGTGTAAGATCTATAGGTTGATTATTAAGAGTTATAATAAGAAACCTCACATGGTGAGATAAATTTGTTAAGCCTAGAGATGAAAAAACCGGCTCGGTAACCAAAACTAGCAACTTGACCCGACCTGGATGTCAAATTGGTTTGACTCCGACCTAGTTACAACGTGATCCATCCTGTAGGTATAATATTGGTTCTCAACCCTATTAAGTGAAAATGCTTTCAACCCAGTAACACCCGAAACGTATGGGTTTCAACCTGATTTAAAGCGGTCATTTCTCTTAATCAAACTTGTATAAAAAAAACCGGTTTTCACTTTTGTTGATCAATCCCGAACCGGTTTCACATTTGGTTTCATACCTGATTTCAACCCCATATGTACACCACTAATGAACTTTGGTTGTCCGGTTTAGCTTGAAAGTAACATTTCAAACACGTTTGATTTATTTTATTGAAATTTGTCAAATTATCAATAAGACTTTATCACGTTTACGCATCTCCTAGCCATAACTAATCACAAAAAAAAAATCGTACGAATTTAATCCAAAATAAAATGAATGTTCAAGAAAGAAATTTTTATCGCAAACAAACAAGTTACTAAGTGATAAGATCTATGTTTGGTCCAAATAACCCTAAAATATATTCCCAAAACCTCTTTTTTGTGTTGGTGGACTTGTGGGGACTAACCATATCGCACATGAAGCACTTTGAGTGACTCTTGGCTTACATAGTTGTGGCCAAAGCCATAGAACCAACACTTGTGGGTTAAAGTGGGTGCTCTTTTGTGCTTTTTGTTTTCACATATGGCATGCACTTCTTGGAGGCATTATAAGCCAATGCATGTGCATACACTGTTAATTAATCCATGTGTGGGTGGGGGTAAATAGTGATCTAGTGATACTTGTTGTTGATTCATGCATTTTCATTGTTAACATGTTTATCTATTTGTGTTTTGTTAGGTAGGTCAAGTATCGGTCATAATCATTCAAGATTGCAAAAAGAAAAGAAAGGTTTTGATAACTTAACCAACGTTTTGTAATAAAGATGTTGGGTGTAGATTCATGTACAATGACTCAAGTTCAAGATTAGAATTGCTTTTCATTTGCGGTATATGTCTAGAGGTGGGCAAAAAAATTGGCAATAAAATCGGTCTGATTAAAAAAACGGTTGCAGCCAAATTGTTCTAGCCCGATTCGAACTGACAGTTTGTATACTAGTTTGATAGCCAGATACCCAAAACCGGTTCAAAATAAAAAAACAATTAAATCAATTTCAAAACCGGTCCAAAGCGGTTTGAAGGATTTGAGTTAACCGATTTTGAAAAAAAAAAAAGCGATCACAAAAAAAAACAGTCTGGTTTAAAAACCAAACCATTTTAAAAACTGAACCATTTTGGGGAAAAACCGGATTTCTGCATTTCTATAGCCTAAATGTTATATTTGATTAGTGTTTTAAGTAGGGTAATGTGATTGGCATGTGGATTTAAAAATATAAAAGAAGGTATATGGAAAAAAAAAATTAGAAAGAGTTGTTTTGTTTTTTTAGTTACATTTTAGTTAAATAAAAAGAAAACGATTATCAATTATCATTATTAATTATTAATTCTCAAAACCATATAATTTATGCTGTATTACATCTAATTGTAATTAACTATGTAGAACGATCAAGTTTTTTAAGATTGAGACACACCACACCAAATCGCCAACACCAACTCTTTTTTTCACAAAACTTTTCTTGATCAAACACCTCAAAATGAACTTTGTTCACGTTACCGCACGAGATTTCTTGTTCTTCTTTGTTCATTAAGCAATTAACATGTTCACCAACTGTTCACGAACATTTATCAAACATAATTTAACGAACATATGTTCAGAACAAACACTACACAAACAAATAAAAGAGATCGTATATTTATTTTAATATAAAATCCGCGTTCTTCATCACAAACATTATGCAAAATCCATAAAAAATAAACAAATGCTTAACATGATCATCCGAACAAACTTGACATGATTATCATAAATATAATTAACACAAAATTTAAAAGTTTTGTCAAATTTAAAACAAACTGAAACTGAAAATAGTAAAATGGGGGATGTTAATAGAGACCTATGGTACAACTAAAAGTTCATATTTTTAAGTATAACACTAATAAAATAAAAATATAAAATATGAAAACTTTTACATGAAAGAACATAAACTAACAGATTATCAACGTTCACGTACATAAATGAACGAACGCGCATTTGTTCATATCCATTCGTTTAACCAAATGAAATGAATTTTTTTGTTCGCGTTCGTTCCTTCATTATACGAATGAACATAAACGAACTTCACATGAATGGTTCACAAATTGTCCGTTGAACATTCGCTTCGTTTATAGCCCTACCCAAGTGTAATGTAATGGCTTTTGGTTGATGAAAATACGTAAACAACCATAAAATATAATTTGGTTATTTTCAAATGAAATCGTATTTTTATTACTCGTTTTAAAATGATATTGTTATCTTTTTTGTGTGATGCGACTCGACCAGAACCAAAAATTCTAACATGAAGTTAAGATACATTCGAGCACTAAAAAAACTAACCCTAAAAAAATTCATGGGTTCATCCCTCCATGTGATAGTTATCTTGTATCTTACACCGAATCAAAGTTCTATGAATTAGGATTCTCTAGACCATATAACTAGACATAAAGGTTCACGAAGCATTCAAAAAAAAATGTGATTCACAAGTTATGTCAATATACTCCACATAATATGCCCCATTTTATCCCACATGCTACAACAGACGTGGTGTTTGGCGTGTTCATTTCCCATGAGTTAGGGTATTTCATATTTTCACTAAGAGCATTCACAACCCGTTCCTCATATATATGTGAGTAGGTGTCCTATATTATTTGCGATGATTGTGAGTGATTGTGAATGAAAGAGGTAGAAAATATATGGGGATTGTATCGTGTTACAACCCCCTAAATTTTTTAATATTATTTAAAGTGGTTGTGAGTGGATGAGAAAGAAAATGTAACGAAGAAGATATGAAAAAAATATTATTTACTTACAAAATAGAGAGAAAAAATAGTGATATTTAATGTAATTATAAGGATGAAAATGAGAGTTGGATTGTGAATGCTCTAATAGGGTTTGTTTGAGGTATTTTCAAGATTACCCGAAACCCATTGTTACAATATGGGGCGTAAGTAGACATTGTTAAGATACGATAATATGCTTCTTAATTTGTATGATGTATGATGTTTATGACTTAACACATTTTATTGTCGCTCATTTTGGTGATTGGACATTCGTATATGAAATAAAGTCGGTAAGAATGCTAAAACTTAATCTACATAAAAACTTTAAAAATTTTTAATTGGTCATTAAAAACATATAATAAAATCAAGACATGGGTAAAAATCAGTTACACTTTAATCTGACGGTTAAAATTTACCCTTTATTTCATAATGCTAATATTTAGCATAGTTTTTTACAATGGTTAAGATTTAGTTTGTTTTTTTAACCGACGATAAATATTTAATCTTTAAGTTTTATTTATAAAAAGTCCTTTATTGATTTTGGTAAAAAAAACAAGTGTGGAAGCATGAAAGTAGAGTTGTAATTTATATAAATTTAACCATCAACTCTTTTTGTACATAAGGTATTATATCTTATTGCTTTGTTGTTGTATTTTATACTAAAATGAATTTTTTAATAGAAAAGTACAACTAAATATTATATAGGCTTTTGAAGTTTTAATTAAGCTCCTTGAAAAGTTATATCATCATCTCTTTAAGTTTGATTATATTTATATTTTATATCATTTACTTAACTACTTACTTTTTTAGAGCATTTATAATTTTATTTTTCTCTTATAAAATTTAAAAGTTTAATGAAATAAAAGTTCGAATGTACAATTGCGACGTGCTTATTTTTTAACAATGTCTCGATATAAATTTTATTCAAAATAAAATTATATGTTATGATGCACAAGTCATCAATGTATAAATGTACAAGTCATCATTGAATTTTTAAGGTTTTGCTTTATTTTTAAAAATTTCTTTTTGCTTAATATCCTCCAATGTTTAGAGAATGATTTTTATATAATTCAAATTTATATGTGCGTATTTTTTTATCAACGTTACTATTTTTAGTTATTTTGTTTTTTCATCCTGGTGCCTATTTTATCAATGTTTTGACATTAATCTTTTTTATTTAACAACTAATTGGATCACTGATCCCACCAGATGATCTCTATTAATCGAGTATGCAATTCAAGACCATTTCATAAGAAAACTCATCACAGGTGAGAGAAAATCCTTAAGCTCAATTTGATTTTTTTTGTTATAAGTGGGACTTAAACCTAATATATCTTATATTTTAATAAAATCTTAAGGTACCGCACTTACTCAGTTAAACCAATGATCATTAGTTAACATTAAATTTCTTAACAGTAAATATACTTCCAAATATTGTCAATGGTATCAATGCAACGCACGGGTCTGTGGCATTTTATTTTTTTATACATAAAGTTTCAACTGTTTTAAAGGACGTACGAATTTCATTTTCGAACCTTCAACGTGCGACTTTACGAAGTTTTTCATACTTTGCGTCATGTCGCAATGCGAAATTCTTAAATCTTAATACTAGTTCATAATGGGGTAACTTTGTAAAATAGTAGCCAACTTTTAAAAGTGTTCCAATTAGGTAACTTAAGTTTTAAATATGTTTTAATTAAGTCACTCAGTTTTTATATTATATATAAATTAAAAAACTTAACATGTTTTTTAGCATGTTATACTTTTTGTTTTAATTAAAAAATATTTTTTTCTATCTTTTGATGCTGATATGGAACGTTGACGTAAATTTTAGCTACTTTTTTATTTATTTTTTTTATAATTAACATGTTTTTTTATTTTTTAATATAATTTTATATATTAAAAATTCTGACCCACAAATGTTCTCCATCGTTACTTTTTTGATATAAAAAAATTTAATGATAAATTAATTTGATCGTTTAGTAGTCCAATTAAAAAAAAATATGGATAAATAACTAAATTAAAACACTATTAAATTTTTTGTTACTATTTTGTTACATTTTCCGGTTAATAATAATCACCGTAGTCTTTGAAGCAAGAAATCTGTGAAATCCAACAACAGTTAAAATCCAATTATCTCGGGGCGAACTGTGGATGAAGCCGCCACCCGATCAATCAGGTAACTTCAGCCGCCACGTGTCGGTGACGATCAAATAGGGTTCCCCCACCGGCACCTCATTCTTCAATTTCCTTTCATTTCCCTCACTTCTCAATCGTTTACTACCACAGGTCAATTCGTATTCCAAACCCTAATTTTGTCTCTTAATTTTCTAATTATTCAAGTTATTTCCGCTTTATACGATTAAGGCGACACAAGTTTGCTGCAAAGTGATGGTTTCCTCACCTTCATCATTTGTAAGTAGTTTATGATAGATGAATTCGAAGTTGTTATGAGTTTGTGATCTGGTACGTTTGGATTTGAGTTTTTGCTTATGTATACGTAAGCTGTTTGTTGTTTTTATTTTATTTTATTTTGCTTTGTTTAGGTTTGGTGGAAATCTATGCGAAGATGATGATGGATTCTAGCTGATTGAAACTTGTAGCGTTATCTGGTGCTTGTTGCCGGAATCGAACTGATGATTTCGTAAGGGCGTGTTGGTGAGGTTCATTTCAGTTGTTTTGTGTTTTGAATTGAAGCAAAAGTGCTCAAGAGGTTCAACTTTTTTTTTAATTTTTTTTTATTATTTTTACTGTGTGAGTCAACTAATACAAGTTTTGTGCTCTGGAGGATTGGACTCTGTTTGTTGATTAATTTCTCTTAATTTTCAGGGTGAGATTTGTTCCTAAGGTTGCGAAATGCTGTTGTTATCTCATGGTGGTGTATCTACAGTTGACCCTTGAGGTGTAAGGGCTGTTGGTAGTGATTTAGGATTTAGGAGTTGCTTTGGGTGACTTTTTTTCCCCCTTATTTTACCAATGGCTGATGACAACCAGCATACAAATTCGCTTGCTTCTGGTTTAGCTTTGATATTGGATGGTGAAGATAAGAAGGAGAGCAGTCAGAAAAGTCGTCTCATCTCATATTGTGATGATTTTGGTGAACAGTCACTTGAACGAACTCTTGAACACATATTTGACCTCCCGTGCAAGACAATTAATCTGCCGACAAGTCAAGTTGATGCCAATGTAGTCTGTTCTATTATAAAACATGATTACTTAAAATATCATAGAATGTTATTGACCAATGACGCCTCAAGAGAAGGAGTTTCTGCCATTGTTGATGGTTCTGGTCCTTACACTGTTAAAATTGAAGAATCAAGTGTTTGTGGTGAATTTCAACTCATAAAACTACCCTTATTAGTTGAAAGCCATGCAGTATTCAGTAGCGCACGAGCAAATGCATGTGTATGGAAAGGTAAATGGATGTATGAAGTAACTCTAGAAACTGCTGGTTTACAACAACTTGGATGGGCTACTATTTCTAGCCCTTTTACAGAACACACAGGGGTAGGTGATGCTGATGATTCATATGCATTTGATGGAAAACGGGTCATCAAATGGAATCTAAATGCTGAACCGTATGGCCAGACATGGGTTGTTGGTGATGTCATTGGATGCTGCATAGATTTAGAAGCTGATGAAATTTCATATTACAGAAACGGTGTTTCTCTTGGTGTAGCATTTAATGGGATAAGGAAAATGGTTCCCGGGCTAGGGTATTATCCTGCAATTTCTCTTTCTCAAGGCGAACGGTGTCATTTGAATTTTGGGGCACACCCATTCAGATATCCTATTCAAAAATTCCAACCAATTCAAATTCCGCCATCAACAAATCCGTTAGCTGTTGGTTTGCTTCATTGTTTTACAAAGTTGTTGCATATGTGGCGAAGGGAAAACAGTAGTTATAATTCTATGGAAAAGCTAAGAAGTTTAAAACGGTTTATGCCTGTTAACGAGTTATATAGTCCTGTTTCTTGTGGAATTTGCATGGAGTTGTTCTCAGCTCTTGATGCAAATGCAGAGAGTGTGGAATATATAAGTTGGGGTCCGCTTTTTTCTTTTCTCATGGATGTTTTCCGGTGTCAAGCACCTCATGATTATGAAAGTTTGGATAGAGTACTTGATGTTTTACTCGATTTCCCGGGGTCCACATTGATGTTTGAACACCTCATCTCTGCCCTTTCTTACAACTGTAAGACTGCATCTATTGTTTTAAGAGAATGTCCATATTCGGGTTCATATCCATATCTTGCATTGGCATGTCATATATTAAGACGTGAAGATTTGATGGTGGTTTGGTGGAAGATGTCAGATTTTGAGTTTTTATTTGAAGGATTTTTATCTCAGAGATGTCCAAACAAACAAGATCTTCAGCATATGATACCTGCTGTATGGTGGCCTGGTTCATGTGAGGACGCCTCTTATGAAAGTAGCATGATGTTGACCACTAAAACTTTGACTGAAGCAATTAATAAGGTATGTTTCCTCTGATACATATTATCTAGACCTATATACTATTCTGGGAACTCCATTTTCATTTTGAGATTTTCTATTATTTATTGTATAATTTGTATCCACTAGAGCAGTATTAAGAAAAGAGCCTTAGCATTTAACTACGAACATGAAAAATGTTGATCAATTTCTTGCGTCATAATTTGAGAAAGCGGTCATGAAAATTGTGGATGCGAGTTTAACTCTGTAATATGCATTCAATTTTTCATTCTGAGACAGGATAGTGTATACTTGATGTAACCATTACTTTAATCAAAGTTGGTTCCTTGTGTTAGCTGGTGTCAAAGATTATAAATCAGCTCAAATGCCTGTGAATTTTCCGAAATTGCCCAAATGATTTCCCCCTACATGGATCCATGTGCTTTTCTGTCTCTGATTACTTGTCATGCTCCCATCTCCAAAAATGCATTTGTTTTCTGAACATAGATTTAGATGGAATATATCTAATTATTATAGACTATATATTGGAAAAAACGAGTTGTGTTTATAACTCTTCTTACTAGCTACACTTGTTGATTCAGTTTAGTCTTGGAAGTAAGACCTATGTCTTCTCTTGTTCTATTTAATTATTGTCTTTTATATGTCCGATATAGTTGTTTGAGTTTTTTTTAACAATCTGTGCTCGTGCAATAATATGAATTCAGGAATAAACTTCCAAAATGTAACAATCTGATTTGTTTGAATAAACATCATGAATCAAATACTTATGCACCCCTTTTGCAGATTGAGGAGAAACACCGGGACCTATGTTGCCTAGTCATGCAATTCATTCCACCTGTTACGCCTCCTCAGTTACCTGGCTCTGTTTTCAGAACACTTTTACAGAATATTATATTAAGACACAAGGGAGCAGATCGCAACATACTGACACCTGGCGTATCAAGCAACTATGTTCTTGTTTCTTTGTTCACAGTCATACTTCATTTCTTATCAGAAGGATTTGCAGCAAGGAGTGGTTGGATGTTGGGTTCTGGAACTAGTGGTGGGCCCACTGTTGGGTATCTTCACAGAGGTGGTCAACAAAGTTTCCCTCTTCCACTGATTCTTAAAGATGACCCTCACCGAGTTGAGATCCCAAGGCTTGGCGGCTCCTATAGTCATCTAGCTAAATTCCATCATGTAAATATGGACACAGAAGCTGAAGTGGTTCAGTGGGAGGAAGGATGTGTAGATGATGTGGACCCAGAAACCAGAATAACACATGTAGGGATTCGAAAGCCGTGTTGTTGCCTAAGTTTGGATGTTAATTTTTCAAGGATTTCAAAGAATCCACTCAGATATACAACTAAAGCTTCTCAGAGCCATTGCAGTTCTATTCCAGAGAGATCTGCTCAGGTGGCCAGACTGGCGGCTGAGTGCAGCGCCAGCAACTTGAATGATGACATCGCAGATAAACCTAGCACAAGTGACCAGTCAGATTCTGAGTTTGGTTATCGCCTGGTGCAGCAAATGAGGGTTGTAGCGCTAGAGAGTACTTCATCGTCCTCAATATTAAAAGAAGAGGAGCTTTTGGATGCCATGCTTTTGTTGTACCATGTGGGACTTGCACCAAATTTTAAGCAGGTTATATATTTATTTTTTTTAATATTTTAATACTCACTTGAAAGAGAAAAAGAAACCGTCTTTTCTCTGTATTTGTGAGCTTAGAGGTGACAAGGTGGGTCAGTCGGGTGGGCTGGGTAACGGGTCCGAATGAGTTTGATCTTAGACAGTCATTTTTAGAATGGCTCTATGTAGTCAAAGCCAGGCTCAGTCAGGCAATCTCCTGGTTCAGTCTAGAGGCCAAAATGAACTGAAGAAGATCTAAGAGATGGAGACAAAACTGTAGATAATGAAAACGATAGAGGAACCTGTTTAGCTGTTGTGGAGAGAGGCTGCAAAAGAATTTTGGGGAGAGGCTGCGATAGATATTTTGGGAGAGGCTGCCATAGATATCGGGGGAGACAACAGATAACCAATTTATGAACCTTAATGTGATTTTTCAGTTATAATTGAGCTTGGCCCAATGTTTTCTTTAAAATCAAAGAAAGAACTTTCTAAGTATAAATGATGGGCAGCACTATAAGGGTGAGAAAGACTGATGTGGAGAGAACTTTATAAAATTTAGAATTAGTATTCACTTTTTATCATTCTAGTTTTTATAAATAACTATCTTTTTAAAAAACATTAATTACTATTATTATTGCCTTTTTAAAAAAGTATTTTACAAAAATATTTTTATTATATATAGAATAGTATAAGATTATTAATTTTCTATGCGTGTTATATATATTTTTAAAATTTTTTATTATTGCCCTTTTTATCATTCTAGTTTTTATAGATAGTTATCTTTTTTTGAAAAAAAAAATATTTATCATTCTAGCCCTATGCGCCTTGCTCCTTTGACTACCTGTGTATGGCTTGAAATGGCCTGGGGAAGTTGATCTGTAAACACCTTTATGTCCCATTTTAATTTTTATAAATAGTTAACATTGATAAAAATTATATACGATAATGATTACAATCCAAATCTGCATAAAAAGGATTTAGGAGGTTGGATGCACCAAAAATAGACTTTGGGTGACTTCCAACTTGTCTGACACACTTGATTTGTTTGGCTCATTCCCCTTAGTATATTTATTCAACTCATGATCGGTTTGAGATCTAACACAACCCAAATCAACCGATTCATGAGTAAATAGTTCGGTATTCTCACCTCTATTGTAATGCATTCTCCATTAAAATCTTGTTTTTACTTTCATGAGGACATTGTATTCTTCTATTTTGTATTGTTGTCCAATCTGATTCATTTGGTTACAAAAGTTATTCCCCCACGCACGATGGGTGTGTATGCACATATTTGGATGCAGATATATTATTTGTCTAACATGAGTTGTTTTGACTGCAGGCGTCAGCTTACATGACTCACCAGTCACATTCAATATCCCAGCTGGAAGAAACAGATAGACAAATAAGAGAACGAGGTGGTGGTGAACAATTAAGGCGGTTGAAAGAGGCCCGAAGCGTCTACCGTGAAGAGGTTATTGATAGCGTGCGGCGTTGTGCGTGGTAAATATATTTGTTAGTTTTTAAACTTGTTTGGAAATTTCCATTGTATGTACTCTGCACTCATATATGATATAACACATGTTTGACCTTTAATATACTTCAGTTAGACCTAAAAATATAAGCCTGAAATACAATTCTGTAATTCTAGTGAAAACTTATTCTTAAGTTATTGTGAAATATTATATATATTAAATTCGTATCTGTGTTTGTATTGTAGGTACCGTATCTCTCTTTTTGCTCGCTGGAAACAAAGGGGAATGTATGCAGCGTGCATTTGGATTGTCCAGTTGCTTCTGGTTCTTAGCAAAATGGATTCGGTTTTCAGTTATGTACCTGAATTTTATTTAGAAACTCTGGTACGTCACTAAACTCTCTTAATACATAAACTCTCACTTTCTTGCTTTGCCCAAAAATATTTTAAAATTATAAAATCCTCTTTTTTAATGCAGTAATTAACCAATTAATCTTGCTTTGCAGGTTGATTGTTTTCATGTTTTGCGAAAGAGCGATCCTCCTTTTGTCCCTGCAGGAATGTTTATAAAACAAGGACTTGGTTCATTTGTATGTTCCTAGTTTCCGTATATTATGATCATCAATATGAATTCTGTACATATGAACTAATGTTTTGTACCTTATTTCTTCAGGTTACTTTTGTTGTTACCCATTTCAGCGACTCAAGAATATCAAGTGCAGAATTAAGAGATCTACTTCTGCAATCAATTTCTGTGTTAGTTCAGTACAAGGAGTTTTTGGCGGCTTTTGAGAGCAACCAAGCAGCAACTCGTAGCCTGCCATCATCACTTCTATCAGCGTTTGATAACCGATCATGGATTCCTGTAACAAATATTCTTGTAAGACTATGCAAAGGTAGTGGGTTTGGATTTTCAAAGCATGGAGAGTCTTCGTCAGTTTCTAGTGTGTTTCAGGTGAGTTTACCACATTGCTGTTAGTCTGTTACTAGACGTGGCAAAAATGACTATGTTGGGTGGGCTGGGTAACTGATCAGAACAGATAGTTTTTATTTGAGTCGGCCTGAAACACGTTTTGCTTGCAAAAGCTCAGCTTTTAATAGAAAGTTAGGGTTTGAAATAATATTCAGATATATTGTTAACATTAGTTATGGTGGTTTTAGGCATTGTAAATACATTTTGGGTGACTTTCGACCCATTTGATGTGTTTTCTTTTAAGCTAATATCTATATATTTTGTCAGTTTGACCCATAGAGATAAAAGTAACCAAATGAGAAGTGCTTGGTTCTTGTGAAACAATTCCTGACGTTAACTTTAACATCCACATTTGTTGAAAAACAGAAATTATTGCGTGATGCTTGTCTGGAAGATGAAGAATTGTTTTCAGCTTTTCTCAATCGTCTTTTTAATACCCTAAGCTGGGCAATGACAGAATTCTCAGTTTCTATACGAGAAATGCAAGAAAAAGGCCAGGTACGATCATCTTTTTTAGACAATTGTGTTTTATCTTGTGATGCATTTTTTTTAAATCAGAATACTTATTCTATTTTGCAGATGATGGAGTTTCAGCAGCGGAAATGCAGTGTTATATTTGATCTTTCAAGCAATCTAGCAAGGGTACTAGAGTTTTGTACATGTGAGATTCCTCAGGCTTTTCTGTCAGGGGCAGATACGAACTTGCGCAGATTAGTAGAGGTGATTGTTTTTGTTCTCAACCATTTGACGTCAGTTGCTGACCAGGAATTCTTTGACTTGTAAGTTTCTTCTCTTACTGCAACTATTAAATATCGTCAAATATATGAAGTAGTTTCATTTTGGTTTCTATTTGGATAACAATTGGTGGATTTTAGAATTTTTTTTATGACTATGCATACCCTCTTCAGGTCATTGGGACCGATGCCAAACACACATTTGTTATGTTTCTAGCTGAGGCTGGCTTAGGCTAGTTGAAGGCACATTTGTTATATTTCTAGCTGAGGCTGGCTTAGGCTAGTTGAAGGCTTTCACACAACACCAAAAGGACTTTTAGGTCTACTGTGTTGTAAAACTGAATTGCTCAACAATTTCTAAATAGGAGACACGTAAGATGTCTGAGTAGATTTGGTTATTGACTCAACATTAGAAGTCCCTTTGCTTGCATGTCACGTTGCCTTTACTTTCGTCTTCCTTTTCTGGGAGGGTGATTGTTTCATAGTTCTACATAGAGGCAGAAATCTAAACCCTTACAAGAAAGCAAACATGCAGTATGGGTCAGATGGTTTAAAAGTCATGCAAAGAGTAATTTCAATGCATGCAACTTCCTAAATCACTTTATTCGAGATGCTAGATTATTTTCGTAGTCATGTTTACACATCAAACTAAAAGCGGATACAAAAGTGTTGTGAGTCACCCTGTTACCCACTGGCCTGAACCTTTGTTAACTCGCTACCCAACCACCCATTTGCCACATTTAGTTCCATTTGAGGCAATTATGCATGCTCTTGTTGTCATATGGTTCTGTGACTTCTGTCAAGGCCACAATTTGTACCTCATGGTAATTCAGAACTTTTGGATCAGCAACTAAGAAGACAGTAAAAGCCAATCTTAAGTTCTAAAATTGAATTACTACTTTATGATGGTGCTTATTGTGCTTCTACAGGATAATTAGAAGACCTAGTCAAACTCCAGAAAAAGTCAACAGAGGCCTGATTTTGGCACCTTTAGTTGGTATCATCTTGAATTTGCTGGATGCGAGCCTTGTAACAGACGCCAGTGAGCAGAACGATATCGTGGGCATTTTTGCCAGCATGGACTGTGCTGATACTCTTATTTCTGGATTCCAGTACCTACTAGAGTTCAATTGGGTTAGTAATCTGTCATTTCTGTATAAATTTATTCTACATTTTAGATTATTGTTGAAATAATACAATTTTTTTGATCATATTTGACACAATAATAATTTTTAGCAAGTACAAATATTTGGGTAATAACAGAAATTACCGGTTTTGAAGTAAACCCATATTGACCCCTTACCACCCTTTTGTCACCTCCACTGTAATCTTCTCTCACATATTCTTGCATCATTTTGCCAGGCTAGCAGCTTTAAGGGGGATGCTCATCTCACAAAACTCAGGCAACTAGAAGATTTTTCCAGCCATCTTAACTCAAGAACAGTGTTCAAGCAGGTGGCCCACAAAGAAGAAACAGAAAGTGATGATAATGTGTGCTGCATCTGCTATAGGTGTGAAGCAGATGCCAAATTCTTACCATGCACACACGTTTCATGTTTTGGCTGCATAAATCGCCATCTCATCAATTGTGAAAGGTGCTTCTTTTGCAATGCGACGGTACTTGAAGTTGTTCAAAATGACGCAAAAACTTGTGAAATATAACTTCTTCATTGAAGCTTTCATGAATTCAAAAATCATATTTAGGACAAAAGGAAATGGATAAAACTTAAAAGACTACTTAGATATAGAAAGTGTAAATGCATAGAAAATACTAAGGTATAAGCACTATATCGTTGGCTCGGTACTAGGATGCTTATGAATTTTGTAGGGAGGCCGAGGGCGATTTGCTTCGGTGTATGTTCTTTTTATTAAATTCAGAACAAGTCTGGTGTGACAATTTCCTGCTGCTGTTGATGAGGCAACAAAACACTGCAGTTTTAATTTTCTGGAATATGAAATAAAATATTTAAATTCTGAAGCTGCAGAGTGCAGTGTGATCCAACATGTATGTCATAGGAAATTTTAAGATTCATAATATCATCTACATTTTGATTATTTTGTAATGTTGTATTTGTTTGCTACTTTCAATGCATTTCAACATTTTTTTTGAACCATAAAAACTCCTGTTACATTCTACAATGTTACATCAAGAATGAAAACTGACTGATCTTAAGGGATGAGGGATAGCATAATATACATTCATAAGGTGTGACCGAAAGGGCGAGGGTGTAACTGTCAATCATCTTTTTCACGGGGTCTCTCGCGGGTCGTATCTATGCCCAAGCACTTGAGGAACGCTTGTTTTGCAAACCTGAAGAAATGACATGGGTGGTGAGAATGTTGAAACATCATGTCACTGCCCTCATTTGTTGTGGACGGATCTGCCCTTCGTCGAGCATCTGGCTTCTTTGCTCTTTGAACTAATCCACTTGTGCTTGATGTTGCCTCCTTTATTTCATTCTCTCTAGCCTGCACATATCATGAAACATTAAACGCATAGTTTTACAATAAAAGGCTAGTTCCGTCACAAGTAGCAACAATGGTTCACATTTAGATGCATACAACTCCTAATCTTAGTCTGACGCATCTTGACCCATCTTCCACCAGTTAGTCCTCTGAACAGACATACATATTACCTGGTTTCCATCATGGGAACGCAAAGCATCAACTGCAACTATGTGTTTTCATCAGAGCATTACGCATCAAGGGCGTACTATGGGCGCATTTTTAAACCAAGACATTTTATTTGAACTCGAATGGTTTCAATTTGAAACTGTACTTTGTACATTGCACAAAGTAAACCTAGCTGACCCTAACATTAAGTTTCAGCCCGTCTTAGACAACTAGTCATATATACATGATGAATATATATATAGTTAGATATAAATATCATTACCGCCTATGGTTCCCAACAACTAATTGTCTATTTAAACCCAACAGCACCCGCAATCAATGTTTTCAGAACCGGATCGGACGCCTTACTGGTTTGGTGGTCGGACCAGATTTAAGAACCGGATGACGTCATAATTATATATATAGTTATGTATATAATTAAATATAAGTAATATATATATGATTTATATATGTATTTTATAGTTATATATAAAACTTAACTATATTTGTATATCCAACACACTAATTTATGGTTCAACACCTCGTTTATATTATACCCATTAAAATAAAATAAAAAAAAAAATATATATATATATATATCAAAATCCGGTTCGAACCGGTCCGGTTTCCAGGTCCGACCACCGGTTCGGGACGAACCGACCGGTTCGACCAGCCCAAAACGAATTATAGCAATCCGGACCGGCTAGGTGGCCGATCCCCGGTCGGACCGGCCGGTCCGATCCGGTCCTAATAACACTGCCCGCAATTGAGCATAACACCTAAAAAGCACTTAATAGTTAATAGTTAATACTTGCTTAAAGAAAGAAAAGGTCTTGTGACATAACAGGCACTTTTTTCGTTCCTTCTTTCTTACCATTTTAGCACAAATACTTTTCTTTCACACAAAATATTTCTTTAGTAGGAATCCCTTTGTTTACAAGAAAATTTTGATATTTTAGAACGACAATCGACACGCTCATCTTATCTAACCTACTAATGATTATACACTATCAATAATTTACAACGTTTAATTTTCTATGAATTGGAACAATTGATGTAATTTCATGAGTTCGAGCAGCTCCTAAATTCAACTTAATCAAACCAATAAATCATATTATCAAAGATACATGAAAACTAGTAACAAACACTTCAAAACCCAAGCTGTTAACACAAATTCGTAAGAAAAGCCTTAGCAATTCAAAACTTTGAACTTTGAAGGACAATCAAACACAAGCCTTGATATATCCTAAATTGACAAATTCTATCTGTTATAGTCAAAATCGACATTCGTGTAATCAACATCAATATGTATTCAACAGAAATTGTGCTATCAAGCAGAGGAGTGATGGCATACCTTTGATTCGTCGTGAGGAGTGTTTGCAGCGGCGGAAGTGAGGGAAGAGCGATTGAGGTCAGGTAGGGCGGTGGCTGGTGGCGGTGCGGTGGTGGTGGCGGTGGAGAAGTGATCGGAAGTCGTGAGGGTGAGATGATAAAGGAGGATAAAGAGAAGAAGCATAGCAAATAGCTGAATGGAAATCAGCCATGGAATACTGTTGAAACTGTCGATTATTATCAGTTCATCCCCAAATTCAAACATTATTCACAGAGAAAAAGAGAGTTTTTTCAAAATATTCCAAAAGACTTCAACAACTCCTTGTTTATCTACCTGTTTAGAATTTTATAATATTATGATCTATAATATTATTATTATTAGGCAAATTGAATTTTAATAATTCAAAATATTATCTATTGGCCGATAATAATCTTCTATACTATTAATTTGACAGGTAACACTCCCAACTTTCACTTTTATAACCAACAACAGTCTCAGTGACATAATTTTTAATTTTTTACGCTTAATTTGTATCTATTTTAGTCTCAATTTAACTTGTATGTTTCTTCATTTCATTCATAATTATTATTACAAACATAATCGAGTCCAAATCAAACATAAAAAATTAAAAATTATGTCATTGGGACTGTTGTTGGTAATAAAAATAAAAGTTGGGAGTGTTACCGGCCAAACTGATAGTATGGATTATTATCGGCCAATAGATAATAGTTTAGATTATTAAAATCCAATTTGCCTTATTATTATTATTTCTCTATCGGATTTATAACGGCGCTCTATGGTTAGTTCTTGATTACATGTATCGGCGTAGTCTTGAAATACATTAATTAATTGTATCTACTTTTGTATGTATATTTGATATTAGAGTTGATACAAATTCTTAAAAAAATAACTAATTTTAGTAATTTTTTTTTGGGTTGACACGTCAGGTTTAACTGTCGAGTCGTGTTTTCTTAAGGAAAAACCAAACTCAACAATTCCACCTCTCTTTTCCTTTCTTTACTATAGGTGCTTCTCTTTATTTTCTAAATACTTCAAAATTTTAAGCTTGTTATTCACTTTTTTATTACTTTTTAATATTCACTTTCTATCTTGGGTTTGCTCTTTTATTTTTTTATGCCTAGCTAGACGACATGCGAGACCTTTACGCCTTCGACTCACTAGAGGTACTAAATTAAAGAACATCACCTAGAAGGGTGTTGGATCGTATTCATGTCTTGTGTTTTATCATTTATGGTTGGCGTCGGTTAATGAAACTTTGTATTTGGTATATAAGAGATTCAAGCATTTAAAAATGAGCTCCCTCAACTTCTTCATATATCAGAAGTAGTCCCTCAAGTTTCATATTATTTGCTTTTCCTATTTAAAACTTCTTTTTCCTATAATTACACCTGAAACCAATAATAAACAAATCAATACAATCAACCACGTCCACTTGTAACTCTTTTGGATAATAACTTTTAACAAGTAGGGGGAGCTTGATTCTAAGACTATTTATAGTGGAGGAGCCATGTCACTTCCATCGTGCCCCCACCACACTTGATTTTAAGACTATCATTAGGAGTTAAATATGTGTTGGTTATTGATGTTCTCATCACTCGAGTTTGAGGATCGTATCAACCCCGAGTTTGCCAAAATGGTTTGGCTTTCTTTGTTGACATGCTTGAGAAACCAAAAGATAACTGTGATTGTATGTTATAGTTTCTGCTATATTTCTTAAATGTGTTACAAAACAGCAGATGTGGCAAGATTAGTGAGTTAAATAGTATATGAAAACAAGTACACGCACTATTTTTGATCATTTTTTTTATTTTTTAATTTTCTAGTAAATGATTGATCTGTTATATAAGATTAAAAAGTATATTATTTCATTTTATGATTGAACCTATTTTAGTAACACACCCTGGACAACTTTCGACCCGTTTGATTCATTTCCTTTAAAGTTTATCTTTAGTGTTAAATGTTTAACCCTTTAGAGGAAAAGCATGACCCGAGTTGAATGGGTTCAAGTTGCCCACCAAAAGAGTTCATTTATTGCTTCTTTTCTTCCCAGACCCCACTGCTTATCATTAACGAGCAGCACCAAAACTTATACAATTATAACTATCATAAAAATTATGGTGTTTAAAGCTGCATTATTTGTAGTTCTTTGGTTTCTAGTTTCTATAAAGCCATCATTTTTATAAAAATAAAAACACCAAGCAAGAATACATTTCATAACAGTGAACAATCTTGAACATATTATGGAGATGCAATATCAATAGAAGTTAATAAAACAAAACAAGAGAAAAGAAAAAAACCCATTCATAATCGGCAATCTTTTCTCTCATAATTGCGTATTTTCGCAAAGTGAAGTGTTAATATCATTAACTTCATCATTATCTGCACATTTGCTATTGAACCTGTTGTGGTTAACCTGAAGTCCTGAACTACTACTAATTATACAAACTCCACAAGCCATGCATCACTTTCTAACCCGAAACAATCGCGGCAGATTCACTAATCAATCTTCACCATACCATCACAGATTGAGATTATAATTGCAAAAGCGCACGACTAATCAAAGAAGTTGATGTGGTAAAATTAACCAGCAGTTAATTAGCACACAGGTGAAGTGAAGTAGACTAATAGAGTGATCAAAAGCAGGTTGTGCCGGAAGATAGAGTATGAGATTGATCCCACATTGGGGTGAGGGTATGTGAGGAAGCAGGGGTTCGGGTGTATAAAAGGAACATTTGGAGTTTAGGTGAGGGTATCTTTGCGCTTGGGGCAATGACGCATGAGCTAATAATTGAGGCACGTCAATTGCTGGTTGAAAACTATTTCCAAACCCTCTCCTTGGCTTGAGATCTTCTTGAGCCATTGAGAATTTCTGGAAGGACTTTCTTTTGAGAGTAAAGTCTTACAATATAAAGTTTTAAATTTTTTACTAGTTTTTCTTTCTTGATTATTGAATAAACATAATCTAACATGATAATAATTTTAACCTTAATCTTTTAACATTTTTAATTTTTCAAACTATGAATATTTTTGGTTTATTGTATTAATACAAAACTAGAATTTTTACCTACCGCGTATTGCTGTGGCATCGTACGTACATGGCATGATAAAGTATAGACTACAATCGATTCAAGTCGTTTCCAAACTAAATTTATTGCATTACTTAGAGCAACTCGAATTTATACTATTGAATGAGGGCGTATTATATTTGACCCGTTTTTTTTTTCAAACAAAAATTATGTCGAAACATAGACTTACAGTCGTTTCTACTCGTTTCAAACTAAATTTACGTTGAAACGTAAAAGAAATGAAAACGTAAGGGTCAAGTTATGTTTTAAATTTGTAATGAATTGTATTTGACAAAAATAAAAAAAAAAAAAAAAGTAAGAAAAAAGAAAAGAAAAAAGGACAAAAAAATGGTTTTGACTCATCCCGTGGTTCGAACCGAAAGGCACTTGTTTGACAAATTCACTCTCTGTCCTACGAGTCAACGCCCTAAGTTCTTTTAAAATGTCTTGGTCATATTGAAATAGGTATATTGGCACTAAAAGGTGATTTGTTGTATGTCATGGCATTGAAAGAGCTATACGAGTATGTATTGTGGGTGGAGGGGTGGGGGGTGGGGGGTGGGGGGTTATGTATTAGAACATGTATACGGGTGATAAAAAGCATTATACTAATACACATTTATAAAGGTCGGTGGATTTTTTATATTTTTCATTCTATTTAAATTGTTGTTATATAAAATACTTTCCAACTTTGAGGCACAAGTTGCTCCTTGATTTGGTGGTTTGTTTCTTCAACTTGATGTCCAATAAAAAGAAAGTAAATCATACCATACTACGTGAGAATATGCATAAAAATAACTCAAAAGCATAGTATTAAAACCCACATCAAAAAATATATTTCCATAACCTATAGAGGACACAAAAATAGATAATCTTTAAGCATTTCTTGTTCCGTAAGGCAATCATCTTTCTTTTGAGGGGTCCATAACACCTCAGCCGCCTGTAAAATGATAAAATAAAAATATAAAGTTAGCAAATAAATATAAAAATGCAATAATTATAAACTAGAAAACATGTTCAATAGATCTAACGCACCAGAATATCATTTGAAGGGATTGATGCAAGCTTTTGCAAAGCTATCTTCAAAAGTTCACTGCTTTTAATCTGTGGCAGCTCATATGCGCCTCTAGCAGCCACAATGATCGTAACCTGTTAACGCGAAAACACACTTTTTGGTTCAAGGAATGTTCAAAATGATATGATATCAAGACAAATATACGTCATGTTTTATGAAATACTGTATGATATCGAATAATCAGAATTCGATAATCAGATGTAATAAAACGCACTCACCACAATGTATTGGTTCACGACCCTGTTAGATACCTCCTCATGACTTGTTGCAGTCTGCTTTCTGATGTTGTTGAAGTTGACCAGAGTCTCTTCATCAAATTTCTCCCTTTCTTCTATAGAAAGTCTGTTAAATCGCTTCTCGCATTCGTCTACTCCCTTCTTCACTTCCACCTGCAACATGTTAACAAACAAAAATTCAGTCTTTTAAGGTCCCCAATTATCACACATTTGACTCCTCTATCTAAAGAGTATGGTGTTACATATGGTTGACTTTTTGTGACAAATAACAAAATAAACTTAGGGACTTACTGAGCAATAACCAGAGATGCAATATTCAGGATGTTTAAGCACTGATAGTATTGTCTCTGTAACCAATCAGAAGATTTAGATGTTTCTTCAATGCTATATGGAGAATGAGCAGTAGAATTTTTGTTTACCTTTTAATATATACCTGAAGCCCGTCGGGCTGGAGGTATCAGCCGTCTCGGCTATGTGATTGAGATCCTTTTGAAGTGATCTAGCTGTGCCCAACAATCCAACCTTAACAATGTACAAAGTTAGTAGCACTAGGTTGTATGCATAAGGTTAATATACAAATTTAACTCATGTCTATCATGCATATTGTAGTGGGCCCGCCTGATTTGAGCCCGATTTGGTGGGCCCCAGACTATGTTGATTCTAAGGCTTTAGCTAGTCTTAGGACCTTCTCTTATGGTTTTGTGACGTCTATTTTTTAATAAACAGAACTGACATAAATGGAACCAGAAAACATGCATCTTAATTCATATTATATGACACAAAGTGTTTTCAACACTATTGATGAACCACATAATTTAAAATTTGTACAAAAACAGCAGCACTTATTGAGAAAAAGAATACCTGAAGCTTAAGAACACTTGTTTTGACACGATCTCCATCAGCATATTGTCTTAATAAGAAGCATATTGCATAAATAGTACATATTATAATACAGAGATCAAGAACCCGAAGATCAATCGTGAACACTTGGCGAACGGGGCTACCGATTCGAGTGCTAAACGAAGAGGATTCCGGGCTGCGAGCAGTGGTATAACGTTTAGAATAAGAGGATCTTGTGATGCTATAACTTGTAGCATATGAGGATGTGGAGGTTCTGGACCGACTGCCGGAGCGGAACGAAGTGCCACCCATTCGGCCGCCCGAAGCAGCCGTGGCGAGGTGACCATGGTGGTGATCGTACACCGGTAACAAACTCAGTAAAACCACCACAGTTATGATGGAGTTATGTACGGACTTCATAACATTCTTCATTGACTTGTGTAATGGAGCTTTTTTTTTTTTTTTTTTCTCTTTAGAAGTTGGAAATCTTGAGTTAAGTAACATGTGAGATGATGGTTTTCTAGATGGTTATTTTGTTTGGAAATTTCTTTTGAGTCTTAGGTTGCAAGTTCCATGTAGTTACTATTATCAAAAGTATGCAACCACTATGATTATTCTCATTGATCTTTGAGAATAAATACAAATTACTTTTCTAAAATAAAGAAGAGATGATTATAAAAAAATTAGGAAGAATAGTAACTATGTCAACATTATTATCTAAATATATATAGCACAACAATTCAAACATTCCAATTCTTTTATCATTTTGGAGGGAATCATTAATAGTTACCGCGTTATGGATATTGTATGTGAATCATTTTTCTTAAACTATGTATGAAACATTGTTGACTTGTCGCAAGTGGAAAATCATGCAACACCTCAATTTCTCATACTAGTGGAAAATGTTGACAATGTAGAATCATAAAGCAATTTATTGAAAACCCAAAATATCCTATATAACAATACATAATTGCCTAGAATATTTCATCTAATAGGGTTTTTTAAACTTTCATAAAGTCATTAATTCGTACTTATTTCTAAGAATAAAGTTTCAACTAGTAAACTTTATTTATAAATGTTAAAAAGTTTTTAAATTAAATGATTTAAATGAAAAATATATGTGATACTTAAACGATACCTGGAGAATATTATTTTCTAAATTTAACTTAAAATAAAAGAGAATTGTCAAGAAAAACATTCCAGGTAATAATCAACTCTTATAGTCATTGTTTTCACGACCGGATCAGACCGGCCGATCCGACCGGTTCGACCGGGATTCGGCTGGTCCACCGGTCCGATCCCCCCCAAATCGTTTTCAGCAAGTTGAACCGGCCGGTTCGAACCGGTTCGGCGGTTGAACCGGGAACCGGGAACCGGTTCGGACCGGATTTTGTATTTTTTTTTATTTTTTTTATTTTTTTGATTTTAATGGGTAAAAAAGGGGTGTTGAACCATATATTAGTGTGTTGGATATAAAAATATAGTTAAGTTTTATATATAACTATAAAATACATGTATAAATTACTTATATTTAATTATATATATAACTATATATATAATATACTATATATATAATTATGACGTCATCCGGTTCTTAAATCCGGTCCGACCGGTCCGACCACCAAACCAGTAAAACGTCCGGTTCGACGTCCGATCCGGTTCTGAAAACATTGCTTATAGTTCTATTTTTCAACTAGTAAACTTTATTTATGTTTTCAAATTAAAGGATATAAATGAAAAATATATATATGATACTTAAACAATACCTAGAGAGTAACTTTTTTTTTTCTTTCTAAATTTAACTTAAAATAAATGATAATTGTCAAGAAAAATTCACCAAATAATAATCAACTTTTATAGTTATGTTTAAGTCAACTTGAAAAATTAAATTTTAACTAAGATTGATATATCTTCCCTTTGTTTACATAATATCAACCAAAATCTATATTTAAACGAAAGATTATAAGAGACTGAAATAACATAAGGCTTTTATTGTTGTAAGAAAATATAAGTAAATTTATTAGAACTGAACTGATATAAATAAAAAGACAATTAAAATCATTATACTCCTAGAAGTAATCTCATTATTTGACAAGCATATATACACATAAAACATAGGTCTTAAAATATGTACACACATAATATAGGGTTCTCAACAACATATATGCTAGAAAGCATATAAAATAACATGGTTACAGTAACAATATATGCTAAAACCCATGAGGAATTAGGATACTCTCCTAACTTCCTCTGCTTTGAATCCAGAAGTTGTAAAGTCTAGATCTTGAGGATGAAACAGAGTTAACAATGGTAGTTAAACCATACCAAACACCAACTTCATCTTCTTGTATTTTTCTTGCAATCCAAAAACACAAAGATCCAAAACAACCGCAATTAGTAGTAGTAATAATAGTAGTAATACGCGATCTTACAAGCTGCAAACGAAACCTCAAAAGGGTAAGTCAATCTAATGAAACTAATAGAAGTGGAACGCTTATTCACAGTCGGGAATCGGTCTCACAAAGCTACTTATCTCATCCATCACAATATGAAAGTGGTCGTTATTGGGCAACAAGTAGAACCCGATGGTCGCTTTCTCTAGGTATAAAAGTTTGACGTCTTGACCAGCCCGTTTAAGCCCGTCTGCGTAAGCCAACTGCCAGTCTTGAATCAGGTCCAGACCCGCAACCACCACAAGACTCTTGGGGAACTTGACCCCTTCAAGGCTTATACCCCTTGGACCAAAAGGGTTACAAGCAGGATGGTCCCTATCTTCACCCTCAGGAAGAAAAGCCTTCCAGTACCAATCGCGGTCTCGAATTGTCACAAAATATTTAGTATCCAATCGCTTCTCAGATTCGGTTCTCATTTGCCCACCAAACATTGGATTCAACAGTATGTTCCCCAACACATGGATTCGAGGTTGAGATTTAACCGCGCGTAAAGCAACTTGATGTACTATGTTACCACCTGAGCTATCTCCAGCCAAGAAAATATGAACCTTTGAGTCTTTACTCTGAAGCCACGGCCTCGAGTTGACCCATTCAAGCGCGGTCCAGCCATCATCATAGGCACTTGGATAAGGGTGTTCAGGGGCGCGCCGATAGTTTAGAGAAACCACCACTGCCTTGCAGAGGCCTGAAAGGCGGCGGCAAAGAATGTCATAGATTGCACTGTTGGCAGATGAATGTGCAAAGCTACCACCATGGAAGAAGATTATAACAGGCACAAAGTCGGTTTTCGATACAGGCTTCTCAAGCTGGGTGAAACCAGCAGCTAAGGGTACTCCACCACCATCACCACCACCACCAGCGGCTGCAGCCGGTCTATAGATTCTAGACAGAAGGTTAATAGACCGATCAATCACAATATCAAATGAGAACACTCCATCCACAGGGTTCACATTCGCCGGAACTTTGCGGTCGAGGAACTCCGCCAGGTGCCGGTTGAAGGTGCCGTCCGGTCGCCGGAGAAGATTATAAGCCAGCTTGAAATTCGACATGAGGATCCATGTATTCAACGGAACCACCCTCTATACACATAAACAGATCAAAATATTCAGAAGATAAACCCTAATCCCCAATCATTTCATCAAAATCAAACAAAAACACCTCAAATCGCCCTAAAAACACTCTAAAATCAACAGAAACCTACGCAAACCATGCGATCATTATTCCTACACGATTTAGTATTCAGTGGAACAACCATCTATACACATACGCAAATCAAAATTTTCAGAATATAAACACTAATCGTCAATTAATTCATCAAAATCGACCAAAAACACCTCCAATCGCCTTAAAAACACGCTAAAATCAACAGAAACCACACAAATCACACGTATCATGATTCCTACACGATTCCTACCAACAAAAACGTAACAATCAAAGCCACAGATCTAAAACCAAAAAAACAGAGTCCGATCAACTGCAAACAACACAAACTCATCAACAGTGAATACAGATACCTTCGATTCACAGACGTTGATCTGATCACTTCCCGCCATGAAACAACCACCTGGAACAAATTCAAACGTAAACAAAGAACCCTAAGCTGAAGATGACGTTGACGATGACGTAACTTCTTCAGAGATTCAAACAATCACATTTCGAGGCGGTTAATTTGACGATCATCGATACGTAGGTTGACAGGCGGAAGAAGAAGAGTGGTGAGTGAAGGATAAGGTGGGTGCGCAAGTTAGCAGGAGAGTATGGGATAAGGCTAAAGTGTTAGGTGGGAGTGAGGGTGTAGTTAACCACTAGGGACAATAGAAACGATGAAATATGAGACCGTACTGTCATATAGTTGGATTTAGAGAAGGGGAACCCCGGGTTATAAGTTTTATAAAGTTTTAAAATAGTTTTGGGATCTTTATTATTGTAGGGTATAGTTTCGGGTTTGTAACTTTGTCGCGATATCTTTTTCTTTTACTGGTATTTATGGGATGAGTTGTATTGTGGACAATACGAAATGATATGAAGATGGATGTGTGAGTGTGATTGAAGTTATGGTTGTTACGGGGCTGACTTTTTGGATGGTGTTACTAATGATGTTATTTAGAATATTGTTTAACGCATAAAAAGTTTGCTGAAACTTTAATGGTATTTTTATATGTTTGATGTGTTATGATAGTCGGCATGTTAACAACGTTGAGTTGTTTGTTTGTTACCTAAACTAAGTTGGAAAACATGGTTTTGACTAGATTAAGTAGATTTCTATTAAGATCACTCTCGTGTTAGGGTTTTAACTTTTAAGTAGGATGAAGTGAGCATTATTTTTTCAAGAGTCAAATGCACAAATGCTACTTGTGATATGTATACTTTATGGATTAGATTCTTTTTTAGGAGTTGCATGTTTGATTTTAGACATCACTGTTTGCTAAACTTAGACGTTTTTAACATGGTCATTCGTAGACATAAAAACCGGTTGAATTCATGCAACATGACCGTTTATCTTTTCCATTTCGGTATGGGAAAACAGTAATAGTCAAGGGTACATATGTCGCTATACAATTAAGCAACCAATATTCACTTTAAAGTTTAGCATTCATGACTTCTTAGACCCGCGGTGCAAAGTGACATGAAGCATTAGTCGATCAAGGTAGTCTCTAACACAAGCGACAGCCTTATGTCTATAGGAGAACATAAATAATTTATGTTAACGAATTTTTTCATTATTCAAAACAAGATAAAGAAACTAGTTAAAGCCTACTTTAATATCATCATAAAGAATTATGAGGCTACACACCATTGTATCACCTCCAACTATTTGATGTCATCTAGCTTCATCTACAACTTACACAACTAATCGATTCATTCAAAGCCAATACCCAACCTATTAAAAACAAATTCAAATTGTTAAAACTAATGAAAGAAAGTAAAATTACTTGCTACTAGAGGTATTCATCAGATCGGATAGCGAATTATTCTAATTTGAAAATTTCATGACCCTATCGAAATTCGATCTGATTCGAATAGATATCTCAATCCGATCTGAATCTATCCGAATTCAAATTTGGATAAATCCGAATAAACCTAATAACAATTTTTCCTATTTTTTAATTCATACTTTTTTTGGTTAAATTTTTATTCTTAACATTTGACTAGTTTAAAACCACAGTAAAACATATAAAACCAGAAAATACAAATTTGTCTTATACAAAAATTCAAATTTCAAACAGAATGGATAATTATATAGAACCCAGATATTATAATCTCTAATTTAAAACAACAATTAATTATTATGTAATTGTTTACTATTAAAGGACTGGAGATGTCAAGACTCTTAAGCATTGGGTTGAAAATATAACATGTAGTTGGGTAATAAGTATTGGGCTATAAATATAATATGATTTTTATTTGATTTAATCGGATATCCGAATAAAAATATTACGATATCTAAAATCTGATCGAAATCCGAATAAGATATTCGTATTTGGATGAGATCCGATCCGGATAAGAAATTCGTATTCGTATTCGGATGAGATCCGAATATTCTGGTTTCGGGCATAGATCAAATTATATATTTTTTTAAAGTTTATAACACCCCTACTGCCCTACCTGGTCCTGTTTCAAAAAATGTAAAATATTTTGCGTTGAATTTAAACTATTTCTAACATACAAAAAAATATTTCAGAACCATCTTTCCGACAAAAGTTTAACTGTCAAAATAACCAATAAAAAATGTCCACGAAATTTGTACCATTTTAAGCTTTTGCTCAAAAACGATTTTAATTACTTATAAACATTATTTTTCCAATAGGAAAGGATGCCAAACTCACGCTTCCACAAAGTAGACTCTATACTTTTATATTTACTATAACTTAAAAGGCAAGGTCGGTGGGTTTCTCACGGCCTTGCCACGTGTCACCTTTCTATTGGTTGTCTCAAATAATTTTTTTTCTTTTTTTTTTGGTTTGGGCGTGTTTATTTTGCCTACATATACATGGGTTTCTACAATAATCAACAAATTTGGTCTACCATGGGTGGCTAAGGCCATGTGCTATTGCGGAGATGACTTGGTTTTGAATCCCGCGGTTGTCTTTTTTTTTTCATAAATAAGTTTTTGTCTTTTTTTTTTCATAAATAAGTTTTTTGCTTTTTAATAACTTTGTAGTATTTCATTTTCACCCTCTAAAGTTTGGGATTACTCCTATAAAAATTAGACTGTATACGTTTCGACATACGTTTTGACGTAAATTTTGTTTAGAAATAAGTTGGGTCGAATATAAAACGCTTTAATACTTATTTTTATGTACGCTTTGAGTTGACCTACGTTTCGACACTGGTTTATTTGGAAACGCGTCGGGTCAATATAATACTTTTTCATTTACTATACATTTGGACGTAAATTTAGTTGAAAAAAGGTCGGAGCGATTGTAAGTCTATGTTTCAACATTAATTTTGTTTAAAAACGAGTCAAGTCAATTATTAAACGTTTTTGTTCAACGGTATAAATTCGAGTTACTTTACGTCTCTACTTATTGACGTAAAATTAGTTTGGAAACAAGTCGGGTCGATTGTAGTCTATAATTTATCACATCACGTACAATGTCGCGGCAACGCGCGACGGGTAATAAACCTAGTATATAAACAAAAGAAAACTAACTAATAAAAAAATTAACAACACATAGTAGACAGCTTGCAAAGATATATTTCCGAAGTTGATTGGTGACGCACAGGTCGACATGTGTTCGGAATTCGTAAATGATCTTGAATATTAATTTCAATTTAAAACAAAACAGATAAGTATCAGATATTTCTAAAAGAAACTATGCAAATTATTTATATAACTCCATTGTTAAACTTAACAAGTATACGAAATTATTTATTTTTTTCAAAATCATTTTAAAAGGTTTTGAACCTATAAGGATTCCGATGTATTCTTGAGGATAATTTAATAAGCCTCAAAGATTTGGTACTCGAGACGTCAAGAAAGGAGACAATCCATGTTTCTTATTTAAAAAAAAAAATTAGAATTAATAATCCAAACTACTAATTATCGATCAATATTAATTTCAATTAATAATATGATTAATATTAATTATAACTTTTGATTTTGGTATTAATAACAGTCACACTCTAACTTTTCGTTAATGCCATTAGTTTTTAATGTCGTATCACGAGATGTGCCTCGTGACATGACATATAACATAGTTATAATAAAAAATATAGATGTATTACTCGATTCTTTTAAAAAAGATTATTTTCTAAAATTATTAACGTAACGTTTTTATCGTTGGTTGAGTAGCTTAAAGACAAAGTGACGCAAAAATTGAGTGATATATTAATATTTTTTATATTAATTATGTAATACGATATGTTACATGCCACGTCACGAGGAACGTCACGTGTCACATAATCAAAAACTAATGGAGTTAACGAATAGTTATACTGAGACTATTATTTAGTAACAAAAAGAAGTTGAGATTAATATCGGTCACATTGTTAGTTGAAATTAAAATTAACTAATAGTTAATATTTTGAATTATTAAAATACAAATTTTCTTCTGAAAATATTAACGTTCTCTCTTTAGTCTACTTCATGCAAAAATTAGATTCCTATTTCCTTTACTTTCATTCTCTAAAGTGAGAAGTACATCTTTTTTCATCCAAGAATCTTTCTTGATCGTAAACCATTTTATTTCTTAAATGTAATTTAATATAAACTAAATAACAAATTATAATATTCATTACAAATAATAATTCAAAAATATGAAACACAACTTCATTAAATAATAATAATTACAGCACTAAATAAAAATACAACTATGTAAAGAAAAGAAATAGAAATGCAAATCATATCACTCATCCCCGTCATTTGGCTATTTATCGTTTACGAGTTGATACTGTACTTGACAACGGTTCGCGCAAATGATTATGGGGCTCTAAAATAAACCACGTAATGTTTTGTCGTTGTTCTTACATTACATTAAATGTCTTTTACTCGTGTCATTTCCTATTTATCCTTTTTCATTGATTCGTAATTTCTGTATTTACTCTTAACTTTTTCTTTGCTGAAAGCCTGTAACAACTAAAGTCATAGATGAATTTGAGCAATTCTTCTTGTCACGTTGATGATGTTGCCGGGGTATTTGATCTTTTTTTCAATCTTGACGGCTCTTCATTCTACTCATCATTGGCATTGAGATTAAATGAAACGTACCCCTTTTCTAAGACCTTGGTGTTCATTTGATTATCCGCTTCGTTTATTGGTGTACTTGTTAAAGATTCCGGTAAACTTTGTGACCTTATCGTTTATATCCTTCTACCTAAAAGGTCATTTCATGAATTGTAGGCCAAGAACTCCCTACTTGTGATTCGAAATGCTCAAGGACCTACTTCCAAATAGAATTAGTGGCTTGATAATTTCTCGTGCGAGGGTCTTCCGACCATAGTTCTTTGTTTGGGTAGGCGCTTCTTCGTTCTTGGAATCTTTGTTCACCACTACAACTTCGTTGGAGTCATTGGATTGTTTGCCGCGAGGTAGACGGCATTGATTGGATAATGGATGTTGAAATGGAGAACCCGAATCAAGTGGAAGATAAATGTTGTTATATGAAACTTGGGTCTAAGAGTTATAGAAAATTGTTAATAGTGGTAAAATTGGGTTGAAAGTTGGATGTATTAAGAAATTAAGAAAACTATGGGAAAGTTTATGTGTTGACTTGGGGTGTTGGTGGTGTGACGGGTTGTGTCATTAGCTTGGGTCGGATTTTCTACGTAAATTAAATTCTTCAAAGGGTACTACCTCACATTATATTATATAATATATTAAAAATCAACTTAAAAGCTACGGTAAATTTTAACTTTTCATTTTCATTCTTTGAGCACTAGACTTTTGATTTTCATTCTTTGTCACAAATTTCAACTTTTCATTCTTTGTGCACTAGATTTTTTATTTTCATTCTTTGTCACAAAAGTAATTTTTTTATTTAAAGCTCTCATACTATATATAACCATGACTTTGATTAATTTTGTTTTCCAATAATTTAGTTTTGGTTTAATAACTTTGTCGTTTATCATCCAAGAAGTTCATTTAGTTTTTTCCTTGACGTTTCGATATAATTTTTTGAAGACGGAGTTGTATACAAATTCAAGTATCATTTGGTATCGTAAGTTATGAGGTGTGCAAATACTGTTGTGGTAGTGTTACGATCCAAATTGAATAAAACTGATCATGAACGAAAAACATTGTTGCTAGCAGTTGTATTACAGAACCGGTTTCAACATTCACTTCTATAATTTTCGAAGATCCGAGGCAACACTAACCAAACTCACGCCGTGTAACACCTGAGAAAAACTAACGTTGTGTATGGCGTATTAAGCTAGTCATGCAAATGAACAACAGACCGATAATAAGTTAATAACGCTATCGACAATGCAGATGCATGATTCGCCATTGAATTTTGATCCTGATTAAGAGACGTTGATCATAAGCATTTCGCTTATTGTTTCTTCAATTCGTTTTTTGAAGAACAAAAAGGAACAATTCTCGTTACTGGCTGTAACAGATCGCACCAAATCAACTCGTATGTAACACTTTTATCCCCATTAATCCTACTTTTTTTTCTCACAACCTGCATCGAATCGTTAAATTCTTCCTTATTTGTGTAATTATCACGTTGATTTGGCTCTTATAGACTAACGATCTTGTACCGATTTTGTAAATTTGAGCTTTTGTATGTTTAATTTTTTTTAGGGTTTGTGAGCATCTGGATAAATTGGCACGGAATAATTGATATTAATCTATTGCACGCATCGTGTTTGGATATTTGGGATAAATTATAAATATCTGCAATGTCCCACCTAGTGGAATCATAGTTGATGGGGTCATCGAATATGGGATGATGTATTGATGTTTCAACTCTCACGTCTCATGTTTGATTAGGTCACATTTCTTCAGGGGTCCACTTCCATTAGTATCAAGGTCTAGGAATTGATGTGTGCATGACATATGACAAAAGTGAAAGGTAGTTTTAGAAAAAGAGAAAAAGTTTTATGCTGTTTTTTCCAAATTGACACTTTGATTTGTGTGGAGTGATCATGATCATGTATTCAAAGGTTGTATAACTAGGTGACCCGAATGTTAAATCCCACCCATCTTTCGATTTGGTTGCATTTATGCTAATTTCTACCAAATGTTTGTCGTAAGCTGGTAAAATGACAAGAATGCTGAACCTTTGGGCAATTAGGAATCAAATTTCGGAGTGTGATCGAAATATGTAGAATTCATTAAGTTGATAAACATGTGTGAAATGTACCTTATTGCTATAATTAACAAAGTGTAGCAGGTTATGACCATGGTTTTGACTAGAACTGACATAAATGACACCAGTTTGATAACCTTAATAATACTATGTCTGTGTTTGGGTTTAATACATTTAAAAGCAGTTATCATCGTTATTTCCTTTTAGGGTTGCTGTCTTTATGTATTTGTTATATCTTTTGAGGTTTGTGGCTTATGTTAAGGTTAATAGTCATCTACTATTCTTTGGGTCCTTGGTGTCTATTATGGGACATTGACAACATTATAGTTATTTCAAATCAGGCACTGTACAACCATATGGAACTCTAGATAGTGTCCTGAAAAGACAAAAGCTAATCACTGATTTTTGTTTTGTTACTTTTTTTTTTTCAATTTCATCTACAGACATTGATTTTCAAAGTAGCAAACTATTCTCAATAGGTTTAGAAATTAGAAGAAAATATATAAAGTACACAAGGAGAAAGTCTAAATAATTGAAGGGTATGATAGGAACTACAATCTACAGTTAATCAAAGAGGTGGTCAGACCTCTTTGGTGCTTCCTTTTAGATCTTACAGTGAGGGTTATTGGCTCTTCATAACAGTAGTGAGCCAAGATGGCTAAAAACCTTAGAGCAGTGCAAATTTTTAGCATATATATGTTCTAAGCATATTAATTTGATATTAGGATAGACCGCTGACCTTGTCGCCTCTTCAATTGGTTACTTCCACCTATTGACATTGAAACTGTGTGATTCAGCTATCTAGAGTTTGTTTAGCTCATTTAAAGGAAGTTCATGCATGCATCAAAAAGTAGGTGAAATGCATTGGCTGTCTCCACTATGTTCTATTGATGAAAGATAATTAGTTTTAGGAGTTAAGTGTGGGATCGGATCCGAAGTACTAGTATAAGATTGTTACAATATACTTTTGTGAGATTGTTGCCTTAGGGAATAAGTTGGCACATGATCAAACCATCTCTTTGGAGCGAGACTCCAAGGGCCCCGAGCTTCCCCTAGAAGAAAAATAAGATCACAGACTGTAGGTTTACCTAATTTAACTCTAAAAGTAAACCCTAGGCCAGTACCAAAACGGAGAGATAGTATCATCTAACTAGCTTTTAACCTGATCTTATTGGTTAGCATAACATTTGTAGGGTCTCTTTACCGATATATATTAAAAGGAAGGAATGCAAAATTTTATGCCTGATGAAAGTTTGAATGGATTATAAGAAGAATGTTCTTTTCTTTAATTTTCCTTTTTATCTAAGAACATGAACTAGGAAATTTCTGGCCATGCTCTGATTGCCACATGTTTATTAATTTCAACATAAAACATGATTTAGAAAGAAAGAAAAACTTACTCATTGGAAGATTTGATTTGTGATGATGATGATGCCATAAGATAGCAGCTTCTAATCATGTACTAGTATGAAATTAGAGCAAAAGCACCAAGCTTTAGAGATAGAGAAGATAGAAAGTGAAATGAGGTAACCAACCTATTGCTATACTTGGCAAAACACACGATAACAAATTCGCCTTATTTTCCTAAAAATAGGTCGATTTTGGTTTTATTTTACTTCCAACAGGTTAAATTACTAACTTGTAAACATCAAACTAGCAAAAAGGGTTGAAAGATTACGCACCGAAATGCATTTGAATACTTATACACTACTACATTTCATAACTAAAAAAAGATTATTAGTCTTCTTGAAAATGTTCATGGTAGGAGGAAGAAGCAGCTATAAAGGAACTTAGAAAGAGCATGGTTGTTAAAGCACATCATGTTCCAAATTTTTATTGCGAAGGACCTCTCCAAAGTTTGAACCTAAAAAGGTACCTCATGTTCTTTACTTTATGTTATTGTACTTTCATCATTTTACGCGAATAAACAACAAACTTGTTGACGTATATTTTGATGTTAGTACTTATAAATAGTAGAACAATTTACAGATACCTGTAACTCATGCCAAATCACCCAAGTTAACCCAAGCAAGGAGCTGCAATGATTCACTCCATTTGTCCATTGACGACAAGTGTTCATCTTCACGGAATGCACCTCTCAAGGAACGACGTTGTGTAACTCTGAATCCCAGCACGTGGGAACAAATAGCTACAAAGTTAAGGAATGGGATCGCCCAAACACGTAAAACTTCTTCTTGCGGGTCTCATCAAGTGGAGCAATTAAAAGGTTGTTGTTCAGTCATGACTTGGGTTTTAAATTTAGTTGGCTTTTCACTAGAAGTAGACGAGTACAAACTTGTCGTTGTAAGTACGCATATGTTTTTGGTACAGAGTTTTTTTGTATAAGATTGTTATTATGGACATGTATGCATCCTCCGGCATACGCAACACAGAGACAAACACTTAAGCTTCAAAGCCCCCTAAGTGTTGTAACCTTTAGACATTTTACCTACAGTAAAGATAATGTTTCGAGTCTAAAACTCAGTTATGACTTTTATTAACCTTTTTGTCTAATAGTTAAAGATATTTCCATCAAAAATACTCCAACACAACTTAAAAAGAAAAAAAGAACTAAGGGGCTGTTTGATTACTGTTGACCTAGTAAGATCTGACTGAGTCAGAAGCTGACCCAGTTAGAAGTTCTGACTGAGTCTGCATCTGACTGAAACTTGGCTGTTTGATTCAGCATCTGATTGACTCTGCTGAATGATTATAAAAACCATATTGCCCCGAAGTTCTGACGAGTCTACATTTAACTTGTGTTGTGTAATCAATAAAAATAGCCAAATTTTTAAAAAGAACATAATAGCTTAAAATTCAAAATGTCATACAAAATAAAAGTTAAACATAAATCATACATAATCCAAACAACCACATCGAATTTCAAACGTATTATAAGAGTTTGCATACAAATTTAACTTGAAACATTTGAAAGTAGTTGATTAGCAATTTGGTCACGCAAAGTAGCCATATATTCAACGCCTTCTGAACCCCACTCTATGCCTTGTGTGTTTTGACCCTCATTTCCTCCACCTTCACCATCACGGGTAACCATAGTGTTCTCTTCAAAGTCGGTAAATAATTCATCTTGAATATTGTATTTTCTTATAAAGTTATGAACTGCAAAACAAGCAATGACTACGTCTCTTTGCACTGGAAAAGGATAAGGAGCCATTTGTTTTAAGATCGGGAATCTTGCCTTCAATAACATTTCTAAGGCACGCATGAGCATGACTGAATCTTTCTTCCTTAGTTAACGGCCTTCGTCATCGAAAATCGGCTAACCAATACCTAGTATTGCGGTATGGAGTCATAAATCCACGAGTGTTAGTATATGCAGCGTCGCAAAGGTAATACTTATCTGTAAATGCCAATGTGACATCTATTATATAAAGAATACAAAAAATATATTTAATAATAAAAGTTATAATTATATTATAAATGTGGTGGAGGGAATCGAAATCCAGAGGTTGGATAAAATGCAATTTCTCTTAAAACCCATGAATCATGTGCTACGCCTTCCCATCCAGCCCATACAAAGGTGAATATCATATCAAAATCACAAATTCCTAACACATTTTGATAACATTCACCTTTTCCTCTTTCCCTAAAACAAGTTTGTTGATCAGCGGGCATAACTGCATGTACAAGAGTTCCATCTAAAGCACCTATTGCTCCGGGAAATATGTCTTTTAGCCTTTGAAGTCGTTCCGAGGTATTTGTAGTTTCATCTGTAGATGTTGGGACTATAATTTCTTTAGCAAAACACATCATTGCAAGCAGAACCTCGTGAAAACATTTATGAACTGTTTGATTGGAGTGTTGAAATCGTCGTTTAACCACTCGAAAACGTTCATTATGCCCTATAATATGTAAGAACATAGCTATCTTCTCTTCAATGCTTATTGTCCTACTAGCTCGCAACCAATTTCGTTGTGTAAAATAATGGCATAATAGTACAAATGCCTCGCGTGAAGTCTCATTATTTCTTGACATTGTGTAGAAGATCCATGTAGTAATTCTTGTGTATATGCATGCCCAGTTAAAACAGAATCATTATCTATTATTCTTTTAATTCTACCCTCTCGTTTCTTTTTCCAGGCCAACTTCAACCAATACCATGAAAGTATAAAAAAAGATAAAATTTCACCATCCGTATACATATTTGACCTGTTAAAAGTCATTTAAAACATCATACTAAAGTCTTACGAAAGTCATACATTAATCATACTAAAGTCATGCAAAAGTCATAGCAAGTCATACATAAAAGTCATACAAAAGTCATACGCAAGTCATCTAAAATAAAAACACAAAAGTCAGCCGAATAATCCAAACTTTCTCCTAGCATTTCTCACCCACGACTCGCAACTCACCGGCTTAAGACGTAATCAAACTTTTCTAATATCAGCACTTTCACCGAATAGCAAAAGAGTTGGGTTGTATCTCGGATCTTCTTCCCCCCATTCCATTTTTTCTAGCTTATCCATGCATGCGTCCATTTCATTGTCAATATTATTTTTTTTCCACCAACATCTTTGCAACATTAATAATTTCATTCCCAACTTCTCTTAAATCATCATCTATTGTTTTTCTACAAACATCTTTGCTAGTTTTAGTACTTGCCTTGCGTTTTGACCGACCAGAGTATTCTTCACTTACAGGTGGGGGCTCTATTTCCATTTGAGTGCACTGAACATCATCCACATCATGCTCAGAGAATCCTTCAGCGGGATGAGAAAGTGTAGAAGATGGCCCCCAACTGTGAATGCAGGTAGCGGTCACCCCCTCAAATAGTTTGGTACAAAGATCAGGGTAAGGAAGATGCGCATTTCTCAACTTTTCTAGAAACTTGTTTAACTGTTTGAAAAATTTTATAGATATAATCAAGCTACTAACAGAAAATAATCTTATTAAAAAGGTTTTCATATTAAAAAAATACATTTGCCTCCGCTTCCCATTTTTCATCACTCATATTGAAAAGTGTTGGTTATAGGATCATATATATTCCCCGTTTTGTTTTTTAGTTTCACCCAAGCCCCGTACTTTGATTTCCAGGTAGTCATATCGATTTTTCATTTGTTTATGGTCAACAATGAAATTATGATCATTTTTTTAGTTTTTCCGCAACAAGTTTCCATGAGCATCCTTTTAGGCTACTACCATCCCGACCATTGGTTGTTATTTCATGTATACATGCTTAGAGAAATGTATTGTCGACACATTCCAACTTCCACATAACTCTAGCTTTTTTTTCTGTTATGCCTAGATACAATCAAGAAACTAATATCAAAACTAATTTCAAAAAAACATAAGTAATATCAAATCTGATTTCTATAACCCATATAAGAAACATCAAATCTGATTTCACCTAATATCAAATCTGATTTCAAAAACCCATATAAGCAATATCAAATCTGATTTTGAAAACACATTATCAAATCTGAATTCAAGAACCTATATCAGCAACATTATCAAATCTGATTTCAACCCCAACTAATATCAAATCTGATTTCGAGAATAACTTAACAATCAAATCTGATTTCTAATCATAACAAGAACAACTTTAACTTTAGCAACATCAATAACAACTTCAGCAACATCAAGAACAACTTCAGCAATATTATATCTGATTTCTAGAACCCATAACAAGAACAACTTCAGCAACATCAAATCTGATTTCTAATCATACAACTAAAATCAAACTTAACTTCAAACTTAAAATCAAAAGTATACCTTGGCGAAAGGGGCGGCGGGGAAGAGGGGCCGACGACGAAGAGGGGCAGCGACAAAGAGGGCCGGTTGTGAGGGGCGGCAGCGAAGAAGAGGGCAGCGGCGAAGAGGGGCGGCCGCGAAGAGGTGGCTGGTTGCGAGGGGCGGCCGCGAAGAAGATGGGGAATCCGGTGGCCGATCGGGAGAAGAGGAGGCTGGTCGCCCTCCCTTGCCTTGGTTAGCGATGTTTAATCTAGGGTCTCGGTCAGACCCACGAGACCCGGTTAGTGGCTTCAACCGATCCCTCAAACGCGCTGACCGGCTGACCAAGTCAGCCTGTTAACGGTCAGACCGGGTCAGAAGCGTTTCAAACACAGCCTAAGATGTTTCCAAATATTACATTAAAATTTTGGGTGGTTATGCAAATATTGCTACAGGCTCTAACGACGTAGCCTTGCAGTCGGCCGATCTAGCCTTTTCTATATTTATACCTAAACTACAAAATGTAAAATGTAGTCGAAAACAATATCCCAAGAAACACCATTTCAATGGTTGAGTCAACGATCCAAGTATGACTACATAACATATATGCATGTATATGATTTGTGTTAAAGTTTAAAGATGGGAGGAGAGTAAAGGAAAAACGATACATGAAAATGAAATGGCTTCATATAGAGACTACCTTCCTTACATAAAACCATAAAAGATAGAGTGATGAATAAGCTTTTAATGGATGGGATTAAACAAGCCCAGACGGGTTAAAGGGTGTGGCTCACCACTCCCCTGTTGTTGTTAAGGGCTAGGCACCAATGCTTCAACGACATGTGACAGGCATTTTGTGTGTGTAAAATTAAATTTTAATTTAAAAAATGGGCGTAAAATGGATGAGAGTATTTTTTTTTTGGTTTAGTGAGCAGGTGAGATTGAGTAAAAGTGGTTGAAATAAGCTATATGAAGCTTATATAGAGTGACCAGACGTAAAAGTACACTTATAGTTCTTATGATATAACATTAATAAACCAAAGATTTCTTTTTAGGATTTGATAAGGGCAACCATAAGGATTGTGATTAAAAATTATGTCACGTAAGTATTATGGCTGAAAGTGGTGAATGATAAAATGGTTAACTACTTGGAATCCTTGGATGTGTTACGTTTCATTTGTGGTGACTGTGTGATAATGTAGCTCAAATGCCGTTCCTTTGAGCACGTTAGTGGATTTATTGGAATTCTCTTATCTACCGTTGAAATACGAAAATAAAAATATTTTTTACATTCAACTTTTTTTTTAATTACAATGTGGTGTATTCGAAAATAGAAGAGAAATAACGAGAAAAGAGAAAAAAATATTATCTTTTCTCTTCTCTATTTAAGAAAGATGTTTATGTTATCATCAAGATAGTTAGGGGTGTTAAAAAATATCTAAATCCGAAACCGAATCAGAAATATCTGAAAATCCGAAATTCGGATAACCGAAATTTCGGATATCTGAAAATTCGGATATCCGAACTTCGGATATCCGAAATTTCGGATTTGGATTCGGATAGTGATTTTGAGAATTTTCGGATATCCGAAATATCCAAAAAATTTTTATAAAAATTTAAAAATATTAAATATTAATTAAATATTTCAGATATTTCGGATATTTTAATAAAAACTTCGGATATATGAAAAGAATTTCAATAAAATTTATTATATTTTTATAAAATTTATTAAATAATACAACTTTTTTTTGAAATTCTGATATCCGAACGGATATCCGAATCCGAAACTTCGGATATCCGAAATTTCGGATTCGGATTCGGATAGTGAAATTCACTATCCGAAATTTTTGGATATCCGAATTTCGGATATCCGAATTTGAACACCCCTAAAGATAGTTGTATGAAGTCACATAACATGCAGTTTGACTTGTATATTATGTTTTTATCGTATGCTCTTTGGTTTTTAAATTATTAGTAATTTGCCGTTTAATTTTTTTTTAAATAAACTCGAGAACACAAACGAAGCGTTAGCTCGTGAGATCCTCTCATGAGATACTCTCATGATTGTGAAATTTATCTTTGGGGGCTGTTTGGTTCGCATAATGTTTTGCAAAGGAATTGAAATTAGAAATGGAATTGGAATTGGAATTGGAATCTTGTTAAAATTAATAACGTGTTTGGTTGGCTAATTTTGAAAGAAATTGAAATGTTAATTTTGAACATTTCATTGAATTGTTAAACATTCCATTGGTTGTGAATGGAATGTGAATTCCAATGAATGAGTGAAAAATTTTCAATTCCAATTCTATCCATTAACCAAACAAATATTATTTTAAATGAAAAATTTTCCAATTTCAATTACCGGAAATTTCGTGAACCAACGGGGCATTGGAGAATGAAGACAAATGGTCAAATAACAGGACTCAAAAACGTTGACAAAACTGGTTCCAAAGTCCTCAATATAAAACCAATAAAACCCCCAAGTAAACTTCTCGAAAGCCCCATATCATTAGGGTTTAAGGAAGCCAAAACTCCACACTTCTCCTCCAATACACAACAACAACAACAATAACAATGTCTCCAGATGCTTCTGATGCTCTTGCAGGTTCCATCATCATCTATCTCTTCCGATGCATCTTCATAATCATATCATCTTCTCTATACACCTAATCGATCTCTTCAATTTCAGCCAGAGAAAAAGTTCAACAGTTCTTAAACGCCGCAGTTACCGGAAACCTAGACTTCTTGAAGAGTGAGTATCATTCTTTCTCAACAATCTCCATGAAATTGAGAAAGTTTAATTGCAATTTGGTTGTATGTGGCGAAATTGATAGGTGTGGCTGCACAATTGGATGATGGAAAAGGGTTATCGCAAACGGTGGCGAGTATTAAGGATGCGAATAAACGAGGAGCTTTGCATTTTGCTGCGAGAGAAGGGCAGACTGAGGTGTGCAAGTATTTGCTTGAGGAATTGAATCTTGATGTGAATACTAAAGATGAGGATGGTATGTGGTTTTTTTTGTTTCTTAGTTTTGACGCGATATGGTGAAGGGTGATAAGGATTGAAGTATTTTATGTTGTTTTAGGTGAGACTCCTCTTATTCATGCTGCAAGGCAAGGGCATATCTCCACTGCTAAATATCTTATGGAACATGGTGCTGATCCTTCGTTATCTAGTGAATTGGGAGCCACAGCTCTGCATCATGTTGCCGGAATCGGTGAGTTGTTTTAGTTTATATTGGTTCATTTTTATCTGTAAACTTTACTAATGGACTAGATTGGAGTGTTGTATTGTAAAAGTGAGAATTATAACTACATACATGCTTGAAACATAAGGTTATGTTTAAAGAAACCAAAGATATTATCTTGTTCTTATGAAAGTTTGGCATGAAATTATAGAACTAAATGTCTGCAGGACATATTGAGTTGATGGAGTTATTGATATCCTATGGTGTTGATGTTAATTCGCAAAGTGAGTCTGGCACCCCACTGATCTGGGCTGCTGGTCATGGGCAGCAAGATGCTTTAAAACTTCTACTAAAACACAATGCTGATGTAAGACTTTATCGATTGATGTTTCTTATGTTTCTTTTGCTCTTTTGAAATTTTGATGGTTTGTAATAGATTGCTAGCTAGACATCATGTGTTTACCCAATGGATGCTTTGAACAGAATATGCTACTTACAGTTTGTTTGAAAAAACTGAATAAGTTGGTGTTAAATAAGTAAGTGGTTTGGATGATCAAGAGAGTAGAGATTGCTTATAGTTGGTGTTGAATGGAACATGATTGATTGTAAATGTTCTGTATGGTTGATTCTGAATCATTCTGCACAGAAAAGAGTGTTTGGTATTTTGATAAAACTGAATTGTGATTGTTGGATTATGTTATCATGACATTTTGTGATGGTAACTCAAAACATCAAAACCCCATCCTCACATCCGGCTATGAATTATACATCTTGGATGATCCCGTAGATCTTTGTTTTCATGATTTTTTTAAATATTTAGTGGCCTTCACTAATTCCTTTTATTGATTTCTTTTAATCTTTAGTGGACTTCACTGGTTCCTTTTATGACATCCTTTCTTGCTTTACACGATCCCCTTTCAACTAAACGAAAAATAAGAAAAAATAAAGAGGAAGATATGAGAAGATGAAGAAAGCTTTATGAAGGGAGAAGAAAAGGAAGGGCAATAAGAATAAAAAATAATTGATGCTATTAATATATTGTAGCAGAGTTTGAAACAGGCGATCCTTCTCAGGATACACTAGCATGGATTCTGTCATATGCTTTACGGCTATCTTTGTTTGTGTGAACTTTTCAAATATTAACATTCCGCCCTTCCAACAGCAAGGGAAGGGTGGTAGTGCAATTGAATATCTTCTTCCATTGCTGTTGCTTGTATTACACACACGTATTTATATGTTATTGAACCATGACGCTTGTTTGCAGCCTAACATTGAAACTGATGATGGCATTACTCCTTTGCTGTCAGCTGTAGCTGCAGGCTCACTCCAATGTTTAGAGCTGTTAATTCAGGTACACTAATTTCTCTATTATTAGAATGTAATGTGCGTCTATTACTCTGCCTATTTAGACGAATGCTTCTTCCTAAGCCATTCTATCTAATGTCTCAAAATGCAGCATCCTGCTTACTTCTAACTTTTAAATGTTTTAGATTCCGCAGTTTTATTTGTTGAATGGTAATACTTATTGCATTGGATCACAGGCAGGTGCTAAAGTTAATATAATTGCTGGTGGAGCAACCCCACTGCATATTGCTGCTGATATTGGTAACTCAGAATTAATCACGTGCTTGCTAAAAGCTGGTGCTGATCCCAATATGACTGATGAGGTGAGTCTTGAAAATACTAGCCACTTATTCTTGAAACATTTTTTTTTTGGTTTTTTGGCATCATTTATTAGTCATTTTTGGTAAGTGTCAACCAAGTTTGTCATGATATTTGTGGTCCTCTTTTGTAAACAAAATTAACTTCTTTTATCTAATTTTTGCCATTTTTAGGATGGTTTAAAGCCTGTACAAGTTGCAGCTGCTAGAGGCAATCGAGGTGCTGTTGAGATGCTTTTACCTTTATCTTCTCAAGTGGAAGCGGTTAAAGATTGGACGGTTGATGGTATAATCAACCATATGCAATCTGAAGGTGCCAAAGAGCAAGTACTTACTCGAATCTATATATGTTTGATGGTTATATTCAATGATATTATTGTGTTGTGTTATTTTGATCATATTTTGAGGTATTTGTTTTCAGGAAGCAGAAAGAAGTACAGGAGATAACGTAACTAACTCGCTAAGTGATGCTACTGCTTCCACCAAAAAAACAGTCGAGGTGCCATTTTGACTTTTTATCTCAAGGAAAAAAGATTGTTCTATGTTTGTGGATGCTAATGTTCCTATATGTATTTTGTATCATTTTTTAGATCCTAAGATTTCAATTGAAAGTCGTGTGTACTAGTGGAGAAACTATCATGATCTTATATTTAATATAAATTTAAGCTTGCAAACTTCAGAAGTTTGTTTTTGTTTTGGCGTTGAAGTGTCTGTCATGTTTTCAGGTGTCAGCGGAGGCAAAGAAAAGAGCTGCAGAAGCCAAATCAAGAGCAGATGATGCTTTCAGGAGGAAGGAATATTCGATGGCCGTAGATGCTTATACTCAAGTGCGCATTTTGTTTCTTTTGTGATTTTAAATGTGGCTTTTTATGTCAGTTAAAAGGAAATGATTTAATTTTAAATCTAATCTTTTTCTGTTGGCCATGAAACAGGCAATTGATTTTGATCCTAATGATGCTACATTGTTTTCAAATCGGAGTCTATGTTGGATACGCCTTGGGCAAGCTGACCGGGCATTAACAGATGCACAAACATGTAGGGAATTGAAACCCAATTGGCAAAAAGCTTGGTATCGAGAGGGTTCAGCTTTGCGTTTGATGCAGGCATGTTCATTATTTAATCTGAAAATACTTTGCTGAGTTCTTCTTTAATCAAGAATTTTAATGGAAAATTATTATCTTTCTCTCTGTTGCAGAAATATGATGAAGCAGCAAATGCATTTTATGAGGGAGTGAAGCTTGACCCTGAAAATATGGAACTTGTACATGCCTTCAGGCAATGTTCTAACTACCTACACGTTACTTTTTTCAATTGTCGTTGTAGTGCTATTGACACATGCAATAAAATTACTTAAACAAGTACAGAACAGTTTGGAAGTTTCTACAAAATGGTAGAAATTGCATAATTGTTGATTATTTGGATTTTGAAAGCTAGGAGTTGAATTAAAAACAAGGCCAACAAAGAAAAATTTTTTTTACGGATAGAAGAAGGTTACATATAACTTCTACCCTTTTTGGGTCAACTGATGGGGCATGTGACAAACGGCTAAAAAATATGGTCATATGTTTTTATTTATTTATTTATCTTTTTTTAATAAGCGGTTTTCTTGGATAGAAATAAAACCAGTGTTTGTATTCCCTCACATGGTGCCATGTTCTTGTCATCTCACAGGGAAGCAGTTGAAGCTGGGAGACAATTTCATGGTGTAAACAAGGAAAATAAAGTACTAATTTAGCTTCATTATTACTTGATTTATATATTTTATGTTAATGAGGATGTAGAATTCTAATTGAAAATGCTTGAATGAATTGCAGGAATGATCCCTCCGGCACACATATAGACAACCAATGAGAGTTGATATCATTATGCTTGTTCGACAGTTAGTTAATTGAGGTTTTTCATTGCATCTTCTAAACCTTTTATTGTGCTATGATGGTGATTGCTAAAGCACGGTATTCAACTGTAGTAGATGTTGTACATGTCATGTAATATCATAAGACGTCCTCATTTTTGTTCTTTTATGTTTGGATGAAAGGCGTTTGGGTCATGTATGATGTTCTTGATTAAGTATGCTACATGATGGTTTTGACTATTTTGACCTGTGTTTGTATTTATTTCTCTTGATTTTTTTTATTTGGCTCAGTTGAAGTAGTGTTGGCTGTATTATTAAAGCCAATACCTGCTGTGTCTCGGAAACCAAATCACCTCTGACCACAAGCAATATTAATGGGTGGCGGATAGTCACGTAATATTGCACGTTGAATGGTTTATTGTGTCTATTTGGAGGTTGAAGGTATTTATGGGTTAAGTGTGCGTTTGATGAGTGATAATGTATTAGCGATGATTTTTATGGGTAAACGAATCCACTGACGTAACTAGAAATTTATGAAAGTAGGAGATGCTTAGCCTCCGACTCGTCACATTTCTACGTAAATTACCAACTAACCAACCAAATTTTAGATTTATCGCAATGAATGAGTGATTATGTATAATAAAATAAATAATGCATGATTAGCTTTGAAATATATTAGAGAATTTTATGTACTCCTCTGCAAACGTTCAAATATCATGTATACCAAATCAAATTTAAAAGATAAATGAGATTTAATATTTCAAAATTCTTAAATCGGTAAATTTTGATATTTCCATTATTAAAGGTGTATATGATATTTTGATTTGGTTTAGATATATGATATTTAACAAAATTTTGTAGGGTATATATGATATTTAGTGAGATTTTTAGGGGTATATATGATTTTTAAAAACATTTCTAGGGTATATATAATATTTAATAATCATTTGGGTATATATAATATTTAGTAATTTTTGTACGAGTATATGTGATATTTCAAATAGGGGCCTTTACATATTTATGACATATTTATTAGTTTTATGACGCAAAATGCTTTTTGACGATTTTCTATGATCTAAGAAGAGAGAAATCGAATCTAACACACTTATGATCTTGGAGGCCAAGGGAAGACCAAGGACAGAAATTCTTCAATGACGAAGCAATTTTATCATCCGAATTATGTATTTCACTTTCGGATTCCACAATTCTTCATCAATTCCAATCCCGATTATGCGCTACTAAACTTATTGTGATCATGAAAGGGTGTAGGGACTTATATTACTTGATGCAGTTCTAATTTGTAAATACACTAGACATGAATTTACTTTGATTGCTTTAGTTGGTACTATGTGTGAATCTATGTGCTAACATCTTTGTGTGATGAAAGACAAAGTTCAATCAAATTAGTGCATTTTTTCTTCGATTTGGGTTAACTTTCATTGAAGAAGAACATGTATTTGATTGTTAGTGTTGAGTAAAGAGTTGATATTGTATATGATCACATCACGTATCGTAAATTATTCGGTTTCATATTTTTAAATTACCGTTTGTGTGAGTGTAATTATCAAATTCAAAGAGTTGTCAAGTTGTTGAACCTCAACCCTTATGTGATTATGCTTTTTTCCATTGAATTTTTATTACATTTGTCTGTAATTTTTTTTGAACGGCTTGTGTTTGTAGTTATGCACTTTAATTTAACAAACTTCGAACCAATTTCATATGTTACATTATGTTGAACTATCAATTTGAACTAAGAGCCAATGATGTTTTCATGATTCAAACACTCTACTTTCCAAGACCTCGACGCAATGGATTCAAAAAAATATATTATTTATGACTACCATTGCTAATATATTGATATTTTTAATCGAGTTTCTTATTAGTGTCTTAAAATACCTTATTGACATACAAGAGATAATGCTTATCTTTATTGTTAATTTAATTATCCAGTTTATTATATTAAGTAGAAGAGAATACATAAAGGATTGCATTGTTTGCTTCAATTTCAATTTAATGTATCTAATAAAAAGAATGCTTTTTTTTTTTGTTATTTTTTATTTCTCATCTTTTTGCCACTTGTCTTTTTTCTAGACATTCTCATATTATTTTTCCCTCCAAAGGTATTATAGTAATTTAAACATTTAAATTAATTTTTCTCTTTTATTAAAAATTAATTTTATTAATTGCTATATTTCTCTCGCATTTAAATTTTTTAAAATCAAGCTATCTTTTTTCAAAATAGATTTTATTAAAGAAATTAAAAATCACATCATTTTATTAAAATAGAAATAATAAATTTTTTTATATAATATTAAATTTTCTGAAACACTAAACCTTTTTGAAACAAAATATCTTAAATCGGTCATTTTTAAAAAAAATTATAAAAAGGTCAAATTTTCTAAGAACATGTTTATTAAAACAACCAAAATAATTGTAAATCAAAGTTTTTAATAAACTATTACACATATATAATTGCAAATCAAAGTTAAAATATAGTATAATTTATTTCTTAAACTATTACGTATATATAATTTTAATTATATCTTATATTAAAATATCGTACTGTAACTGTTTGTGTTTATTACTAATTATAATTCGTTTAATAAGTGAGTTTCTACCCTATCTATCTATCTATCTATCTGTTTGTCTGTCTGTCTGTCTATCTGTCTCTCTATAATAAAAAAACTAAGAAAAAAAGTGACATAATTCTAAGTTTCATCATACTAACTTTTTTATTTCTTTTTATTATTAATAATAATATTGAATACTAATAATATTAGTCATATCATTTTCAAATTAAAAAATGTATAATTTAATAAAATCAAAACCTATTTTGTTTATTAAAAACACACTTTTTGAAAACAAAAGTTTTATAAAATACAGAATGCAATGAACTTTTTTTTTTAAATTATTTTTCTTAAAACAAATATTTAAAAACCACAATTTTTTATAAAACAAAAATTTACGAAAAATACATTATTGTTTATTTACTTAAAGTAGCTATTTATACGTAACTATAATCATATTTTATCTTCAAGCATGGTTTTATAAATCATAAATTTTTATTACTAATTATTTATTATTCTATTTATTTAACCCGCGTAATACACGGAGTACTAACCTAGTTTATTATATTAAAATATAACGTATTTTAAGTCGGGAACTATTTAAGTAATACCATCATATTATTAGATTATTAAATTATATTATAGCATAACACATATTAACAAGAAAAATTAAATTTTAATAATCCAAACTATTGAATATTGACTAATATTAATCCCAACTAATAATTTGGTCAGTATTAATACTAACTTTCAATTTTGTTACTTATAACAGTCCTATGCTAACTATTCGTTAACTCCTTTAGTTTTTATAACGTGACACATGATTTTGCTCGTGACGTGACATGTGACATGACGTACTATATAATTAAAATAAAGAAAAATATAAATATATTACTTAATTTTTCGTCTATTTCTCTACAAGCTACTCAATCAATGATAAAAACGTTAAATTAAATAACTTCAAAAAATGATATTTTATAAAAAAAAATTGAGTAATATATTTATATTTCTAATTATAACTATGTTATACGTCACATCATTAGTTACGCCACGTGATACCTTATAAAAACTAACAGAGTTAACGAACAGTTAAACTAGAACTGCTATTATTAACAAAATCCAAAATTAAGATTAGCACTAATCATATTGTTAGTTGGGATTAATATTGACCAATATTCAATAACATGAATTATTAAAATCCAATTTTACTATTAACATATACATTCAACTTACCAGCCCCAATTAATTATTTTCTGAATAAATATGACGATTTGGAGGCTAATTAAGTTTCTCGTATTTTCAATTTAGGAACCCTAATTCTTTACATCAATGGACCCATGCATCTATAAATATCATCACTAATACCCACACTAAACCCTACCTTCAGCCTCCAACCTTTAAAACTAACTAATGGCGGATGATCAGTTTCCTGAAGACATTATATACACAATCTTGTCAAGATTGCCCGTCAAATCTTTGGTCGTTTCCGGTGCGTATGCAAACGATGGTTGAAACACATCAACGATCCTTACTTCCGTACCATTCATGTCAAAGAAGAGCCCACACCAATCATCTTCCAACAAGCTCAATCTGTTCATCGCAACAAGATCACCAAAGAAAGCAAGATTAGTTTTTTGCGAGTAATCGAAGGCGGTAGAAATGCACAATAGGAGCCCCTTTTCAAGTTCTATAATAAGAGATCGAGCTTCTTGACTCGAGAAAAGCTGGTTCTAGGTTCATGCAATGGGCTAACCCTCGTCTGTTATGAAAAGGACCCCGAAGATCATGGCACCTATCTGTTTGCAGTTATTAATCTTGTTAGTAAACAACGTCACAATTTACCACCCATCAAGCGTTTTAGATCGCGTAAGTTGTACTGGTTCGATCCACAGGAGGCGGCAGGGATTGGTTTTGATGATTCCACCAACACTTTAAAGACGGTGTTCGTTGTTCTTAGAGAAAAAGTCTTGTCACGAGACGTTAATTTGGTACGGAAACAACTATGCACCATGGTTCATTACTCGGGGACGAGGTCGTGGCGAGAGATACCCCAAATACCTGCTTATCCGATAAGTGGTGCAGGCGTGTTTGCTAATGGGCGTTTGCTTTGGTTGGTCAATATTCGTTTTGATCGCATGTTGCATAGTGTTAATGATAGAAGGAAAATAGTGTGGTTTGATGTGAAGATGGAGGAATTCGGGTTAACTGACCCTCCTAAACCACGAGGAGGCGGTTGGACCGAGTATCAGTTGGTAGATCTAAACGGTGAAGTTGGGTTCGGATATGTTGGCATTTGTATGGAGTTGTGGGTGTTGAAGGAGGAGGAAGAATGGGTGTTGCACTGTTGGTTTGAGCACTGTTGGTTTGATCCGAATATGCCGCTGTATGATGTGGCAGTTTCGGGACTTTGGAATAAAGATGGGGACGTATTGTTTACATCAGGTGGAGGGAAATTGTTGTTTGTTTACAAGGTGAAAAGTGGTGATTTGGTACAAATTGATGGGGTTGACGATCTATGTGAAGCACATATTCAAATGTACCAAAAGAGCTTGTTTGCGATCGAACCGTGGTATCAACACAAGTGGTTATAATCGATTATGTAAAGATTATTAAGTGCTAAAAGGTAGTTAATTAGTTGTTGGTGAAGAGTAGAATTGTAGCTACATACTTTCTATCGTATTTGGGTGTCTTCTTGTTTGTTTTTTGTTCATTAGTTTTGAGTATGGTCGTCCAGAATTAATTGTGGTACATGCTTTTTAAAGCGACACGTATGCCGACGGCATGCCTTGGCTATAGATCGACATTCTATTCCTATAGCAACGACATATATATCGTCAGTATACAGCACCAAAATGTCGTTGTTAAAGGGTTGGGTTCTTGTAATGACATGTATTAGAGCACTTATAGTAGGTTTCTTGTATATTTCTAAGTGTGTTTTTAATATTATAAAATATGATTATGAAAAATTGAAAGAAAATTTTACTATTGTTTGGTAAGACACTATTCATTCCTAGTAATTTTTTTAATATTTTTTTAAAAGTGGTTATGAGTGGAGGAGAGGAAAAATACAATGATAAAGACATAAAAAATATTATTTAAATTAAAAAAAAAACTAAATATTTTAATAATAATAATAATAATAATAATAATAATAATAATAATAATAAAATTCATAAAAAAATAAAATCTTATTTGAATACTTAAGTATACAATTACTAAATACTTTTGTAATAATGATAATAATAATCCATATCTATATCATCTATACTATTATATAAAAGATTTGAGGATGACACAATTATAATACTACTCAAAATTAAAGACACCTAATATAACTTTTTTAAATATAAGGTACAAGTGTTATATACAATAATTTATAATTTGTTGCTATTTAATAAATTTCTTCTGATTAATACATTATTTAATATATATTTGTTTTAAGTGTTTTCTTATTTATAATACTTTAAACTAATATTAAAATATATATTTATTATTTATATTTTTATAACTAAATACTATTTGATTTAAGTAATATTTTATTTAAACACTTAAGTATATGATCACTAAATATTTATATAGTTATCATAATAATAATGCTCAAATATATCATTGTTTAAGGCTGGTCGGAAAAATGCTTGATAACACATGTCACATCACTAATATAACAAATAGAAATGATTATGAGTAGTGAAACTGTAAAAGTGAAGGTTTTCTCAATGTTATCATAATAAATTTTTTTTAAACTAATAAAAAATCAATTTTCTTATAATTATACATTTAAGCCTCAAGGATTTTCTGAAAATAACCACAATATTTTCTTTTTTTTTTCAAGTTGATACCTACTCATTTCATCTTCAAAAATTAAAAAATCTTTGAGTTATGTCAAATTTATATCTAATCATCTGAATATTTTTTTTAAATTTTATACGTAAGTCTTCTAGTTATGTCAGATTTACATTTAATTATCTAAACTTTTTTTTTTTAATTTTATAAATTAGCATTCGAGCTATATATGTAAAATTTTCTTATAGTCAATTTATAATAAAGCTTGTTAATTATATTAAAGTTACCATTACGCATTGGTTATTTTTTTTCTCTGTTTTGAGATACTTATTTTTCTATAATATTTTTTTATTATACTTTTTATTAGTGTTTCGCATGTAATCTTTTTTAGGGTGAATAGTACTAACGTAAATAATCAGAATTAAAATTTTCAAGTTTTATAATCACTGCTGCATAACGCAAGCCTCACCCAATAGTATACATATATGGATATCAATTAGGCAAATCGTCAATTTAAACAACCATACTCAAAACCAACGGACTAAAAGCAAACAAAAAGACATCCAAATCGTATTCTTCATCAACAACTAACTAACCAACTAACTTTTATCACTTAATTATTTCAACACATCAGTTTTCAATCAACCCATAAGCACTTGTGTCGATACCACGGATCGAACACAAGCTACTTTGGTACATCTGAATATGTGCTTCAAATAGATCATCACCCCCATCAATCTGTATCAACTCACCAGTTTTCATTCTGTAAACGAACAACCATCTCCCTCCACCTGATGTAAACAACACATCCCCATCTTTATTCCAAAAGCCCGAAACCGCCACGTCATACAGCGGCAAATTCGGATCAAACCAACAATGCAACACCCATTCTTCCTCCTTCAACACCCACAGCTCCATACAAATGTCCACATATGCGAACCCAACTTCGCCGTTTAGATCCACCAACTGATACTCGGTCCAACCGCCTCCTCTTGCTTTCGGAGGCTCTGTTAACCCGAATTCCTCCGTCTTCACATCGAACCACACTATCTTTCTCACATCATGTGACCACCAATACAAACAATTCACCAGCCAATGCAAACGTCCATCTGCGAACACGCCTGCACCGCTTATCGGATAGGCAGGTGTTTTGGGTATCTTTCGCCATGAGCTCGTCCCCGAGTGATGAACCATGGTGCATAGTTGTCTGCGTACCAGATCAACGTCCAGTGGCCACACGGGTTGTAACAGAACAACGAACACCGTCTTTAAAGTGTTGGTGGAATCATCAAACCCGATCCCTGCAGCCTCGTTTACGTCGAACCAGTTCATGAGACTAGGTAACTTGATGGGTGGAAGATTGTGGTGCTGTTTAGTGAGAGGATTGATGACTGCAAACATATAGGTGCCGTGGTCATCGGGGTCCTTTTCGTAGCAGACGAGGGTTAGCCCGTTGCATGAGCCTAGAACGAGGTTTTCGCGAGCCAGGAAGGAGGGGCTCTTGTAATAGAACTTGAAAGCGGGGTCCTTTCGCGCTTTTGTGGTGCCTTGGATTGCACGCAAGAAGCTGATTTTGCAGTATTTGGTGATCTTGTAGGGATGAAGTGGTGGGATTGGTTGAAAGATGATTGGTGTGGGTTGTTCTTTGATATGAATGGTATGGAGGTAAGGGTCGTTGATGAGTTTGAGCCATTGTTTGCTTACACATCGGAAACGAGCTAAAGATTTGATGGGTAATCTTGAGAAGATTGCGTGTATAATGTCCTCAGGAAACTGATGATCCGCCATTGATTTGCAGGTTGAAGGTTGAAGGTTGAAGGTTGAAGATAGGGTTTAGTGTGGGTTTAATTTGATGAATGATAATGTATTAGTGATTATATTTATAGATGAAGGGATCCACGAGTATTACTTGATTAATTGCCGACTTAATTAAGATATATATGGTATATAATTTGTTATCATCAAAAATTGAAACAAACAGTGCAATCGTTTATGGATTCTGATATACGTGATATCGCTAACTAGATATATAATTAACTTAACGATAAAAGTAAGCATTATCTTTGTTATTGTATATTAATATATATATGGTATTTTAAGATGTTAATAAGAAACTCGATTAAACATATTAATATCATTTACCTTTTAATTCGGGCTTGATTTCATTTAAATTGATTTTTGTGATAGATTAAAATTCATTCTTGTTAATTTAGGTCCTGGTGTATAGGGCTGGTGTTTATGTATACAAGAATACTTATTAAAATAACAAAATTATTTGTTTAAAAATATAAATAAATTGACTCGATCGCAAGCCGGGTCGGCTAGGCTCGTCAATGAACGAGCCAATTCCGAGCTCACAATTTGAGTCGCTACTTAACATTTATGTGTGAACATTGTATGTCGTTTATAAACTTAAAATTAACTTTTTATAGTGTATTTGTGTTTATGAAAAATCTATATTTATTTTTATAAGTGCATGATTAGTTTGTGAAACTGAGAATCTATCAATATTAATAAAATAAGTTTTTTGGGACACATGACACAATTATATACTGTTTAAATATTATTTTTCTGCTTCTCTTTTCTAATAAATAATAGCATTAACTAGTATAATTTTATTTAATTTATTTCAAGATTAAAAGTATTTTTTATAAATTATGAAAAGAGATCTTTCTATAAATGCAATTTCTAAATAAACAAACCTTTTTATAAAATATAAAATTTTTCGAAAACATCAAACTTATTTAAAAATAAATTTTTTTTAAAAATGATATTTTTTTAAAATGGTTCGTTTTGAAACAAAATGTAAAAAAAACTTTAAAAAATAAAATAATAAAAAATAAAAGCTTAAAAAATGATATTTTTGTTTTATTACTTAAAGTCCTTACTAGTACGTAATTAAAATAATATCCTATCTCAAGATATTGTTTTATAATTTATAAATTTTCATTACTAGCTATTAATATTTATTTATTTATCCTGTGTAATACACAGGATATTAACATAGTATAAAATATAAAAAAAATATTAAGAAAAAAACAGTGACCAATAGCAATGATGCTGGCAACTAATAGTCTTCACAGAATTTTTTTTGTTACATCTTCAATGATGATAATAATCGCCAATAATAAGCTTAATAGCAGCGATTCGTTAGCGCGACTTTTTAATCATTAGTGACGAATTATTAGCCGCGACTTTTTAACTATTGTAGTGCTACTGGTGTTGTCGTGATTCTTGGTGTGTTCGTTTACTCTTTAGATCGGGTTTGATTTTATTTAAATTGATCCAATTTTCATTAAAACTTAACACTAGTTAACTGAAAAATATAGCAAAATAAATAATATATATGATCAGAATAATAGTGGCGGCAGCTTTAGTGATGACAATCGAAGACTTGATTTATGACCACCCACAACGTGTGATTGTGGAACTTAGCACAAGAATTCGATATGGCACTAACCATAGATGCTTTACGTGGCCTCGTCAATGTGACACTTTAGATGATTACATACTTGGGGACGAATGGATACAGATGTTTGTGTATGTGTAATTTCTAATGGATTTTTTCTCAAGAAACCCTAAAATTGTTATTGCATGTTGTTGCTTCTGAGGACCATTTATGGAATTTAGCGTGAATGAGACTTAAATGTAGAAGAGGAGGCAAAATGGTATTCCATGTTTCAAAAATAATAAACGAAGGAAAATAATATTTCAAAAAATTTAAAAGTACTTTTCTTCAAACTTGGCATTTCATGTGATATTGTAAGACATCTTTATCTTTGTTTGGATGAAAGGTGTTGTATATCTTGGAAGATATTGTTTGTGACGCTTTGGGTCACGACTATTATTTGATTTTTTGTGTACCATATGGTGATTTTGCTTTAGTGTCATAAATACCTTTGTAGTTTAATGGTTTATGAATATTATATGAGATGTTTTTGACATTATAATGTAACATGAAATTTTCGGGTTAAGAGTTTAGTCTAAATAGATGCGGTTAATTTTCATGTCCACATCAACATATGGGTTTGAGATTTCATCTATTAAACACGTTTAGTTATATACTTATTTTAAAAAAGTGTTTATTGACCTAAGCTAAACTCATTGTGCATTCTATTCCCAAACTTAAAAGAGAAATAACAATAGCTAATTTTTGACACTTTAAATATGATTTTTATCATTTTCATTTATCTTTTTGGTTGTAAATTGGTAAATTTTTATATGAATAAAAACAAAAAAAAATTTAATTAGTATATATTCAAAAGTGTCTAATCTCCGTCTACACTAGTCTTATAGTTTTTATTACATACATATACATACACACTTAATTGATTGCTCTCATGGTATATATTATCTTGTTGGTGTACATAAATTTTTACTTTTTGAACCACGAGAATTGTCTCATAACTGCAAATTAATATGACAAACAAGAACATATAAAATACCCAAAGCCAATACAAAGTATGTTCCACAATTCTACTCCTCACCAACAACTAACTATGATCACCACTTATCACTTCATATTAGCTTTGATCGATCGAACCCTTGTGTCGATACCACGAACTGAAAAAAAGCTGCTTCGGTACATTCGAACATCCACTTCACATTGATCCCGACGATCAACTCCTCGCAAAACGCCTGTTTTCAAGGCGTAAACAAACAACCATCTCCCCCCACCAGTGGTCAATAATATGTCCCCATCTTTGTTCCAACAGCCCACAACCTCCACATTATCCTGTGGCATAATAAGACCCAAATCAAACCTACAATGCAACACCCAATATCCTTTCTGCTTCAATCTCCACAACTCGATACAAACGCTGATATACGCGAACCCTACTTCCCCGTTTAGATCAACCAACTGATAGTCGGTCCAACCGCCTCTTTTCGGCGTGGGAGGGTCCGTTAACCCAAACACCTCCTTCTTCACATCAAACCACAGTATCCTCCTTCCATCATGAGTTATCGGTGAACTATTACTCTGTCATTGTAATACTATGATTTTGTTATCTTTATTTCTAAAACGTTTGTTTTTGTTCAAAAAAATTAGCTAATATAATTTAATTCGTTAGGGCCAAATTTTTCCAGCTCGTACAGGACACTAAAATCCTCAAGACCGGCCCTGGCCAAGAGAAAGGTACCGTGACCGTGGTCTCATTTGTAACGGACCAGATTTCATGAACCTAGAACCAGCTCTTCTCGAGTCCGGACGGATGGACCCTCTTAGCAGAACTCGAACACGGGGTCCTTAAGCAATATATGCATGTTTGTTATTAAAAGTTATCATTATCCAAATAATAGTTATCTATTATTGTTGTTATTTTTTTTAACGGCAAATCTATCCTACTACTAAACTACATCAAGTTACATTATGTCTGGGTTTGAACGCAAGACCCCCACTCTAATAAGCAAAGCCTCTACCAAATAAGTTATCCCTACATTGGCATTATTGTTGTAATTATCTAGTTTAAGTTTATTCAGATTCAGATGGTAAGCAGATAAGTTTTGGTTGTTAGCTTCAAAGGATGTAATCGTTTAATTCCTGTTACGAATGAAAAATTAATAATATAAAGCATGTGTGTATGAGGGGGTGCAAATTTCTAGCCTTAAACTTGTAACATATGTATTAGTGCCCCTACTAATACTTTTAAAATATTTAACAAACTAACTCAGACACCTAGGGTAAGCATTTCCCATTAATGAACGCGACCAAGAGATCTATCACTCAAAAAGAATTAAAATTATACCAGAGCAATTTGGTTTAAAATAGACTCGTTAAATCCAGTTGTTTAAACTATGGATTGAAAGATGAACTAATTAAATACTACATACCAAAATAAAAAAGAACGACTTCAATTCACATCTTCTTTTCTTCTCTTCGGATTCATCAATTCTTAATCGAATACTTGTGCTGGATCGAAAAGAAGCCGCTTCGATACACTCGGATATCGGCTTCACATCGATCACCCCGATCAACTTCTCGCAAACGACTAGTTCTCAGGGCGTAAACGAACAACCTTCTCCCACCATCAGAAGTCACCAATATGTCCCCCTCTTTGTTCCAACAACCCGAAACCGCCACAGTATAAAGCGGCGGATTTAGATCAAAACTACAATACAACACCCATTCTCCTCGCTTCAACATCCACAACTCGATACGAATATCATCGATATACGCATATCCGACTTCACCATTCAGATCAACCAACTGATTCTCAACCCAAAAGCCCCCTTTTCGTTTAGGCGGATCTATTAACCCGAATTCCTCCATCGTCACATCAAACCACACCATTTTTGTTCCTTCGTCGAGCGACCACCAATGCGAACTAACCAACCAATGCAAACGCCCATGAGCAAATACGCCAGCACCCGTTATCGGATAATCAGGGATTTGCGCTATCTCTCGCCACGAGCTCGTCCACGAGTCGTGAACCATGGTGCATAGTTGTCCCCTCACCACATCAATGTCTAGTGAACAAACTGATGGCTCTTTAAGAGTAACACACACCGTCTTTAAAGCGTTGGTGGCATCATCAAAACCGATTCCCATAGCGTCTGCTGGATAGCAAAAGTCGACACGAGGAGATCTATTGATCTTAACGGGTGGCAGATCGTAACGTTGTTTACTAGTAGGGTTGATAAGTGCAAGAAAGGTGCCATGATATGGGTCTATTTTGTAGCACACCAGGGTTAGCCCATTGCATGAACCTCGAACCACATTGTCTAGAGTCATGTGGTATGAGTCCTTGTAACATAACTTCATAACAATGTCCTTTTTCGCGGTTGAAGTAGCATCGATAGCGCTCAAAAAACTGATTTCGCAATGGTGGTTGATCTCATTGCGATGAACAGATTGAAGTAGTTGGAACATGATGGGCGTGGGTTCTTCTTCGACACGATGAATGGTTTCGAGGTAAGGATGGTTGATGAGTTTGAGCCATTGTTTGCATACACATCGGAAACGAGCTAAAGATTTGATGGGTAATCTTGAGAAGATTGCGTATATAATGTCTTCAGGAAACTGATGATCCGCCATTGATGTGGTTGAAGGTTAAAGATCGATTTGATGAGAAATCTTGACAAGATTTAGTATGTTGATATGAAGGTTGATGATAGGGTTTAGTAGTGTGAGTTTGATGAATGATAATATTTATAGATGAATGAATTGAAACTTGATCCCCAAGTTTGAATAATAGTTCTAGATAAATTTACCCAATAATAACTTACCAAACTTAATTAAGTGATAATTATGATCGTAAGTTGAATATATTTGTAGATTTATCACTTAAAATACCACTTCTTTTAAATATGGATATAATGAACTTATACTCGGATTCAAGGTTGATTTATTTAAACTGATTAAATCCAGATCAGTTTTCCATATTTATTATTTTGGAGAATTAACTCAAATCAATTACCAAAATAAATGATTGATTAGATAATACGGTATATTTTTTATCATCATAAATTGAATCAAACAGTACGTCTACTTGATATAACAAACTAGATGATTAAATTAACATAAAGGTAAAATTATATATCTTTTTTCTTGTAACTTGATATGGTATTCAATAAAATGTTAATGTTATATATCTTTATTCTTGTATATTAATATGGTATTCTTTTAGATGTTATTAAGAAACTCGACTAAAAAAAATCAAACAATGGTAGCCATAAAAAGTTGACGTCTAAGGATGGCGATGAGGAAACTATCCGGTGGTGGCAATGATGATCTTTAATTAGGGTTATAGTTTGCCTTTAATAGCATAATAGAAGGTTATGACATGCATAATTGCATATTATTAAGATATATTAAGATATGATCTCCTATATACTAGGAGCAATTACAATTGAATGCATCCTCTAATTGAGGAGATAAAGATAGATAAAATAATGTATGATAAAACATCTCAAAATATATATGATAAATAATATATGATCTATCACTTATTAATTCCAGTTTGATTTCATTGAAATTGTTTCAATCCATAACCTATAGCACATGTTTCTCACTTTCGACTATTCTTATTAACATGTAAATATATAGGTAACTCTAGTTAACGAAAAATGTAATCATTTTAATAATAAAATTGGAATAATAGTAAGACCACCTGCAACTTGTGATTGTGGAACTTGACACAAGAAGTCGCTGTTGCACTTACGAATTTTACGAATGTTGTGTTTAGGGTCGTCTCAATGATTTTAGAGGCCCGAAGCGAATCAAAAAAAAATGGGGCTCTTTTCGAAGTTAACATAATAAATCATCATTATTTATCCTGGTTGGATCCGAAAAGAATAAAGTAAAATGTTTATAATTAGCAGAGTTATTATTATTATTATTATTTTTGTAATTTAAGCAAAGATTTTTTTTTTTTTTTTTTTTTGTAATTCAATATCGGCTTCTTGTTTTTGTTTCTTTTGCCTTTTCTTATGACTGCTTTCATGCTTCCTAATCAGCATTACACTTATATGTGATATATTCGAATGCAAACTTCTACTAAACAAGTAATACTATAATACATACACTAAACAATGAGTGGAGATTAATTTACTAGATTCAAATCTAATTCACTAAACAACAAAGAGTAACTTTGCAAATATTCAAACACTAGACTCAAAAACCAATTCATTAAAAAATGACTAAATACTATATGACTTTTAATTAAAATTTAAACACCAACTAAAGAATTAGACCAAGAGAGGCAACAGTAGTTAATGAATGAAAATCGACATGTTCAAAGTGATATTTTTTTAAGTTGTTAGAAGTTGAAGACATGAAAATGATTCGGTTGAAAACTTGGGAGGTCAGAAAGGGATTTTAAAAAGTTGTTAGAAAGTGAAGGTGATGAAAATGAAATGTTGGAAACTTAAGGGGTTAGAAGTGGTCGTTGGTAAACACCACCAACACTTCTAGTTGATATATATATATATATATATATATATATATATATATATATATATATATATATATATATATATATATATATATATATATATATATATATATATAATGATTTATGTTGCCACGATAATTAAAGTTGGAGAGTCTTAGATGTAAGTCTCACTTAGAACAAAATTGTTCTATGATGAGGGTGCGGTTCAGTTGAAAAACGAATAAGTAGACCCGATCAAAATAACACATATACATAAAGTAAGGTCATATATTTATCGTTCAAAAAAATAGTTAGTACTAATATGAATAAAAGCAAAAGAAAATTAAATTCAAGGTTGTAAATGTGTTTATATTTCTAACCTGATATATCTATATTACGCTTGTGTCTAATTTCATGTTCATATTGTGTTCAACTTATCAACCCGCGAACATAACATATATTATAATTGGAAATTCTGAAAAAAAAAAAAAAAAAAAAAAAAAACATACATGAACAAACTATAAACAATGCCTGGATAAAAACAAACAGTTGGTCGAGCCTTTTTAAGATTTTAGTTTCAATGGCTGTTTATTTGAAGTCTTGTGCCGTGATACAACTATATCTTTGTCCATAGAGACACATTACATACTACACATTTCAATAATAAAACTAAATTAACTATAAACATTTTAATTTGAAAAAAGAAGTAATATAGAATGTTAAAATACACATGCTAATATAATATCTAGCTATTCGATCTAATCGTACAAATTTAAACCAAATTTAAGAAATACCACTTTTACTTATATGATAGAGTGAATAAAGCTGATTTATTGATAACCACCAATCTAGAGGACTAACTAATTACCAATGCAAACGTCCATGACCAAATACGCCTTCGCGCCTTATCGGATAATCAGGGATTTGGGCTATCTCTCGCCACGAGCCATCCCCGAGTCATGAACCATGGTGCATAGTTGCTTTGGTACCACATCACTGTCTAGTGGCTCGACTCGTTCTCTGAGACAAACGAACACCATCAAGTGTTGGTGGAATCATCAAAACCAATACCAGCTGCTTCGCGCCCATACAGGAGCCTCGGGCTAATCTTGATGGAGATGGGTGGCAAATCATGGCATTGTTTACAAAGAGGATTAATAATAGCACGAACCTAGAACGAGCTTGTCTCGGCTAGCCCCGTAGAATGCGCTCCTATAACAGAATTCCAAAGCGGGTGTGGGTTCTTCTTCGACACGATGAATGGTTTCGAGGTAAGGGTCGTCGATGTATTTGAACCATGGTTTGCATACGCAACGGAAATGAGCCAGAGATTTGATGGGTAATCTTGATAAGATTCCATGCATAATCTCTTGTGGAAACTGATGATCCGCCATTAGTTGATTACAAAGGTTGAAGTATATAGGGTTTAATACTCTAGTTTGTTGTTTGAAGGTTGAATGTTTAATGGTGGTGATATTAGTTTATTGGCGAGCTAGGTTATATCCCCGTGTATTACACGGGTTGAATAACAAAAATATTAAATATTTATTGATGATGAGTAGAAATTATAAAACGTTATTTTAATATAACATATGATTAAATTTACGTATGGTTAAGTATTTTGATTTTTTTATTATTTTTAAAACTTTCGTTTTAAAATATTGCTTTGAAAATTTTGTATTATTTTATTAGTATTTTGTTGTTTAAAAACTCCGGGTTTGTTTTAAATAAATGTTCTTTTATAAAACTTTTATTTTATAAAAAGATTGAATTTAAATATTTCATAATTTAAAAAAGCTTCATTTTTTTAGAAAATTATAGTTTTAGAAAATTTTATTTTTGAAAAAATATATTTTTTAATCAAAACACTTAGTTTTTATTCAATGAAAAAATATTTTAAAAATTATTAATTCAAGAACTTGAATTTATAATAGAGAGAAAAAGAGAAATATTTGGAAATTAGTTAGTTGACTTTTAAAAAATAAAATAAAAAATTCAGGCGGGAAAATAATTGGAGAAAACATTGTGGGAATGCCATGTGTCCCACATTGTAAATGATTATTAGTATATATGAATGTTGGAGTTACACAAGGAACTCCTGATGAATCGGTCTTTTAGGTTGACGTAGCAATTCTCTTGTGACAAATTGCATCTTCAACAAGCTTTAGATTTATATGATCGAGAGATTTGTAAATATGTAATAATAATTAATATATGTAAAGTATGTTTAACTTTGAAAAATATTATCTTCACTAATATTAAAAGCTGATTTTGTAAGGATGGATTTTATATTTTGAACTCATGTTTTCAAGCTCTTGCTGCTTTGGTCTCTCCTACTAAAGCCTCATTTGAACTGTGGCATAAACACAAAATCGGCTGTCTATGATGTGCTAAAACATTTCTTGCAGTATGTTAAAAATCAATTCTCTTGCAAGTTAAAGGTATTTCAAAGTGACAAACAACACAATCTTCTTGCAAGTTAAAGTTATTTCAAAGTGAAAATGGGAACACCTGTTTCAAAAACACAGGTCGAATTTAGAGCACACTTGAACACTATGACCTATACATACAAGCATTACAGGCATTATCATTTGGAAAAAAAGCTGAACAACAAACTAATACACCATCTATAACACGAAAAATGTAGCATGAACATGCACATTATGGTTTAAAAATATAAGGCAGGAGATTTCATCTTCTAATCTGTGTACTGAAACAGCACCAAAACAAAACAGTTGTTGACTACCTAGAATGAGGGTCAGATTTAGTGTGCCCTTGTTTTAGTTTTGACTCTATCGAGTTGGCCTTTGTGATTGAATATGAGTGACTACATGCATACCGCTCATCATCAGGCATGCAACGATTTAGATCCGTCATTCTTCATGATTTTAGCATTTAACATCTCCATGAATTTAGGGTTGGCTCGAAGTCTAGTCTTCACATAGCTAGTTCGGGCATCATCAACTAGCTTATCCGCTTTACTAGCCTCCTCAATCAGCCCAAATAAAGTCCTAAGACAATCCTTCCTGTTTTCCTCACGATGCTCAAACCTACAGAACATATGAACATTCATACGTCAAATAATAAGTAAAACTAGAGATGACAATTTGGGCCTGACACTAATAAAAAGCCAATTCATATTATGTTTTATCCTTAACAAGTCAAACTTGTAAAAATATAGCGCAAAGCGAAACGGTCAAGAGTCGGCCAAAATGTGATTTAGTATACCTAAACTTCCAATGTCATTTGAAAAATAGATTCCGCTAAAATCATTTAGTTTTGGGACAGTGACAGAGTACACATAGGCAAGATTTGAGTTCGTTTTGGCCACAATTGGCATAAACGAAACCAAATTGACATTTCAGTGGACTTAAAATTAAGGTAGTCTATGCACACGTTCCTTTAGAATTTGTCATCATACTCAATAAATCATTTATGTATAAAAAAAGGGAGCCAAAAGTGTTTTCGGGTCAAATCAACCCGACCCAGAGACCCGTTTCAACCCCATAAAAAAATATTTATCCAAACCACCCGACGAATCCATTTTGACACCTCTAGGTAATATACAACTAAGCACTTAGGCTTGGTAACTACATTTATAAAATAAAATTGAAAACAAAAGATTTTAGCATCTATAAGTTCGTTAAGAAAGATTAGTAAGAATACCTCTCACTGGTTATTGTAAGTTCATCTTTTCCTGGGTTATATCTTTTCCCAACCAATTCTCGTAGTCGCCGAAACTGATTTTTTGACAGACCAAGCTCTTTGACTGTGACAGAAAGTTTTGCTTTTCTATTTTTAGGGTGCCATGAATCACCACCAGGAACAAACACAACCCGTGTTTGCCACCTAAGCACAGGGCCTTCACCTGGGGGGTCATCTATGTCTTTCTTCTCTACAACAGAAGTCGCATCAAACTTTGGAGGACCTGCTTCCTCTATCTCCTTTGTGTGTCTCATGAGCATGTTATGCTCGAATTCCTGATACATTTCGTAACCTTGCTCAGGTTCAAGCTCACCAGTTTCAACCATATCTGCTATCTCGTTATACTTTTCTTGAACCAATTTCTTCAGATGATCTGAGTTCACAGGAAAATTAAATGCCTACCAATGTGATTAACGTTAAAAGTTGTTATATTACAATATTTTTAAATATCCCCCCACGCGTATATCTTTCACTACATTCACACATTACATGAGAGGAATGGGGAGCAAGCAAGCAACTGCAAAGTAGATGAAGCAATGGTGGTAACAACGAAGATAGACTTCAGGTTCACCAAAAAAGAACAAGACAAAAAAAAGATTGGTAGCAAAAAAAGAATTTAAGGTGAGTTCTATTGAATTTGAAACTTCTACTATTTTTGGGCTGAAATGCATGCGACTTTCTGTATGTTTAAAGTAGTTGTGAGGTAGTTTAATTGCAAAAAGCCTTCGGGCGATATTCTGGGCTTCTGATAATTAGAAAGGCTTTTGCCTAGAAAAGAACACACCCGATGGTGTGTCAAAGAATAGTTAAAGTGTTCCAACAAGAGTAAAGGCCCTTCAAGCAACCTCAAATGTAATAGTGGGCTTCAAGCAGAAAATGATGGTACGGTAAACAGGATTCAATATAGCATATTGCTTGTAAATGAATGGTTTTTGGTAACGTTTAAACTTTAAACTTTAAACACGGAAGTCCTGTTTTAGCATGTATTTCAGGAGTGTATGTAACCTCTAGTAGAGAAGGAAAAGAGAAAGTGCTACGGTCATCAGCCTGGTATTGTGATATGGCATTCATTATAGCTAAACTCTGATTAGTTTAGCAAAGTTATGATCAAATGTAAGATTTAATTTTATTTCCATTGTATGTTAGCATCGTATCTGTTGTAGGTAAAGAATTGTTGCCAATAACCAGGTAAATTAAAGAAATTCCTACAAATGATATGTGACCAGCAAACTCAAAAAATTACATCAAACTCTTGAATGGGGAGGAATTTAAATAGTAAGAACATATTGAAATAACAAATAGCTACAAGATCAACTCTAATTAAGAATGCAGTTAGAAGCTGAAAAGGATAACTTGATTTAATTACCAATAGAATGATAAATCAAAATTAAGTGAACATCAAAACAACATGTTATGAATTTGCTTTCCCTCTACAAGACTTTGCAGAAACAATAGCATAAGATCCTTTTGATCAGCTAAGTTATTAATGATATTAGGTTCAGCCATTACATATCTACTTTCATTTATTTCACAAACACAATACTTAAAAAAGGCAGACCAACAAAAAACAGACACAAAAACATATTAAACAAGAATGGGTTACAAAGATTAACATACACATACCTGGAAGGAGGTTTTCCCACATGAACATGTCCTGTAGTATCTGCTCACACTCCTTAGTATCTTTAAGATGACCACTATCAGTAGCCTCCTTAATCATGCCTTCCCATTTCTTGTCATCCATGTAAAAAAATTCATCTTTTGTCATCCGCTTGGTCACAATATCTTTCGCATTATACAGATTATCTATCTCATCATCTGTCTCATGTAAATCCTCAAAATCCGATTCAAACTCCTTATCATTGACACCATCAATTGGTTGCATCCTAAACTCATCAAGCAGCTCATCATCTGTATCTTCATGCTTTTTAGTCACTTTTCTCCTAAATATCGATTCCAACACATCAGGTAACGCCTCTTCATCCTTGTCGTTAAAGTACTTCTCAATCTGCATTTTCAGCTCTGCCAGACAAGTATTAATTAAAAGAATTCACCAGGATCCTAGCTTCTTACCAGCATATATATAGATTAAGAACTATCCTTTACACTTCTACTATCAACTACAATATTATATCCTCACTCAGCTAAAGTAAAAAATCAATTTCAAGAGAAAAAAATGTAAATTACGAAATTACATAGTTTTCCAAAATGAAGTCAATTACTGAACTATTTACAAAACACCACATAAAATCAAAACTTACAGATCACCAAACCACTAAACAAACACAAAACTAAACTAGGGTTTACTAACGTAATCCCACTGCCCCTATCAATTCGGCCGTTAATGTACCTTTATTGCTGACATCTTTGACGTCGAGATCCTTCACCGAAGGTTGAGAAACGCTGCTCGATTCTGAAGAATCGCTCGATTTGTCAGCGGATGAATTCTCATTTTCAGTTGAGAAGAATCTAAGCTTCGATCCGAAGGTACAAACGGGTGAATTGATGATTTTCGGATTAGGTGTCAATGATGATTGACGAGGGTTTAAGAGGTGACGAAGGGGGAATTTGTTGAATAAAGCTCGTCTCATGATTTAGGGTTTAAGAGGGTTTCTGATCGGAACGATGGATGTGAGTGAGCAGTTGAATGAGATGAGGGCAAGAGTTCTTAAGTTATGAAAAATTGCGATTGGGTCCTTGGGTTTATATGTAAATTGTATTTCTTGTTCTATGGAATATGAATTCATTTTGAGACATTTATGGCAAAAGTACTATGAATTGGAAAAGATCTCTGTTGTAATGTCTTTTGTGATTGAGTTGATTTCATGGCCAAGATAGTATTTGTCACATGGGTTATATGGTTTTTAGAGGCTCTATAGTGATGTATGTTATTACATTAGTTGGTTTTGTGTAGTTACATGCATCAGTCGGTGTGAATGATTATGCAACCATCAAGTAACAAAAAATTCATTAATCACATGAGGGAAACACATCAAACGGATTAAAAAAACACCCCGTAAGCCATGTAACTTTATGCCATTTATGTCAGGGTGTGTTTATAGAAATTTTCTTAACATGTTGTATCGAATATGTTTCTTAGAGTAAAAATATTATTAATTGTTCTTTTAATCAAATAATAAAATCTAGACCATGGTTTTAATTACGTCTAATTATTTATCAAAATTAGGGTAGCAAAACAGGTTAAACACAAGGTGACATGATTAAAATGGATGCAAAACACATGTATATATTATTTTGATGATCATGAGTGTCTTTAAACGTGTTTTAAGGTGGAAACAATTAGAATGCAGTATGTTAAAATGATTATTCGAGGGTAACGTTCTAATGATGAAATTGATCTTTAGTTCATGTTTGTTTCATTTAAATTGCTCCAATCCGAAATCAACAAGGCATGTTTATGACTTTTATTATTGATGAAAAAACATACGAAATTCTAAATATATGATATATTATATTAAAGAATGATATGTATGATAATTCTAACTTAGTTTAGGTATATATTTGGTATTTAAAAAGATTTGTATGGGCATATATGACATTTTAAATTTGGTTTGAGCATATAAGATATTTGCGGAGCTTATTAAGGATATATATGATATTTAGGAATTTTTCCAGGGGTTTATATATAAAATATTAATTTGGTTTGGGTATATATGGTATTTGAACGTTTTGTAAAGTCACATATGAAATTCTCTTAAAATTCAATTAAAAAATGTTTTGTTAAAAAATAATAATCCCAATATCTAATCTCCATTTAAAGTCAAATGTATTGAATCGTTTTCAGAGATGAAAACATATAAACAACTGCTATCAATTGTAGATAAAATGTAGTATTTTTATCGTTTTTAATGAAATCTTATTTTTATTACTTGTTTTAGAATGTTAATGTATTTTAATTACTTGACTCGATTTGATCCGAAATGAAAATTCTAACATTGAGTTGAGACACATTCAAGGACTGGAAAAACCAACCGCAAAGCAAAATATTTATAGGTCTGCCCCCTTGGTATTACACTTATCTCACATCAGTTGTATGGATAACAATGAGTGATTTATAGATCAAATGAGCTTCTTCACCCATCAAACTAGTTTTTTGGGTTGAATTCTCATCTTTGGTCTATAGCTCTAGTAGCACAACCAAACTTGAAGTGGTGGCTAATGAAATGGTGGAGTGAGGGAACCAAGTGTGATCAACAAGAACATTAACCTTTAAGAATGGTCGAATGTCACGGAATGAAACCATTGCAGGGTATACATGTGTTGTATGGGCAATACATGTGAGATTTATAGAATCAAATGGATTCCCTGACCCATTATATTAATCTTTTGGATTGAGTTCTTTTGTTTGATGCGTAACATGTTATTATAAAAAAACTTTTTTAGCATGCATATACAAAACATGGCTCGTGGGCAATGAGTGTTGTGTACACGTTATAAAAACATATGCAGTTAAATAATTGCACACAAACCACACAACGTATATGACTAATTACACGACTTATAGAGATAATTACATAACCAATCTTGATAATATGCGTTATTGCACAATCATTAGGTTTTTTATTTATATTTTATCAATTAATATAGTAATACCATATTGTGATTAGAGCCAATTAAATTCTCGATTTTATTATATAATTTGCTACAAAGTATAATAAAATTAGCTAAGTGTAATCTTAATTAAACTTGTACAATATTATATTTCCCTATAGTAATCTTTATAATATACAAATTTAGAACAATTGCACTATTTGCCCCTCTCTTCGGATAAAGATAGGTAGTTGAATCCCTATTGTTAAATATACTCCATAGTAGATGATTAATGAGATCAGATTCACACTCATGTTGCTTTTTAGATGAGTTTTAGGTTAAGAATTCATACGTGAAAGAAATCATCTTAAAAAGAAACATGAAAAGGAAGTGTTTATTAGTTACTAGGTTACAATACTGTGTAATACACGGGCTAAATAAATTTACTGTTACATGATTAATAATATAAAAAGTTATGTCTTAAATATTGTGTATTATACAGATTGAATAAACCCATGTATTACACATTTGAAAGTTTGAAGTTAACATATTTGATATTTTAATTATGGATAGTTATTAATTAATTAATACCATTATAGCATTCATAATTAAGAGTAGAGAGAAGCGGAAAAACCAATTATTAGATGACTTAGAATGGTGACAAGTGTCCAGATTTATTTTTATTTATTAATATAGAGATTAATAACCATGTATTTGATAAAATATACTAAAGGATGTAAACATCTTTAAACAAATATAGAGTAATCCTTTATTAATATATAAAATTACAATGCATGTTTTTTTATTTTAATAATTACATACAATGTATTTTTATTAAAAAAATTACACACTTATTGTATTTTACAGTAACTCTCATCCAAATATATTGTTAACTCAGTTATGTGCTCCTTACATGAGTGACATTTTTATCATTTGCTTTCCACATCTAATGTATTATAAAATAAAAAGTCTTTTTTAATAATTTTAAATAAAAAAAGAAATTAAAAGATATCATACCGTTAGGTAAGTCGGTAAACCCACGTCCTTATTAGTGATGTGTTCGTTCGACTAATTGTAAAACAACCTTCAATAACATCTACTAAAGGAAGAAATCAAAGTCATAAATCAGTTAGAAGCTCATGAAATCAAAAATAAACGCCAAAAAATAATCGTAAATACTTCATCAACAACTCACACCAGCAAATAATGAAAGATAATTAAGGAACATTGATTTGAAGATTACATGTGATTCTACGAATCGTTTTTGTAATTTTAAAAGCTAGAAACAAATTGTTATTTGCTGGTTAATCGCGAAACAACATAAGCCAGGAATTCCAAGAACAACGACTTGCAAAAGCGAATTAAGAACCGGAATCCTTTTGCTCTTGTTTGTTCATTTTTAAAGGGCTTTAATGGTGGAGATGCTATAGGTGGTTGAGGAGATGCTATAGGTGGTGGTGGAAATGTTCGGTGTTGGTATATCAAAGAGATGGAGGCGTTAGATTTAATGGTGTTGAGCATAAGATGGATGCGTGTTCACCAACTTACCCAACGGTTCGATATATTTTAATTAAATTTTCATTTAGAATTATTATAAAAAAATTAGTTTTTAATATATTAGATGTGTAAAGCAAATAATAAAAATTATTTTTTAATGTATCAAAAAAATTATTTTTTAATACTAAGATAACTTACATTTGGATGGGAGTTACTGAGTTAGTGTAAGGAAAATAGTTGTATAAATTTTTAAAAAAATGATATTACATGTAATTATTAAAATTAAAGAACGTATTATATAATTTCATATATTAACAAATGACACAATTTATAATTTACTCATAAATATATTTAATATTATCATTCTATAAATTTATATATAATAAATTAGTAAATAAGTACGTGACTTGTACAATTCTACGAACTCTTATTTATTTTCTTGTTTTTTTCTTTTCATTTAAAAACTAAGTTCTTTTCATACTTATTTTTATTAATTCTTAAATCTTAAATATTATCAGTTATTTTTATTTTTTGCACCTAATAAGTAAGTTACTTTTGTGCTTCTTTATCTTCATTTTAAATATTTATTACTAAGTATAAGTATTTAATGTTTAATTTAATATCTTTTATTTAACTTGTACAAATACATAATACATAAGTTTCTTACCTAATAAGATATCAAAACCACCACTATGAAACAAGAGATAAACAAAAAAAATATTAATTTCATTTAAGATAAACAAAAAAAATATTAATTTCATTTATTAAATCATCTATTTACTATTACAAAATTAATAATCATAATTTAACTACAACTCGTAAACAATATCACTATCTATAAATATGATAATGATAATGATAATGATAAATATATGGATATGCAATATTAATATCTTCCAATCAATCTTTGTGTTAGGATAAATAATATATGACGTGGCAAACAAGAACCTTAAAGAGTTAAAAGGAGATTGATTTTGTACTCTCTGCGTGCAGTATCTAACACCACTTCTACTGGATCTTTTCCATAATCATTAACACCAATTTGGGGTTTACACCACTTCTACTTCTCTCACTACCCACTTCCGCCATTACCAAACTGGTATCCACCTTCATCATCTTCTTTTCTTTAATTTATTTTCAATTTTCAATCGCATATTCTCTTGATGATCATAAACCCATTGTTTTCCGTCGATTAAAACCCCTTTTAACCTAATCTTGAATCTGATTTGTGGGTGATTAATATAACCTAAGGTTGATGGCTTCTTCTGCAACTATGGTTGTGAGTAATAAGTTGATCTTGAATTCGAGTAATGGCGATTATAAGGTTTGGGAAGATCCATCGTTCATCAAGTGGAGAAAGAGGGATTCTCATGTGTCGCTCCACTGCCATGATTCTGTTGAAGGTTGGATTTTTATTTTATTTAATGTTTGATAATCAAAAAAGGCGTTGACTTTGATGTTGTATTTACAATCTTTTCTGATATTTTAAGGTGGGTTACTTGTGGTAGTTATAACATAGAGGTTATAGATTCATACATGTTGTTGCAGATACTTTGCTGAATGATTAGTTACTGTTTTTTTTTAAAGAAACTCTTATGATCATCCCCAAACATTAAACATACTTTTTTTTTCCTTTTTTACCACTTTAGATTGGCTAATGACATTGAAAATGTGAATGCATACCAACTTATAATATATGGAAGAAGTGGCATACTACATATAAGTTATGTCATAGGATGCCCATTTGAGCTTGCTCAAAAAGGTTGAGAATTGTTCGAGATAATATAAAGATTCTAACTTTTAGTTATATCTTATGTTTGTTTAGCATGGTTGGGTATACACACAAAACCAAAGTTTATATCCAAATGAGGATGCATAGTGCATAAAAGTAATCAGAAGTAGTGGGAGAGTGAAATAGAGGTAGTTACATAACCGTCTTGTGTATCACATGCAAAGAGATAAGCACAGACACCTGATGCATTTCTCGTGGTTCTCAATGTATGTGTGTCTGTATGCTAACTCTTTTCTGATATGCTTTCAGTTTTTAACAATCTGCTCGTCTCTCTAAAACGGATTCCACAAAACCCATATTCAGACAAGATGTTACAATGTACTCCAATTTTATATGTTTTACTCATAATATTGTTCGCAATTTGGATATTTACGCGTTGGAAAGTCTATAGTTGAATGTGTATATGTTTGTTTCTAGTAGCATTTATTGGACATGTTTTAAGCCTGCTTTGTTTGTAGGTTCTCTAAAATACTGGTATGAACGAAACAAAGTGGATGTTCTTGTTTCAAAATCAGCGGTTTGGGACGATGATGCTGTTTCTGGATCACTTGAATGCGCCAAAAATTGGGTTAAAGATTTGCCTTTTGTTAAATCATTATCCGGTTACTGGAAATTCTTCCTTGCTCAAAGTCCAACCGCTGTTCCTTCAAATTTCCAGGATACAGTATTTCAAGACTCTACATGGGAAACAATACCAGGTAACTTCTAGTTTACTACCATGCCATTATTAAAGAATCCGCATTTGAATTTTGAAATGTCAACCGAGTTTCTTTTAATTAGAAAGAATTGTACAAAAGTTCAGTTGTATGAAGAAAAAATGATTGTATCAAAGTAAATTACTTGAAAAGTACCGAATTGGAAGTATTGTTAAGATAAAAGTACTAAAAACATCAATATTAATTTTGTATTTGGGAAAAGTTTTGTTTGTCTATGCAAAGTCAAAGGGGACTTCTTATTGTAGTAATATGTAATTTGAGATATGCATAGCTTTTGTTTTCTTCTGTTTCTTAAGATTACTCCACTTCATTCAACTTTTAACTGTCTCTTGCTTTTTTTTTCCATTTATGAACAGTGCCATCGAATTGGCAGATGCATGGGTTTGATCGGCCCATATATACAAATATAATATATCCATTTCCTCTTGATCCGCCCCATGTTCCTGACGATAATCCCACTGGCTGCTACAGGACATATTTTCAACTTCCTAAAGATTGGGAAGGTAAGTTCATGATCTAATATTCATCAAAAAATTTTACTTTCTATATGTTTTACATAATCTATGTAAATTGTAAAGAATCCATTCCCTGTCCCATGAAAGTTGCAATTTGCATTTGGAATGTCTCCTGAAATATGCTATGTTTTCATTTTTATTTTTGAGTTTCTTGAAATACCTATTTTCCAGATGTTAAAATGTCTTGAAATCTTGATGGTTGATTTCTTTTCACAAAATTCCGTTGTATTGTCATAATTGAATGGCGTTTTATATATTTTATTAATAGTGAAACATATACCTTGTGTGTACATTTGCTGGTGGTCAAAGATTTCATAAAGTTCTTGATTGCTATTTGTCAGGTCGACTGATATTACTACACTTTGAAGCTGTTGATTCTGCTTTTCATGTCTGGATCAACGGATCTCTTGTTGGATACAGGTTTCGGATTTATCTTGCTTGCTTATTAAGTAATCTTTAAGAGTTATTCAGCTATAGAGGTGGCAATTTCAGTCCATTTACTTATATAAACGTCTATATAATGGGTCAAAAACATCAAACGGGTGGAAAGTCATCAAAATTCTATTTTTAATGCATCTATACTAGAAAATTCGTTTTCTATAATATCTACTAAAACCGGACTACAAAAGTGTTTGCAGGTCGACCCAACCTGATATGTACTTAAAAATGACTCGTTTCAACCTATTACCCACCCGCGCATCTTGCCACCTATGCTAGTGTCTACCCGTCTCTCAAAATGCATTTTTCCACCATTAAAACATATTCGTATTGCAACACATTCATCTTCACATGCTTTATTGGTTTTGATGTTTGGTCAGTCAAGACAGTAGACTACCTGCTGAATTTGAAATAACCGATTTCTGTCTCGAGTGTGGATCCGACAAGAAGAATGTTATAGCGGTGCAAGTATATAGATGGAGTGATGGTTCTTATCTTGAAGATCAAGATCATTGGTGGTTGTCGGGTATTCATAGAGACGTGCTTCTTTTATCCAAACCAAAGGTTTTTGCTTTTCTTATATTGACTAATATTAAGTCATTTGTTGTTATAAACAAAAACCTTTTAATACATTATGCATGTTTTCAGGTGTTCATAGCAGACTATTTCTTCACCTCAAATCTCGCAGAAAATTTTGCCTTTGCAGATCTAGAGGTAAAACCTTTCGCTGTAATCTCTTGCATTTAACTTTAATGTGATGAAATCTAAATAGCAATATGATGGTGGAATTCTTATCTCTGTATGTTTTAGGTTGAAGTAATACTTGATAAGTCAACAGAAGTCAATGCCAATACAGAAGTCAAAATTGAAGTCACTCTGTTCGATATCAGCGGCGCGGAGTGTACAGATCTTCTATCAACTGATGTGGCACATTTAGAGCTTCATCCCCCTCCTAAATATCCTTTAGGGTTTCATGGGTATCGATTTTCCGGAAAACTGCAAAATCCCAAGCTTTGGTCTGCAGAGCAAGTGAGTTACCCAATCAACCTATTACTTTTCTGAAACTTAAATATGGCAAAATGTACGGGTCGAGTAACGGGTTAAAATGGGCTCCAAACAAAAATATTAAGCATGACCCGAATCAATCCGTTCATAGTAAGTTAGCTGAATTTGGCACCTGTACTTTAATCATTCATTCTAACAACAGTGGATTTTTATGCAGCCTAATCTTTATACTTTAGTAGTTGCCCTTAAAGATGCATCGGGTAATATTGTCGACTGTGAATCATGCCAAGTGGGCATTCGACAAATTTCAAAAGTCCCAAAACAATTACTTGTTAACGGGCGTCCAGTTATGATCAGAGGGGTAAACAGACACGAACACCATCCACGTATAGGAAAGACAAACATCGAATCTTGCATGGTTAAGGTGAAGCTTTGTTTTTCTTCTTGTTCATTCATTTTCTTGCGATACGTTTGATGAATTGATGCGTAATTTCTTCTTTTTTTATGATGTAGGATTTGGTTCTAATGAAAGAACATAACATCAATGCTGTCAGAAACAGTCATTATCCTCAACATCCAAGATGGTATGAGTTATGTGATTTGTTTGGAATGTACATGATAGATGAGGCCAATATCGAGACACACGGGTTTGATTTTTCTAGCCATGTCAAGCATCCAACTCAGGAGCCGGTTTGGGCTTCATCTATGTTGGATCGTGTTATTGGCATGGTGGAGAGGGACAAAAACCACGCGTGCATTATTTCATGGTCTTTGGGAAATGAAGCAAGCTATGGACCGAACCATGCTGCTCTTGCTGGTATGACTATCTTTCATATTTTGTTAATCCAAAGTAGGTTCCGGTCACAATGAACAATCTTTGTACGGTTGGTCAGGTTGACCCGAAACAGTAAATTCTTTTTCAATAACCGGGGTGTCAAGCATAATTACAGGACTTATATTATTTTAGTAGTAATTTAATTCTTTTGTACAAAATGATTAAACATTCACTTCATGCGACTTTCAGCCTGTTTTACTGTTTCTTGTTAAGATATATTTTTATTTTTGGCTTTTGATAAAAATTCATGATTTCTAGGGTGGATTCGTGGAAAGGACCCCTCACGAGTTATACACTACGAAGGTGGTGGATCGCGGACCTCGTCAACAGACATTGTATGTCCTATGTACATGCGTATTTGGGACTGTGTTACGATAGCAAAAGATCCAACTGAAACGAGACCACTGATATTGTGCGAGTAAGTTCACCTTTTAATCATTCTATATAATTAAGCAACAAATTTTCTGCTTTAATATTCTTTATTAGTTTCCATATGTTGACTTAAATATTTAAGCAATCTTTTTTAAGGTATTCGCACGCCATGGGTAATAGCAACGGGAACATTCACGAATATTGGGAAGCAATCGATAGCACATTTGGTCTCCAAGGAGGATTTATTTGGGATTGGGCTGACCAGGGGCTGCTTAAAGAAAAGAGCGACGGTAGCAAGTTCTGGGCTTATGGAGGTGACTTTGGAGATACCCCAAATGATTTAAATTTCTGCTTGAATGGTCTCATATGGCCCGATCGGACCCCTCATCCTGCACTACATGGTGATTACTATATCTTTTTGCTTAGTATTTTGTCAGGGTGGTGAATTGGGCTTAATAATTTTTAGCCCGGTTCATATAGGTGAGGCTGAGTTGGGCCGACCCACAAACACTTTCTTATTAAAATATTTTTATAAATAGTGACTTGCTCCTATATTTATTTGTTTCAGAGGTCAAGTATTGCTATCAACCAATTAAAGTGTCGTTTACCAAAGGGGTATTTAAGGTACCGTTACTATTCTTAGTTCTTTTTGCGCTTTTATGAAGCACATGTTGCTAACCGTGATCTTACATTTTTCTGTTCATAGATCACAAACACGAATTTCTTTAAAACAACAGAAGGGCTAGAGTTTAGTTGGGTGATTGAAGGAGATGGATGTAAACTTGAATCGGGGATCATCAGTCTACCGACATTGGATCCACAAAGTAGTTATGATATCAAATGGGAGTCCAGCCCGTGGTATCAATCATGGGCCTCATCCTCTGCTGCTGAAACCTTTTTGACCATTACTGCAACTCTTTCAAAGCCCACACGATGGCTTCAGTCTGGTCATGTCGTGTCATCTCAACAGCTCGAGTTGCCTTTGAAGAAAGACTTCGTCTCCCCTGTAAGTAGTTTTATAAAAGTGGCAAAATGGGCTCGTCTAAACAGGGTAAATTATTTTATAAGTCCAATTATAATATTAAATTTTTTAATACAATGATTTAGTTTTGTTCGGCAAAAATACTTCACACTTTACAGTCAGATGGAGCCCACAGGGTAACTTCTTTGTTAGCGAACGATAAGGGTCACCAACTCACCTTGGTATCATTTGATGATGTTTAATGGATAAAAAGACACTTTGGGCGCCTTTTGGCCCGTTAGAGAGAAAGCATAACCTGAGTCGACCCGTTTATAAGTAAATGGGTCAAAATGACCACCTCTATATTTTCCAATGAAACTCTTACATTTGACTTTATAGGAATCTTTAATGGCATGTTTGCTCTTGAAATCTTGTTAAGAGACCATCTTACACTCTCTGATTGACGTATAGGCCCCGAAGATTAAAAAAGTGACATTGAATTATGAAATCATAGACAATAAACTTACCATCCGCCAGAACTTCTCAGAGATAATCTTCAACAACGAGTCTGGTGCAATTGAGAGCTGGACGGTAATTACTTCTTTTATGTTGCATTACATGACATACTAATCACTTTGGTAAAGAATATTTAAAAACTCTATAGAACTCGTTGTAAGTTTTGTTTGATGGTGATAAATGATAGGTTGAAGGAGTTCCCGTGATGCTTAAGGGCGTAACACCATGCTTCTGGCGTGCACCTACCGACAACGACAAAGGAGGAGAAGACAATAGCTATTACTCAAAATGGAAAGCCGCTAATCTTGATAACGTTTTCTTCATCAAAGAAAGCTCAAATGTTAAAAAGATTACAGACCAGCTTCTAGAAGTAACCGTTGTGTATAACGGTCTTTCAAAGGGCGGCGAAAACAAAAACCCTCTTTTCAAAGTTGAAATGAAATACTCATTCTGCGGTTCAGGAGACGTTATTTTGGTTAGCCATGTAACACCAAGATCAGATCTTCCACCTTTGCCACGTGTTGGGATCGAATTCCATTTAGAGAAATCAATAAATAATGTTAAATGGTATGGAAGAGGCCCGTTTGAATGTTATCCGGATCGAAAAGCAGCTGCTCATGTAGGAATGTATGAGAAAAAAGTGGATGAAATGCATGTTCCTTACATAGTTCCTGGAGAATGTGCGGGTCGGGCTGATGTTAGATGGGTCACATTCCAAAATGATCGAGGTTCAGGCATCTTTGCTTCCATATATAACGACTCTCCACCGATGCAAATGAATGCAAGTTATTATACCACAGCGGAGCTTGATCGTGCGACACACAAGGAAGAACTTGTGAAGGGAGATGACATTGAGGTAACTTTTTTGCTTCCATTTCTTATTGATTTTAAAGTCACAACACTAAAGATTCAAAAAGATCGAATCTTTTTTATAAAAAGCGTGTGGTACTGTACTCTTATTGGTCAATGGTTGACCCGCAGGTGCATCTTGACCACAAGCATATGGGTATAGGCGGTGACGATAGCTGGACCCCTTGTGTTCATGATAAATACTTGATTCCTCCTTCGCCGTGCACTTTCTCCATCAGGTTCTTTCCAATAACTGCTGCTATATCTCCCAATGATGTTTATAATGCTTGGTCTTGAGACTGTCGTAAATAACGGTTGGCGTGGTCATAAAGTCAATAACGCTAGGCCTGGTGATCAGCGAGTCAATAATATCGGTTGGCATGGTCAACAAGTCAATAAAACTGGCTGGTATGGGCAACAAGTAACAATCTGGTATGTGTGTCAGAGTGTGTTAGTTTAGCTGTTTGAACAATAGATCACAGTTTATAATCAAACCGGTGTGTTGCTACAGGCAGTCGTTATTTAGTTATCCGTTTGGTTTCGATGTTGCAAAACTTGATTTGGATTGCTTTAAGAATAATTTATTTTTTTGCATCAAGTTGAAATAATAGAAATGCGTCTTATTTTCATTAGGGATTACAATTCAAATGATGTGTGCCTATAATTGAACCTACATTTGCTCAATGATAGAGTCTCCTCATAGTAAAATAATGTATACTTTCAATATGTTTTTGTATTCTAAGGCTGGCTCGAAATCCAATGCGGGTTGAAGCATATGGTTTTCGGGTTGTTTAAATGCGTGTAAAACTCAACATTTTATTTTAAAAATTAAAGTAAAATGCTATTTTTGTCCCTGACGTTTTGTTGAATTTGCCATTAAAATGAAATCTGTTTGTTCGAAAGATAAGTTGTATTGTCAATATTTAGTTATGGTGCATATTGCTTGAAAGTAAAAAGGAAAGTTTTGACCATGTAAAATAACTAGTATCGGCGCCTTCGTGGCGGCTGACATATAATTTTTCCATACTTATATCCGTTGTAATTTACGGTTGTATATTTTGAAATGTTGACACAACAAGAGTGTTAAAATTTGTAACGTAAAAATAAGAGTAAATGTTTTTAGATGCTAAAACAAAACGTCAAACAAATGAAAAAAACTTCTAAAAAAAAAGGTGAAAAAAGAAAGAAAAAAAACAAGCAGAATAAAGTCAGCTCCACACAAACTAGGTTCAAACTCGGGGGGAGCAAGCCTACCACTGAAACAAATTGACTTTTGGTGTTACCTATCCCAACAAATTTACATAAATACGCTTACGAAAAGCGTGCTAGAGAAATAAAAAATAAATCTATTGCAATCACAAAGTGATACATGACAGTACCACCAAATCAGCCAATGTTGATTAAGATCCGTAAACATCTTGAAAATGTATATAATAGAAATTAAATTATTATAAAGAGGGAATGGGACAATTTTGATAATTCAGTATCATATCTAATTTTAAATTTTGTACCATACTCGTAAGCTACTTGTTATCTATTACTAATATGGTGCGTGGGAATTGAATTTATTCATTTGCAGTCTTATGAGGCTACAAAATCCAACTTTAAATATGAAATTATCAATTATATTTCTAACAATTCTACAACTTCGCCGATTCCATGTGTGTAACAACTTCAAAATAGTATTTATTACAATATAGGGTTATATAATATGTTAATACATATGGTTTTAGTATGGGTAAGCAAACTCTGATAGCGCACTTAAAGGATTGATGCAAATATCATCTAATATCATATCACGTTAAAACCAGTGAAATTTCTTTTAAAACTGTTCACATACGTCTATACCAATTTCATCACCTATTTTCATTTTTTTTTATTTTTTCGCCGGATTTGAGTTTTTGTTTTTTATAACTGTCATGACTTTAGACTATCCAAACTATACGTCATGAGACATGTTTGTTGCCAAGACTGCTAACTTTGAGTTGGTAAGGACTAAATATATCTTCATTTGATTTATATGGTTGATGATCACAGACGGCCTCTATTATCATACTGTATAGCATTATATTTGTAAAGATAGGTGCAATTACAATTTGTTTTCATACAAAAATAGTTTAATCCCCTGGCTGTTAACATATTTTCATAAAATAAATTTATTACAAAAATTAAAATTTCGATGAAATTTGTAAGAACCAGCTGTGATTGGACAGGTAACTTCACACATTGAATGAATGTGGGTGGACGAGACGTCATGGCCTCCAATTCCAGTTTGCATCCAAAATGATTTGCCTAGCTTGCTAGTCAGCTCAAACAACCATATGATGGGGCAAAAAAGGGTTATACGAGCCGTATGGATCTGTTAATGGTCACACCAATCATTTCTTTGTTAGTCAAATACATCATATGGGTCGTATGATTTTGGCCTCATATGACATGTATGATCAATTTTATCCGAAAATACAGTTTGTGACCCTATATGATCATTTTCATACTATCATACGACTCATATGATCATTTTTATCATATCATATGACATGTATGACACGTAACTACATAAGTGGTGTCTAAATAACGTGCCGCTGATGTTTGTTTAGCACCAACTGTTGCAATCAGAGATGCTATTGAAGAACAAATAAATTAACACAATAAACTCGCTTCTTTCATTACAATTATTAACATTTGTGTACATACATCAACACTCCATAGTGATACATATCAAACCGTTGCATCCTAATTGATGTGCCTTCCTTCTATACTCTCATCGACACATTCCAAAATGATCATTCCATTCAATTTCTAACTTACAAACGTTGCATGCTAACCTTTGACATTTTACAAAAAACATATATGACTCTAAACTTAAACTTTCTAATATAGACATTAAGACTCCTATATCTAGTTTAATGTTTTATCCTCCCCTTTAAACTAAATATGATCAAAGGAAGGCCTTTAAAATTCCATTTGTCATCACAATAGAGTTGGTTTTTCATTTCACAAATGGGTCTCTTGTTCCTTTTTCCTTTTTATCTTTCCATTTTATGCACTCATATGCAAAGTGTTCGTATGTTGCTCTTGGGGTTTCTTCTCCATCCTCTTCCTCCTCTACTATAGTTTGCTCCTTGTCTTCTAACACGTCCTCGATGGCTTGCATTTGCTATTAAAAGTTCATTTTGATAATTTTTCTCTAGTTCATCTTGACTTTTAAGACATTCTTAAAATGTTATTCTTCCCATAGCTTCTTCAAATGGTATGTTGTCAACATTTTAATATTGCTTGATAGATGTCACAATCAGTAGAAACTTCTTTCGGTTGGAGTTAAGTAGTTTCCTTACACTTGTTTTAGCTTTAAGAGTAGAATCAATACTTTTAAATTTGACTCTTATTGATAGAGGTAAGCTTATAACCGGAGAAATAGTCGTCTGATTTTCGAACAAGCTAGCCATTGTTTCTTGTGGGTTTGAGACAACACACGGATATGGGTCAGAGGCGTCAAATGGGTCGGTGTTTCCGGGTCTTGAATTGAGTCATATGGAGCCCCACGATGGAGGTTGAAGATCCATGAAACAGGAAGTACTCCATGCACGTTTTGCATGGGCCACGTTCCCATGATCATTTTCAAGCTCTAGTATTTTAGTTTTTATTATAATTTGTTGCAGTTTAATGTTTTTTTTTATTTTATTATATTTGCAAGTGTCTAGCTTTAATTTAGGAACGGGGGGTGTCAGTTTGTTTTTATATATATATATATATATATATATATATATATATATATGTAATTTTTATGATGCAATGAGGGAGGAGATTAGATATTAATTTGAAGATTGCTCTCAATTGAGTGATTATCTTTCCATTGCTAACTCAAACTCGGCAACTTTGAGTGGTGATCTTTGGAGTCTAAATTTGCTCAAGTGGTGTGTCTGTAACTTGACGTTGAATTTAGAGTGCCCGGCGTGTTAATCTGAGTGGTGTGCCTGTATCTCAGATTAGCCATTGTCTATCTGTTCTATTCAAAATTATTGATACCTTGACCGGATTTACAACACTTATGTTACCCAACTTACCTAAAAAGTCCCTTACGTTTTCGTTCTCTTTCATCTTTAAAGTCTTGAGTTCGCTCCTCAAAGTTTGCAGATGTTTTTCTGAACTAGATCCACTCCTAGGTATTAAACTTAAATGAATTCCCAGTTTCCCACACTTTTTTGCAGTTGAATATTGCACAACTTGCATCAAGTCATCTTCTACGATGTTTGGAAGATCATTGCTTTTGTTGTATTAAACTTCTTTTCATCTCACTTCTCTTGAACTACATGGACAACTATCTTCTAAAGTCCATAAGCCTTCAAGATGGGTTCCATCAGAATTGCCTATTCGCAGTGTCGTTTGTTTCAGTCAACTTTGAACACTAAAGTTATATATTCACTTGCTTACGAGTTGATGCTGACATGCTTCCTTCTTTCTTGTCTTGCATGTCATGCTTTCTTTTATTCTTGGTGCTTGCTTATTGCTAACTTGCTTAACACTAGTTTTTCCTTACCACACAGGTTTTTCTCTTGCTTCTTGCTATTCGAATCATTGAGATTCCTTTTGAATTGCTTTCTTTTTGAAATGTGCTCTTGCTAATATATCCGGTTTAATCTTTCACTGACCTGTTTATATTTGAGTTCCTAGTAGGACCGGGATCCTTTCAAAATAATAACAGATATACATATTAACTTTCATACCAACTACAAACTATCAAGTCATCAAGACAACTCTTATTCAATATCCGAAAACACCTAAAACAGATCATCTACTCTAATCATCGATTTCATGACCAATAAACAAACATTTGAAAGTTGCCTACTTAAAACTTTACTAGTTTCTGTTGCTGCTGAAGCCACCAACATATCCTTTACTAGTTTCATCAAAATTGGATACTTGGTAGCATTAATTACCCGCAGTTGTAGCACACACAAGTCATTTCCTCGTGGAAACATGTTCCACTTCGTTTGCGTGTTTTCTCTTAAGATGGTTCCACAAATGATGAGTTCCAGCAGGTCCAGAAGCAAACTTTTTACGACAAAAGTTACAAACTGCAACACTTTCATTGTCTGGTTTCACAAATTTTGTGTAATAATTCCAAACCTTAGATCTTATCTTTCCTTGCATCGGGAGTTTGACTTTGTCATATTCTGTCATTGACTCGTCATCCGTTGTTGAAACAATACTAATATAACTGTGAATTTCTGGATCAATGTGTTCTGCATGTTTTCTTCTCAGATGGTACCTCAGATTAGTAGTTCCAGCATCTCCCCCAGCATAATTTACACTACAATAGTTACAAACCGCAACAACTTTTTCGTCTGGTGTCTTGAATTTTTTGAAATGATTCCAAACCATAGATCTTAACTGTCCTTTATTGGGGGATTTAGTTTTCTTAAACTCCGTCATGGACAAACCATCTGGAGATGAAAAACTCTCCTTGTAACTACAGTCTGCATAATTGAAAAATAAAAACATGATTCTATCATCAAACTAAAATAAAAACATAGTGACTTGATCCATAATAGGAAATAATAAATAAAAAAACAACTTCATGAGAGACCCTAATATTTAAGTATGATAGTTTTCAGGTCACCATGAAGAAAAACTTGACTGGAGGACTGATTTACAGCTTCATAGCTTTTGGTTAGTTTCAAATAGTTCACTCTTATATCAAAACTTGTAAATATATATAGACCTGGGAAACAAGTCTGGACACCTATAGACTATAGTCCTAGTCTAAGAAATTTAGATAAACCTAGAACTTCAAATAATTTGGAAGTAATCACCAACATGATGCATGGTGGATTGGATGGGATCTATTTCTGAATTTAGACAATTTTAAACATATAAAAATACTTTTTATTAACTAATTCTTCCTTCATAGTCGATGATATTTACTTTGATACAGTAGCCCTACCATACCAAGGCACGAAGGCAACAATCCAGTCATTACGAGTTTACGACATATTATTATTTCCATATTAAAAAAAAATTTGAACATTTTACTTAATCTAATTACTAATTTCACAAATGAAGATTGAATATTACTTATTTTGAAGATTTACCTGACGCTATTGTTTGCTGTGTATCCTTCAAATCCTGCAGTTCCAACAACTTCTTTGAGCGCTTTCGTTTTCTTTTCAAGAGGGCCCCATCTGTATATTCAACCACAGAATTCTCCACAACTGCATCACCCATCCCACCTGTGTATACAATCATAGCATTCTCCACAACTGCATCACGCGTCCCACCTGTGTATTCAACCAAAGAATTCTCTACAACTGCAACACAGATTCATAAACAAGAGAGATTATTAATCTCAAAACTATACAATCCAATGTCATTCCATGCAAAATCATCATTGCTTTTATCCAGACAAGATTCAACGATTTGCTAACTTATCAAAAAAGCAATTCTTCTATTTAGACATTTTTTACATATTTAAATCATAATCTACAACATGAGCATATATGTTACCTTCAGTTTTACTTGAGTCCTTTGAAAGTGGGGATCCAGAATTGTGCCTTTCTAGAAGCTTCTCAGGACCATCAGGAAAAGGGTGTGCTGGCAAGTAGCATAATTCTTCCTGAGAGATATCTGAGTCGCTAAAAGTTGAGTCTTTCTCAACTGTAATGATATCAACTTCATCATCTTCATTTAGGCTTGATCCTTTTACCTGAAGTAGTAAATATATTTAAGACTAATGATGTAGAGCAATTTTATTTTTACACAAATGATCCACAAACACCTAATGGTTTGAAACGAAGGATTATTTATATTTAGCTACGTTGATTAAAATTTGTCAATGAAGATAAGGTTGATGAAATCCAATCAATCATCATTGTTTCAAACCAACCATACTCAAGACGCAACTATAAGAAAGACCAACAGGCATTTAGGCATATGATCTTTTCACCTGTAGTGAATAGATTTAAGACTAATGATGTAGACAGATTTCTTTTTACCCAAATGTTACACGAACACTTGATGGTTTCAAACGAAGGATGATTTGAATTTGGCTATGCTGATTGAAGATAGTCAATCAAGACAAGGTTGATGAAATCCAATCAATCATCATTTTCATTTTAAACCAACCATACTCAAGAGTCAACCATAAGAAAGACCGATAGGTTGTTTGGATTAACTGCATGCATGCTTAGTGACAAGGCTTGCTTATATTCTCACATGCTTTCAGACTCGAAAGGTTTAATTAGTCAAGTACTCTACAAAGAATCAATACAAATTTAAGTAGGCACCATGCATCCACATCGATTCACATTTTGACAATGCCAATACACAATACAGAATCAATACATGCAACAGTTATTAAAAACTAATAGTGATAGCACATCAAAAGAAAATAAACAGATTATTAAATACTCTTAGGGGTTGTTTGGTAGCCTCTTAATGGTCATTAAGAGGCTACCTTTTAGTGGTTCATAGCCTCTTAATGATTAAAAGGTAACCTTAACGTTGAATGGTTAAGACGTAACCTCTTAATGTTACCCCTTAACCATTCAGCGTTAAGGTTACCTCTTAACCATTAAGAATGCCTCTTAATGATCATTAAGAGGGTACCAAAGTGTTTAAGATTATTAGGTTGTCAACGATTTGTCATTCTACAGTTTGTTAATTCCACAAAACAAATCAAAATGCTTGATTCATTATCAATAAGAATTATAAACAATTGAAAATTCACTGTGTAAAGTTTCATATTCAACGCCCCTCCCCCAGCTTTCGATACAATCCTGTTCCAACATGGGCCAGCAAAATTCAATACTCAGATGTGGAAATGGCATCTTACAAATTCTGCAAGTTCAACTTCATTTATTATAAGTTAAATAGCAAACACCAGTTTTAATGAGAACAGTCAAAACATCAAAATCAAGCTTTGAAATTTTGTAACTGCTAAGATGTAAACTGGATCGACTACTAGGAGGGGTAATTTAGACCCCATTGATGAGTGAATCGACTGATCCAGGTTGTGTTTTATCTGTAATGGCTAAACATGCTAAATCGAACAATATATTTATCTCTGATAGGCTGAATCAACCCAAAGTGTATTTTAAAGCATAAAACCTCCTTAATCTTTTTATTCAGAAAACTAGATTATTATTGTGCATGATATAATATTTGTAAGCATATATGGCACTAACAATTTATGGTTGACAACATGTGTTTCGAATCAAATTAACCCGCTTCCACCCGGACAAAAAATACTCATTTCAACCAAATATTTTTGAAGCACCAAGTTCTGTTTATTTTTCCCCTTTATTTTATGCAATGGAAAAAAGAAGCTATGGCAATTGGCAAACAAGGACTAGCAATCCACTTTACCTTCTCAACTTCAGGCATCAAATCAAATTCGTCTTCTTGTTCCACATACTCCTCATTTTCCTCAAGTTCTTTAAAATCAGGAGCAAATGCACTCCAATTCTCTGTGTAATCTTTAACCCAAACATAAACCAAGCCCGTTAAAGACACAGAAACAACAATAGGTTGAACAGGGTGCCAAGCCAAATCCACCAAAGCTTCCTTTGGACCTTCAAGTAGTTTCACAAGAAGCCCCTCTCGATCCCATATGTATATTTTATGCTCTCCTGTACTAGCAGAACCTCCAACAACCCACACACTATCACCACTAAAACAAGGTGCTTTCCAATGCTCTTTTGTTATAGAATCTTGAAACTCCCGAAAAAGTGATAAAGACTTTAATCCAACAGATTTTAGCTTTTCCGTTTCACTAATTTCATTTACCTCAAAGGATTTAAGTGAATCTTTTAAGGGCAAAAGGTTTTCATAAACCCTAATTATACGGTCACTTGAATTTGTAAGCAGGCGCTGCCCGTTCCTGCTGAATACTATATTCTTAATCACAGCACCACCGGGAATTTGAACAATACCACAAACCTTTTTATTTTTATAATCAATTATCAGAATTTCCCCAATGGAATTTCCCAAATACACCAGATCCCCGTATTTGTTAAAGCAGGCTGCAGTAGGTGCATAATGGGCAGATCCATCTGAAAAATTGTTGTGTGTGCCATTAACAAGTGATGATATTGGAAGCACGGTTGTCATTTGGGTATGGAAATCAAGTATAAAAGGAGCAGAAGAGGAAGGAGAGACTAGGCAAAGAGATGGTGGTGAGGAACCACCACTGCTGCCCGGATGCAGGCAGGCTTTTAGAGGGGTTTGTTGCAGTATTGTCTGAAATACCTTTTCGCCCTTGGAAACATTCCAAAGAGTCAAATAACTGTCAGCAGCTGAAACGAGTATGTGATGACCACTTTTTGACCAGCAAACACTAGTTATGGCAGCAACACAGTCATTATTTTTAAGTTCTTTAGCAATTCCTCTGGTCTGGAAATCCCACACAACACACCTGCCATCAGAGCACCCAGCTGAAAAGGAAAATAAGGACCATAAGCAACATAATAAAAAAAAATAAGAAGACCTGGACAAAAATTTATTGATAATATAGAAAATATCAAACAAACTACTTAGAGAGAAAGGAAGGCTAGGCAGGTTGGGTAAAGGATGAAAACGTGTTCAGGATAAAACCAGCCAATTTTATACAGGCTGAAAAGACCAGTCAGAAAGGGTTGACTCGCAATCACCTCTTTGCCCCGTTCTAAAAGTGTTTATTTAATGATGTGTGTGTTAGCTATTATTACTTACACACATACATACATACAAACCCAGTATATTCCATGCATAGTCCGACTACATGTAGGGTCTGGGAGAGGAAGGATGGGGCGCAAGCCTTTACTCTATGTAGATTGGCCGCTTCCAATGAGAACACTGGCTCCAACCGTTTTGAGAAAAACAATATTACTAAAATAGTAATCTGAACCTTTAAATAAAACAATTTAGGATCTAGAGAACACAGCCCATTTGACCTGTTCACAATTTATCCACGTGTTTTTACTTTACCACTTTGACCTATTATAGATGACACACAGCCCAAATCGAACCATTCAATTAATTAGTAAACGGGCCGAATTGCCAACTCCCTAACTACTAAACTAGTGATGAAACAAGTAAAAGACTAGGAATATAAAATGCCGCGTAAACTAGAGAGATAAGGCTAACACTCCTAGGTAACGGTCTACGTGCAATAGGTGAACCCACTCTTCATATGATGCTCATTAAACCCTATATAGCAAAAACAAGATTCTAGTCTAGAAGGTTCATTATTCATTTCAAAATGTTATGATGATAGTTGATCTATTTTTATCCACAAGATTTGTGATAAACTAAATGTGAAAGGGTACTAAAAAATTTGGATGACGCAACAATAAGTTCAGTTAATTCGCATGTATGATCAAACATAATGATGGTGCGACCAATCTAGATTCAAATACGTCCGGATAAAAAGCCGATATCTTTGTAAGGCTCCTATGGTTGTTTAAGACTACAAAGCTTGGTTATATTGAAGGTTTTAATATACTCCCATATCAAGCAAGTATTGTGGTATACTCCAAAGCGACCATATACTCAGCTAGGCCTTTACATTAAGATAATTAAACCTTAAAATTGTAATTGTATAGAGTAATTGTGTGTTTAGAGTTACAATAGAGGGTCCTTAATATAGAGAACAATATTACATAATTAACCCTAAACTATTCACTAATAATAACCTAGTCTAATATTCTCCCGCAACCTAAGCTCGGGAGAGATTTAGGTTGAAATCTAAATACATAAAAATAAAACCATAAAAATAAAATAAGTAAATTATTGGTCTTGTTTAATATATGATCCAAGACACTAAGGTTTAACACCACCACTTGATTACACCATCACCTCTCATCTGATCCCATAATGTCCATTCAAAAGTAAGGGTTTTTGTCTCCCCTGTTTAATCAGACAGCCATGTTTGCTGGCCGTAGTCACTGAATGTGGTGTGAGACACCGGTTGTTCTTCTCCTGTTATCGTGATGTATGCGATGTGAAACTAAAACTCCAGTTGTTCTGCTCCTATGAACAGCCACACTTGAAACTTTTGCACGAAGTTGAGCCACTATTGTATGGTGGAGCCGTTGTAGTATAGTAGTGGCAATGACGGGTTGAGACTGAAGAGGAGCAGCAACGATTGTATGTGGTGTGCGGCGACTTAATCTAGTGGCGGCTAGGGTTAGGGTTTAGAGGCCGTTGTGGTTGTATGAAAGGACAGAGACGACGGCAATTTGTATTTGCCTGTTAAAGGTGAAGGTGGCAATGGTGGTTATTGTAACAAAAGCGGCGGTAGTGCTGCTATGGTAGTGTGAGAGGGTGGTTGTGATGTTGTAAAGATGAGGGGCTGGAGGCTGGATCTAAACCTTGTTGGTTAACAGAAAGAAAAAAGAAAAGAGGAGCAGTGATGGATGGTTTGATAGGAAGGCGGCGGCAGCCGACCGCCTTAACTAGGGTTTCAGCAATGATCGAGCCCTCCTAGCTCTAATACCAAACTAAACCTTATAATAGTAATTGAAATTGTGTGATTAAGGTTACAATAAAGGGTCCTTTATATGAGTATAATATTACATAATTAACCCTAACCTATTCACTAATAATAACCTAGTCTAATAAAGATTGTCTTAGACAATCATAAGGGGCCCACCCGTATAAATATTTCCACAACTTGTCACAAAGCCAACAATGGCAGTGCCTATGCAATGGCATTGGTTATGATGTAGTTTATTCTAAAAGCACGATAAACATATAATATCAAAGTTTTATTTTCCATTCAAGTTATTAAAATCATACTCGTAGTTTACACAAGGTTAGCCCAAAACCACCGACTCCCGTCAAAATTGTGTTGGAGGTGTTGTAGTCCTAATGCTTTGTTAGCAAAGCTCCCTCTTTATCCTCAATACTATAGGTTGTAGTATATTTTTGTTCCATCATTTGGAGACTTGGCGTGTCAGTAGGACATAATTACTTGATAAGCAAGACTTTCACAGATTCCCCAATTAGTCATGGTTGGGGAAATCCTTCTAGTTCAATTACATGGTTCATGTCTCAAAGCAAACTACTTTGAGCTTCTAATCAAGCACCGATTATCTTTACAAAAACCAGATATCTCCATACCCGCACCAATAATATTCGCTACTCCATTACAATGTTCATTCAAGCACCCATGCTTCACCGACTATTAGGTGGTCACACAAAGGTTGTTTTGTAGGCACAACACCAGACTATAAGGATCTTGCCGAATGTTTGTTGACTATCAGGCATTCATGTGTCCGAATTAGGCCTTTGATGAACAAAAAGGTAGAACGCCTCGTAGGCTCAAGGGAGAATCAACTCATTTATTTCAGTCATTGCTTGGATGTGTGAAGATTGATTTGCCTTAATCCCTAACTATTACAAAAAGAAGGTGTAGATATGAAACGCATGTCTAGCTAGAAGCTTATTAAATCGGTCCTATGTCATTAGCCAAATCATGTACCTAGCCCTAAGCCCATGAATCCTATGGGTAGCCGATGGACATCCCCACAACTTATCCATGTTATCCATAATAACGACACTTTTATTTCTTATTACAAAATTATTTAACGACAATGGTCTCCATCTATGGCCTTATAAGGTCGCGACCTTATAAATGCAGCCATGTAGTAAAAGGTTTAACCTCAACAACCACTTAGCAAATTTTTTATGGAACATTCCTTCTTGTATAATGACTCATACATTCCTTTTTGAATCAATACATAGTTACAATATTATCTAGGGAATCCCCTTCCATGGACTATACTAGTAATTAGTAAGTTGAACTAGGACCGCATCTAACAAGCCCAACACCCTTCACAAATTTGATAGCAACTTACCATTTCTCCTGAAGTTGAAGATAACATCAAATGCTATCGTATATGGCGAGCTTGGTAACCCACATGCTCACCCCAACTCACTACGATATACCAATTGCTAGGCTATGGTTTGAGATCAACCACTAGAAACTATAGATAGCTTTTATGACCTTAAGGCAAATTATGATCCAGCTTCATGTAACAAGATTACCGAATGGCTCATGTGGAAACACATATGATTAAGCAAGGAGATCATAAGACCCTCCAGGAGTTTGTTTAGTGTTATAATTTTAGAAGCTAATCCTAATTAGTTTGAATGGGATAGTAGCATAGTTTAAATGAGTCAGTTGCATAGGTTGAGTCTGGGTCATTTTTAGTTTGGTATTGTTTGGTGTTGTTTTGGTTAAAAAGTATTGTTTTGTTTATGGTATGGTTTAATACTTAGTAAATTTATTTTAGGAGATTATTTCGCTTGGAGGTTAAGTTAGGGTAAAGTTTTGATCTATAAATAGGGAGTCTTGGGTCATATATTTAGTATGAGAAAGTAAGTTTGGCAAGAAAGTTTTCTAGTGATTGTTTTTGTTCATATTATTTTGGCGTTCTTTATCGTATTATATCCGGTCTATGAATTGGTATAAGAGCGTGAAGACTCAATCGAGAAGGTGCTAGGCGAACGATTTATCAAAGGCAACAACAACATGTGATCGAAAGGTGTTTTCAAGAAGGGGATCAGCCTTTGGTTGCAAGGCTAAAAACAAAAGCAGAAGCAAGTAAGTGGGGTTCAAATCCTTGAATACATGTGAAAGCATAAAACAGCAAGTGCGCAAGAGAGTAAAAAAGTAGGTAAGAAAGAAAGAAAACAAGGAAGAAAGTAAGCAAGCAAGGAAGGAAGGAATGGACGAAGAAAGAAAAAGAGAAAGAAAGAAAGATAGATAAACAGAAAGAGAAACAAGGAAAGTCAAGCAAAAAAGAGTAGCAAGCAAGAAAAAGCAAGAGCAAGAAACCAGAAACCATTTGGTCTTGATTAACAAAAACAACTAGTAAGAGCAAGACCGGACGTGTGTGGTTCAAATAGCCAAAAAAACAAGAGCATAAGCAAGAAAGCAAACAAGATGTTGGGGCATAGGCTTCGGTCCAGGCCAAGCCAAGAATCAAGAGGATGGAGTAGAAAGGTTCGATCGGCCTTGGCTTTTCAGCCTAGTTTAGTTAACTTAATAATTAAGGGATTAACCCTAATTGTAATTGTCAATATAATGATCTCTTGTACTTGTTAACCATTATCACTCAATCAAAGAAAAAACCCTAGTTGTCCTCATGGAGGTAGGTTACACACCATGACTGTACCACATTAAAGTTCTTGTGTTCTTCTCATTTATTGCTTTCGGTATTGTGTTTGTGTGCGATTAAAGCCTAACAAGAAAACAAGCAAGAAAGATAAAAAATCAAGAATCAGCAAGAACAATGAAAAGAAAACAACATTATCTAATTAGGAATAAGGAGGAAGTTTGAAAATTAATCCTATATAGTTGAAATGGATTAGTCGTATAGTTTGAATGGGTCGGTCACATAGGGTCTAGGTTAGTTAGTATGTATGGTTTTGGTGTTGTTTTGGTTTTTTGATATTGTTTTGTTTATGGTATGGTTCAATAATTGGTAAGTTTATTTTAGGAGGTTATTTAGCTTGGAGGTTAAGTTAGGGTAAAGGTTTTATCTGTTAATAGGAGTCTTGGGTCATGTATTTAGTATGAGGAAGTAAGTTTTGCAAAAAAGTTTTCTAGTAAAGTTTTGCAAAAAAGATTTCTAGAAATTGTTTTTGAATATTATTGTGGTGTTGTAGATCGTATCTATGCCAACATATAACACTTATCATAAGGCTGGAAGATTAGGCCAAAATTGCTAGTTTTGATTATGATATCCACCTAAAGTAGCTATTTGAAAGTCTTATGGTTGAACATCCAAAAACCTACGATAGGGTGGAGTCTTTCATTAAAGAAAAGGATAAATAGCTCTCCAAATTGAATCCACATAGTGTTCCGATTAAGATCAATACCATAGAAATAAAGACAAAAGACTACAAGGACAAGGGGCACAACCTTACTCACCCTATACAGAAGACTTCACAGTTCACCCTCTTAACCAAGACTGTAAATAAAAACTTTGTCGGTTGGGAAGTCAAAAATTCCTTTCGTCCTTGTACTAGATGACCACTTGGAAACTAAAAGGGCCAAAGGAGAGTATCTAAATTCCATGAAGATCATAGACATGATACTAACTCAATCACGAAAGTAAAGAGAAAAATCGAATAGGTTATCGAGTCTAGATATTTAGCTTGCTTGGTTGTCAAGGAAGCATGAGCGATTTGAATGTAGCAACAACCATGACTAATATGTGCATAGAGGGGTTAAATACACTTTCTTCCTTGTAATTCTAGATTAGCAATTTTTACTTCCTTCGTTCATTCTCATGTGCACGTTGAGATTGTAAGAGATTAAATATAACCAAATATAATATTTTAAAGTATAACATGTATCCTTAATTAAATATGGAAACCATACCCCCCCCCCCCAACCCCGCATTTGATGACATAGTATTTACTAAGAGACCAACATGGTCCTTTAGCTTCTAGAGTTGGATCATTACAACAATATTAGTGTATATTGTCTTAAGAGAACCGCCCTTGAGATTTTGTTAGAATTTGTTACAATGACATTTATAGCAAAAGCAACATCATTGGTGGTAACACGGTTTCTTCTAGAAGGTAACACATACGTAATAATTTTCTTAACATTAGCCCAAATACACCATGATTGACTTTGGTATTAAAAGATGTCTCACATAAGACAATCTTATGATACTACAAACAGTTTATTAACCGCTCACATAGCCTCCTCATCATTCTTGTCACAGTAGATTGTTTTTGGATCAAACTATATTTCTTATATGATGGCTTGGAGTTACTATCTGTATATACAATTTTCATGATTAATATTATGAAGTACCCATCTCTTTTAAAAACATATAAACTACATATATGCCCTAAAAGCAATACTTGGTCTCGTGTTAAATTAAGCGATGTAAACATCACCTAAGTTAGACAATATTAAGGTTAAAGATGACACCATCATGCAATCTTGTGTACTGCTATCACCTTTCATTCTCCCCTAATAAACAACTTAAATAAATAAAAAATACAATTATGCTTGGTTTAGCCATGTCATGTGTCCACCAATAATCTAGTTAGCAATTTTGTTGAGCGTTCATATCACTATATCAGCATCCCATCTTTACCCGTCATCTCTAAATTATACGAAAAACATGAAAAAATATGTAATTTAACGTCTGGGAAACCATAAACATCACCCATATTTGGAGGTCACCATCATTCCCCATATCTATATTTTATATTTTTTATTAGTGGTTGTGAGTGGAAGAAATAAAAAATAATAATTAAGTATTATTTAATTAATTAAAATAAGTAAATAAAGTAAATATTTAGGGGATGATGGTTTTATGTTAGTTATAAGGGATGGGGATGAGAAAGCTACTATGAATAGCCAAGTTCATTTGGGAATTTTTACAAGTGTAAGGGATTGCTTATTTTGCATCAACTTTTGACTTATTAACTTTTCAAAAGTTAATAAGTCAAAAAAAAAAAAATGTTTGACAAACACAAAAGGGCTTTTCAAACTGATTTTTCATATCGGGTAAAAAAAATGTTTTGAAAAGTAAGTAGGGAGTTACCTATTAACTTTTAAAAACTCCTTTTAGTCTAATTTACTATTATACCCCTCTACCGTCTCTTATTAACTTCCCTCGTTATAAAAGCATGTATCTTTTAGTCATTTTACTACATTATAGTTTATAAGCTAATCCAAACACTTTTCTAAAAATTCCTTTTAAAAAATCATAAGTTAATAAGTTATTTTTGTCAAAAGTCCTTCTCAACCAAAATAAGCAAATCCCAAACAACCCTAAGCTAGAAAACACACAGAAGCCAATCACATAAGTTTTTTAAAAAATTGGGCATTTTACTAGCTGTGCTTGCATGTGCACTAATCGCTTACTGCTGTAAACATCATACAGAAATCTTTTACAACACAAGAGATATACAACACGACAGAGATGATTACCAGCGAGAAGCGTGCCACGGCGATTGAAAGCAATGCAATTCATCACACCACATTCCAAATACGTATCTATCACTTCCGGAAAATCCCCCTGCAACGGATCTTCACACGACAACCAATAAACCCTCAAACTCCATCATAAACCACAAAATCGCATAAAAACGAGTCATTTGTAAGATTGAGATACCTTTAATTGTTCCCTCCATAGCGTGTACGGAATACCAATTAGCTAGAAACTACACTTACGAAGATGATTGAGTCTGCATTTGCTCGGTGTATGCACGTTGAACACTTGGTTTTTTTCGAAGAATTGTGATGGGCGAAATTAGGGTTTTGTGTGGTGGTGTTTGGATGAGGGTTTCTGCCGCCGGTGAGGTGTCGCCGGAGAGGGGTGGAGAAGGGGGAAGGGTTTTACTGCGATGAAGAGTTGGTGGTTTGGGCCAAAATGGGCAAGATGAGCCATGGAAGACGTGATAAATGATAATACATGCCTTCGTTTTGTTTCTATGGGTGAAAATTGAAATTTTGGTCCAAATGTTTGTGATGAAAGCATTTTGTTGGAATTAAGTTCAAAATATTTAGTTGTATAGATTGTTATATTTATTGGAATTGTGTTGGAAATAACTAAGTTGTTATGAAATATTATAAGAACTGAGATTTGGTTAACATGTTTTGATAACCAAGTGCAATGTGGCGCGTTTGCGTACTTTGTTGATCATACAATGTTAGGTGATGATATATGCGTGTTACAATGGTGATATTAATATGATTAAGTACGGAAAAAAAGCATGTAAAATTATGACAGTTTGGTTCTGGAGATCAGAACGTAGTACGATTCGGTTTTGATTTTATTAAAGTTAGACATTACTAAATCTGAGGTGAAAAAAGTTAAATGATTTGATTTTATTGTTAAATACTAAAGTTATATAGGTAAAAAAAATCATAACCATAACCAAACCCAGTAAATCTTATTAATTGCCAAGATACTGACGAGGTTTGGGGAGGATGAGATGCAAGCAAATCTTACTTGTATCCTAATTGATAGAGAGATTGCTTCCAAAAAAACCCTGGCTCAAAAGCAAGCAAAAAAGAGTATATGTAACACAATCAGAGTGTCGTACAACGATCATTAAGTAAAACCAACACAAGTAAAACTTGTACCAAAAAACTAGATAAGAAGCAAGCATGCAGCACATAATGAGTGATCAATATACTTGAAGCGACAAAAACTAAGGCATCCCAACCCAATACACTTTAGTGATCGCACGCAACAACTTCATAGAATGATCATAATCCACACTAATAACCTACAACATAACTTACGACATATATAAGACATACCTAGACCCATCGCTAATCGTATGTAATCTTAATCCTACATTTTCAACTACTTCTATCATGGGTCATCTTCTTATAGAGATGTAGTTCTAACAAATATTATCTAATTCTCTCTTTCCATATCAGTTTGGCCTACCTCTACTTCTTTATTCATCTACCATAAGGGTTTTAATTATGTTAACTAGAGCCTTCATTTGTCTTCTTGTTACATGCCCAGACTTCTTAATCTACCTTTGCGTATCTTATCTGTTATATTAGTCATTCCTAACATATATCTAAAAACATCGTTTCGTATCCAATCTAACATTTGCGTCCACACATTCACCTCGGCTTTCCCATCTCTGCTACCTGCATCTTGCATGTGTGTGCCTTCTTGATAGTCCAACAACCAGTTTCATATAGCATAACTAGTCGGATCGCCACTCTATAAAATTTTCCCTTTAACCTTGAAGGAAAAAAACACGAACTCCTAAAGAGGTGGTGCATAAATAAAAGTTAATTTAAAAAAAAATTATTATGAGTTGTGATCGTTAAAAAAACTAATTTTTGGACTATTAGGATTATTTTTATCATGTTAAATAAAAAATTTATTTATTTAAAAAGGATTAACAAATTTGTAAAGCTTGACTTAATTGATTTTTATTCACACTCATTAATATAAAAATTAAAATTTGAGATTAAGTTTAAAAAGTTTGACATTATTGATTTTTGTTAAAATAATAATAGGTTTATTAAAGTGATGATACGTGGACAAGTTCTAGTTGGGCATCATAGGAATAGGCCATTTGGCACAAAATTAGTATTTTATTAATATATATGGACCCGGTTTAGTAAACCCATGCGTTATAAGGGTTGAATACAAAATATTAATCAGAATAAAAATTTATTAATTATAAAACGATATTTTAATATAAGATATAATTTAATATTTCTTCCTTATTATAAATAGAATGAAAATATTGTTTCAAAACAAAGGTTTTAAAATAATATCATTTTTAAAAACTTTATTATTATAAATCATTATTTTAATTATTTTTATTTATAGAAATTTAATTTTTAAAAACACCAATTTAAAATATTTTATATTTTTAAAAAAGTTTGATGTCTTAAAATAATTTCTTATTTTACAAAAAACTTTTTCTTTATAAATAACATTAATAAAAAGATCTTCTTGTTAATTTATTAAAAACTATTTTAATCTAAAAAAATAATTAAATAATACTATTAGTAATTAATGTTATTATTTAATAGGATATAAAAACGGAAAAATTTTGATGAAAATAAATGTGATTCGTGCACGTGTTTCTTTTAGTTACTTTTTTATTATAGTAAAAGGATTTGATTAGAGTAAGGAGATTTGATTAGTTCATTTATTGTTTTGTATGTTCACAAAACACTAACATCTATGTTAATTTTGAATGTTTACTCTTTGCATTATTCTGAAGAAATTAGTTATTTAACATGCAAAAATCATTTTATATTACAGAAAGGATTTATATGATATGTTTGATAAAGTATGATTTAAGAGACTCAAAACACAAAAGAAGATACAAATCGAATAAAATGTGATTTAAGAATTCGGTCATTGAAATCAGTTTTTTTTTTTTTTTTAATTCAGCATGAATAACAATTACATTAGATGAATAATCAAAGATAACAACGTAATATAACCTATGCCATAATTTTGAGTTTCACTGTATCAAAACAGTGGCAATTTTGCAAATTTAAGGGTTTGGAAAATGATTATCTTTAGAAACTCAAGACCCTAATTAATATTAGAGAAAAGTACAAAAATATTTCCTATGATTTGATCAGATTGTATGTTTGGTTCTCAGAATTAAAAAATTATAAGGATAGTCCAAAGTTTTGCAAAATATTGCAGATATAGTCCCCACCGTTAAATGCCTGTTAGTTTCAAGGTTAAGCGAGGGTTAAATTTGTCATTTTCTCTTAATATTGCAATTTTCTTTAAATTTTAACTAGTAGGTTTTCTCGCGCGCTGCAATATCTTGGTTTTTAATATAATTTATATTGATTGAGTTACTTACGGAACACGTACATTCGAAAAGTTGTCTTTGAAAAACTAAAAATATTATATGTGATCCATAGATTTTGGTTGTGGGTTTCATGGGCTCAACGTTGAATACGAATTATGTGTCGAAACAAAAGTCTTTATATCAAAACATATGTATAAATAGTCGTGTCACCATGATATATTCTAAAATAAAAAGTTAAAGCATAGTATATTTGACCAAATTGATCTCAAGTAAAATTTATATCAAAATGTAAATAAAGATTAGCATGTCACAACTATGCATACAAAAATAAACTTAGAAAAAAGAATGAAAAATACATTATATTTGTCACAACTATGCATACAAAAATGAACTTATTTTCCTCCAACGATCTTTTACTAACTGAGAGTTAACCGCCGTTAGTTTTTTTGATGAAATAGGGCCAACATTAAGCCATTTCTCAACTACGCCACTGCCTAACCACTATCAAGTCTTTTTTTCGGTGTCTAGCATCCAATGACACCTGAAATCTACCTTTAATGAGTTAAGTGGTTCAGATCAGAAGGTGAAGATTGACGTGTTTTAGTGTGCAGAAGTTTAAGATTGACGGACTAGATGATTGATTTCAACTTTCTGCTTAGTTTTTTGGGCATATAAACAGTCCACGTCATGAAAAAACTAACAGTGTTAACTCTCAGTTAGTAAGGGATCGTTGAAGGAAAATAAGCTTAAAGTTGGGAGTGTCTGTAAATATTTACTTAGTTGGGATTAATCCCGGCCAATAAATGAAAGTTGGGATTATTAAAATTTAATAACTTTTAAAAAAACAATACATTTTGAAAATTATAAAAGAAAAAATAAAGTACTGGTGAAATTAATTTTAATATTAAAATAATCTAACTTTTTTAAAAACTAAACTACATATGAAAGTGACACCAAAGGGTCACTTGGGCAAAATAGAGAATAAAAAATTAGACTGGGGATAACTTGCGTGTTTAACAATTAAAAGAACACTGCTACGTGGAAATAACTGGACTGTTCTTTGTATTTTTTATTCAATTAGGATTTAAAACCGTAGACAACAATTTAAATTAGGATTAGGTTATAGTGAGTGATTATACACACTTTTTCTATTATTTGTTATACCCCTTCTTTTAAAAATTAACTTTAAATTTCTCATATTTAACTCTAGAAAAAAAATTAGTTTTAGAAAAATAAAGTTTCCTTTTAATAAAAAAGTTTCAATAATATTTTTTTATATAATGACATAAAAACATATTTAAAAATAAAAAATTTCTATATAAATTTAATATAACAATTTCTGATTAAGAAAAATTTTTTTAAAAATATCTTAAAAAATTTGAAATAGATCTAAACGAACCTAATTCAACAGATTAAACCGTTTAAACCTATTTATTCGATTCGGTTATCCGATTAAACAATTTAGACCGTTTATTATTCGATTTATACGGATAACCGAACCGAACAAACAACATTTTGTTTAACCGATAACCAAAGTGAAAACCGATTTACGATTTGAGGGGTAATATGATAACTAAAAAACATAAAGAGCTAATTACATGAAAGGTCTCTGTGCTTAAATCTATTTTCAATTTTGGTCCTTAATTTTGAAAAATTACAAGATCAGTCCAAACATTTGAAAAAACGTATCACAAATGGTCCTCGTCATGGGTGGTCGTTATCTTTTTCCGTTAAATCATTGTAAAATTATCAAAATGCCCTTAACTTTTCTAAATTAATTGTAATTAAATTAAATATACCTATAGCCAATCACCACCCATCCACCTCTATGACTTTTCTTGTAGTTTTTCATCAATAGTGTAAATTTTTGGTCCGATAGTGTAAATTTTTGGCCAGGTAGTGTAAATTTCTTTATATATATCGAGTCGCCCCCTCTAAAAAAATTTAGTTTCGCCCCCGCCCCTCTATGGTAGTGTTCAAGCTTTGTCACTTATTGTGCCATAGCAGCTTCTTAATATCTTCATCTCCTTCGCCTACAAAATCAAATAATTGAAATTAAACATCATAAACTATTACAATCCCAAAGTAATTACATCGTTGATTTGGTAGGTAGATCCGAAATCATGAAATCTTTCTTGGTTTCAAAACCAGGAACAATATAATTCATCATTTGAAGCACTGCCCACGCTAATCAAAACTGGAAACAAATTCAAAAAATCAATCGATATATAAATTAAATGAATTTGTTGTTTGTTGATGTTCTTCTTGCTGTGAGTGTAAAAGAATAGAATGAAATTGAAGACCAAAGGTGGATATGGCGTTGATCATGAGGAACAACAATAGAAGAAATCCCATGGTGGATATGGTCGTTGGCCGGTTTGTTTTGTCGTGTTGTCGCCAGCTGGTGTGTTTCATTGTGATGCCGTTAGTGGTTGGTTAGTGAGGGCCAAAGGTTGCGGGTGGTTGTGTTGCTTGAGGTTGTCATCGGTGATCAATGGCGGAGCATCATAGGGCCGGGGGGGGGGGGGATGGCAGGAGATGGTCAGTTGGCGATGTGAGTGTCAGTGGCGGCCAGCGGTGCGGGTTTCGGAGGTTGTATTTCTAGTGATATAGATTTACTTGTGATGTTGTATTGCTATTATCATTGTTATGTGAATCGAACCAACACGTAAAATATGTAAATCAAGTTGATACACATCTAAAACTTAGTGACACGTGAAGAGATATGGGAGTGAGTGTTCCAATGTAAAATCATAATGTAGTACTTTATTTATATTTTACTTTTCCATTTATACATTTATCATTGTATTTTAGTTCATACAGTATACTTGGTTAACTTTAACAAATCTATAGTTATAGTGTGCAAGTGTTGGATGAAATTTGTAAATAACAAGTCATGGCTATATAAACTAATGAAGTTGATGTGGTAAATATTCTCTTAGCACCTAATAGTTTCTTTATAACTACAGAATTAGCAAAACTAATGTTGGTGAAGTTAAAATAGGTTTGAATCACTAATTATAGCGTAGCTTACTCATAAAGGGGAGGGTTCCTGAGAAAACCAATAGTTATGTGAAACCAAAGAAAACCAGGGAAACCAATAATATAATTCATAATTTTTTTGTTATTTTAATTGTTAAAATGTTATTTAAGTATTTGGTACATATATATTGAGCATACATACAAGAATGAAGAGTATTACGTATACGTAACACTATGTCGAATAAAAAATGGTTACGTATGTTGGAAATTTAGGGAAAATGAATAATAAAATATGATTTTTCACTTATTTTGGACATTAATAATTAATTGTATTTGTTACAATTTAACTTTCAAACCATTTCGTATGTGTTCTACTAAGTGAGAGGAACACAGCGAACCAAACCGTGTCCAAAATGAAGCTAAGATGAATGAGTAATCGATGCTCGAAGTTGTGTGGTTGAAACACAAAAGCTGTGAAAAATTGAGTGGAAGTTGTTGTCCCACATTGGTGGAATGGTAAAAAATAAAGGAGTTTATAAGTGCGACTTTCTAAGGGATTGTGTTCCCACATATGTTGAGGGACACACAAGATCATGCACAATGGTGCGAAGCACCCAACACTCCCGCGCCCGGGCACGGGCTCGGGTCGAGGGCGATGGGCAAATGTGGCGCTTTGATGGCGCACTTTGCACTTCTGCTCCGGCTGTTGTACCCTGGGAGACAGACGGGATTCACCTGGGTGGCCCGAAATCTGTTTTAAGGGACCTCTGTTTAACAGAAATGCTCAGCCATTGTTCTGTTCACTTTGTTTGATTCCTTGTTTCTTATAAATACCGCAATTTATATGTTAGTTTCGTGTGCATTGTAATCAAAGTTCTTTATCAATAAAGTGTTTATTTTATTTTGTGAACGATGTTCGTACAACGTATACGTAACCTGTGTGTAACGTATATGTAAAACCATGCTACGGTTTCCATTTGATCCATAACCTTATTATATATAATCACACACATATATAGAGGGTAGTGATAAAAAATTTATAACTTATGTGACCGATTTTATTGGTTTTCTTTAGTTTTCTCATAACATTGTGGTTTTCTTAGGATCCCTAATCGACTCATAAAATGTATATAAAAAGTTATCACGCAAACTTTAAAGAGTGACTAATAAGGTAAATCAACCTTGTATAGTTTATTATAATGAAAGCGACATAGGCTGAGCCAAAGTCGAGTTTTTGCGGCCAATTACATTCCCATCATTGCAGTTTGGAACTCGGATGTCTTTATGGCAGATATAGAAACACTCGCAAACGTATATATTGTGATCATGGCATTTTCCCCATCCGTCCGTGTGCAATTTTGCGCACATCTCGTCACACGGAGTTGGCAAACACGTAGATGGCGCCTTGGAGACTTTTTCATCCTTACATATTAAGGTAAACTTGCAACTCTCACCTGTTTTTTCATCAAATGTAAGTAAACCCCATAATGAATTGACTTTAAAGGTCAAAGTTACAACTTATAACTTTTAACCACCAATATTGGCACAATCATTAGAATTATTTGTAACTTACTTGAAAGACACATCAAAACATATGGTAAATCCAATAAAATATAAAAATATGTGATTTTGAATATAACCATGTCAAAATTGAATTTGTAATTATGCTTTTGACTTTGAAAAGTATGCTAGGATAGTTGTGGCAGCCCATAAATTGAAATTAGTGTGCAAAGTTGATAAAGATTATTTAGTTGTTTTAAAAACTCTGCATTTATGACTTAATTTGACAGTGAATCAAACCGTTTCAAAGCTGAGTTTGTGAAGTGGCATGTTTGACTTACAAAGTCAAGTTGTAGTGACTATAAGCCAACAATGTAAATAAACCCTTTAGCCTATAAGTTGACTTTGAAGGTCAAACATAGAAACTATGGCCACCAAAGTCACCGACTTGCAAACATTTTAACATATATATCAAAACACATACCAAAAAATTCAACACACCTAAGAATGTTGCCATGAGTTTCAACATAACAATTTCAGCATCTAAATTCTAAAAGAAAATGTTTGAACTAAGGTAAAAACAACTATGCATTGGTCTAAACAAAACACGATGCAAACCATACCGTTAAATGTCGCAAAAATCAAGAGGATTGTCAAAGTTGCTACATAGGACTGCATAGATGATGGCTTTAAATGGTGTTGTTTATAACACCAAAGAGAGGGTGATTTGGTTCAAAGTATTTTGGTTTATTGCTTTATTACGAAAAGAAACTTGAAACTGAATTATTTAATGAATCATTAAATTCTCTAAACTCTTACGGTTTTTATTTTACATCTCAATGCAAATTGCCCATCTTTGCAACCTAACAAAACAAAAAAATTGAAACTTGAGAAATAACGTGAAGTCGTGTGTAAATAAAACCCAAACCATCAATAGAAAAAAGGTTTATTATTATATCAAAATGAGTCTTGACTCATAGGCTATGAAACATTAAATTATCAACACTTGAAACTTAATAGAAACAACTTTAATAACCAACACTTGAAAGTTGAAACTTAATAAAAACAACTATATAAAATAAAAGCAAAATTATCAAGAAACTTTAATAATAATTATTTTGGGAGTTATATACTACTTTTTTGCTATCTTTCCACGTTACTAGAGTCAATAATTAAAGCTATCACCAATCAGAAAAAAAAAAAAACAAATCATAAAAAAGAGACATTATGATTCACCCTTGAAACAAAAATATTTGGCATCACTATTGTTTAGAAAACTTCATAACTTTTTGGCATATATATATAAAAAAACCAAAATTAGCAAAATCAGAACATACATGTCCTTGACTCCTTTTAAAGTGCAACAATAAACATAAAGTCAAGGGACCATTTAAGTCGAATATCATACCAAAAGGACCAAATCTTCCGATAACATAAAGTGAAGAACTCAACACCAATCACCATTTCACCATAACACACACACACAAATACCGTGATCACAACAACACACAACATTTACACCCAAAACAATGATCGAACAAGGAGGGGTTGACCGCCATAAATTCCTCCCAAAACGAATAATATTGGTCCGTCACGGTGAGAGCGAAGGGAACCTAGACGGTTCCACCTACTCCACCGTGCCGGACCATCAGATCTCGCTTACCCAACAGGGTATAGCGCAGGCTAGACACGGATCTCAGATCCGACGTGTCATATCCGATTCGGATAGTACCCTTGATGGCTGGAAAGTTTATTTTTACGTGTCCCCGTACACGCGAACACGATCCAGTCTCCGGGAGATTGCGAGATCGTTTCCGAGGAAGTGTGTGATTGGGGTTAGAGAGGAATGTAGAATTAGGGAACAGGATTTTGGGAATTTTCAGATTACTGAAGAAATGAAGGCGATTAAGGATGTTAGGCAGAGATTTGGTAGATTTTTTTATCGGTTTCCTGAGGGTGAATCTGCTGCAGATGTATACGATCGTGTTTCCAGTAAGCATTTTTTCGAATCAATTGCAGTTTTGATCTGATAATTTCTAGGGTTGCGATATCGTTGTATTTTTCAAGTGGTAATGTTATTTGATCTATGGTGGATATATGTTAGAGTGTTAAACATAGGCAATGATGATATGAGCTGTGTGAACTGTTAATTAATATATTGATACTCTCATCTTTTAACAGATACTGCAAATGAACATAAGCTGATGCTAGATTTGATAAGCATTTTGTTTGACCTCAATAGTCAAATCTTCTTTTAGGGATGTTATGGTGTTTGTGTAATCTCAGTTTTTTATATATTTTTACCAATTTTATAAATGTGCAGGCTTTCTTGAATCTTTATGGAGGGATATAGACATGAACCGGCTTAATCATGACACGTCAATGGATCTAAACCTGATCATAGTCTCACACGGGCTAGCTTCACGGGTCTTCTTGATGAAGTGGTTTAAGTGGACCGTTGAGCAATTCGAGTACTTGCACAATTTTGGGAACTGTGAGTTTCGAGTGATGCAATTAGGTTTGGGTGGTGAGTACAGTCTGGCGGTTTACCACTCTGATGAAGAGATGCAAGAATGGGGACTATCACCCGAAATGATAGCGGGCCAGAAATGGCGGGCCCATGCTCCACGAGGTGCTAATATGGAGAAATTGCCATGGTACCTTGACGAGTTCTTAGACCATGTAAGCGATGATGGTGATGATGACGACGACGACGATGATGAAAAAAATGTCGAAAATAATGTTTCTTGAGTCTCTTGTTAAAGATTCATTGCAGATGTTCTAGCAGAAAGAAATTTATTTAATGGTAGTATGCACATTACCTCTAGTTTTGATATTGTGGTGTGTTTTATATATATTTTATTTTGGGTCATGAAATTGTATTAATTGATGGTATAGTTGTAATAAAATGTTTTATTGTTACTTGTTAGTTAAATACTTTAAATGTTATTTTATCAGTGACAAATATGACAAAAGGGTCTTTCTGACTGTAGGTGTTGCTTCCTCTTTAAGGTTGACAATTTAGGTTTGACTTTTGAGTCCATCTGTAATGTTGACTACTCATCTTTACATATGTCTATTTTAGCACAATAATCAACATATCAATTCGACTCTTTATTGACAAAAATTAGCCAAAATATGGAATTCGATCATATAACCAGATTTCAAGAGTTATTAACGTATAAAAACTAACAATCTAAAAGTAAAATAAAAACCATTATAGAATTAACGAATATATATTTAGATTAGATTAAGATCTATAAATTAACCAAGGAGCATGTTTTTAAACCGATATGTAAAAAAAGTGAGTATAGAATTAAAGGTATTAAGAAAAAAGTAAATGTGGATCTTTGAACCTCGTTTAAAAGGACTTAATGTTTGTTTTTCTGAGCAACACGAAATAAAACTATATTACATGGATCCGGAGGATATAAAAGGAAAAATCATATGATTACAAAAGTTTAGAACACCATACTCTCCCAAAAACAAGTAAAACACCAATGACATTTACATGGATCTGGGTGTGATCATACTTTCCTCAAACATGTTGTTCATGGATCTTCCGTCGCTTCTCCTGACATCAACCTGGAATCTTCAATGGGTCGGTATTTTTCTCGGGTTGAATCGCGTCCATATACAATATCAATTATCTTTAGCAATGAACTTGTTAATCATTCAACCTTTTAGAGATAAATATAACCAAAACCAACTCATTCGTTGCAACTCTCTTATCATGCTTCTAAAGTTGTTTATCAATATGAACTATAAGAAAAGAAGTTTCCATGATTTGACCATTAGTCTTTTTGTTTCTTAAAAATTATACTTCACTTCTTACTCAAGTATTTTGTGCGATTTCACGCTTTCATTAACTGTGTGGTTAGCTTACTTTTTACAAGTAGCTAACGCATTAAATACGCTACAAAATATATCAAGAATCACTTATCCAAACAAAAGACCAAAAATGTCAATATCATTGCTTCTTTATCAATCACAATGCATTTGAATATTCACTTCAATACAATATATACTCCAAGTAAAACAAGCAAAAACAATTTCTGGTTGATAATAATAATACAAAACCAAGCAACACTTTTACCAATCAATATCTCAATATCGCTTCTCCCACATTAACAAGTGAATACTATTTCTTCTGCTTTATAATGAACATTTGCAGAACATGAGTCACCGGGTTTAGTAGCGCTTGCCTGTAACTCAAGTGAGAGTATTAAAGATGGTTGGACTGTATTGGTGCATAAACTGCCTTGCCTGTTCCAAGTTATGAGCTGGATCATGCGTGCCTTGAGGGAAGGCTTGAGTCACGTGGTTCCTAGAGTGGGGGGGTGACTGCGTTAGACTGGCTTCACAGAGCTACGAAAACCCCCCACTCACTATAGTGGACAGAGCCTGTGTGTCAAGTCATTTTGGAGGAAGCTAGATCTGTGGTTACACGATTAATCTTGTCGGGTTGAACGAAGTTTAGCGTTCTGAGTTATTTCAGGAGTCTGGGTATCGCCTGGTTGGAACCGAACCAGTTACAGTGTAGCATGATGTTAGTGTAATTGAAGATCAATATTATCTTAATGATGATAAAAATAAAATGATTATTGATTCGCAGAAAATATGAATTTTTTCTATGGGTTGATTTTTGTCATTATCAAGTGAAGTAGTATGATTATTAAAAATGTTTAGAAGTGTTTTTGTTTAACTTAGTAATATATTTTGAGATGCTACGTAAATGTAAATTTGTGATATGAACATTTTTTCTATTAATTAAACATGCATATTGATTTTAACTAGTGTTTTAACTCGCGCTACGCGCGCCGGAGTTTGGTTGTTTTTCTCTGTCTTACGCGATCGTGACTTTCTTCGTTGTCGGGTTGGCTCATCGGAAACCACAAAAGCGTATACACCAGTTCGATTAAATACCGAATACCGATACTAATGTTTGACGTCAAAAACACAAAAAAATAAACGTTTGTGGTCAAAAAACAAACTTCACCTACGTTACCGTACGGAAGTTTGGTTGTTTTCCTTTGTCTTACGCTACCGTGACTTTCTTCGTTGTCGGGTCGGCTTATCAGAAACCACAAAAGCGTATACCAATACCGGTTCCGAAATATCGAATACCGATACTAATGTTTGAACCCAAAAACACAAAAAAATAAACTTTTGTGGTCATAAAGCAAATATATAAAACTTTGTTGTTAATCCTAATTACAATTTGAGTTTTAAATACATTTTATAAAAATATGTGGCCAATATATTAAAAATCAAACTTCTAAATATATTTTACAAAATATGTGGCCAAAATATTAAAAAGCAAACTTCACTGTAACAGTGAAGTTGCTTTTTAATATATAATATAATTTGTTATGTTTGAATAGTATTTATTCTAATTTATGATGTTAAGACGGACTAAGTTTTGTATAGCATCATCCAAAGAGATAAATAAGGTTAAAAACTTGATCTAGTTGGAGGTGTGTAGCTAAAAAAAGATACTTAAAATGATGGTTGATTTGAAAAAAAAAAAAAAAAACATTATTATACACAAAGAAATGAGAAATGTAATATAAAATTTTATAATTTATATGCTAAAAGATAAATAAATATTTATGACATCATCTGGTTATTAAACTGATTCAACTACTCCAATTAGTTTAGTGAACTGATAAGACAAACGATTTGTTAACCGACCTGATCCTATCCTGAAGACATATGTTATAAAAGGATAAAATTTAAATAAAAGGATATTCATATGACATATAAGTTTATTTTAAAAAAACCAAGCATACAATATCATAAATAACTTATACAAAACTAGAAAGAAAAACAATAATTACACGAATTAAAAAAAAAAACACCAAGCTAATCAAAATACACATAATAGGAACAAAAAGCATTCGATAAGAGAGTAACAGCATACATACCAACTAAATATTATTCGATAACGGAGCAAAATCCTATAGGTTTGAGTTGTAGTCCGGATATGATAATACAAAATTTTCTTCACATAATACATAATATTATAGTTTTCTATGATGTTATGATGCAAATGTTTATACTTTATGGCCAACAATTATTGACAGAATCGTGTAAAATTTATGGTACGATGATTTCATCTTCAAGACCACTACTATATAACCATTGTTTTCCGAGTGGACTCAAAAAGTCAAAATGGGCGCTGGCTGTTCTTCATCTTCTTCATTCTCTCTTTCACTTTCTTCACCAAATCACCATAATTTCCTTTTATCCACTCTCAATCACCCCAAATCACCATTAAAGTTCATCATCTCCCCTTCAAATCACACATATTACCCCCATTCCCACAAATCTTTCCCCAAATCCTCAACGAATTCGCTCCCCAAATGCTGTAGTAACGCTAGCAGTATACACGAAATCAAAACCAACCCCTCAATCAATTCGAAAAAACCCATGTCGGATCCTCACACAATCGACCCACAATTGCTTCAGAAGATGGCTCATGATGCTGTTGTTTGGTGTTCTCTTCATGGGCTTGTGGTTGGAGACCGAAAGGCCGAGGTGGGGTGTTAATTTTTTGGTTAACTGGAGTTTAATCATGCGATTGATGAATATATATTGATTTTGGTTGATTTAGTGATCGTGGGTTCTTCAGGTTCTTTAAGTTTTTGTTAGTAGTTTATGGTTTTGAGTATGAATGATGTTGCAGAGATCAGGGTGGGTTCCTGGAGTGGGAATGGTTCATGCTCCGATCGCGTTGTTACCGAATTCATTTCCTGAGGTTCAGTGGAATCAAGCTTGTGAATTGGCCCCAATTTTCAATGAGTTAGTTGATCGTATTAGTTTGGATGGCAGGTTTTTACAGGACATTCTTTCAAGGTAGTTTGATCAGAATTGAACGAAAATGATGCGATTGATATGATTATTTCAGTATAAGTTCTTGATTGATTAATGTGGAAATGGCAAATTTCATATTTTTTGTATAGTTTTTATAAAGTCATTGCATGATGCATTTGTTTAGCGTATGACTTCTTGCTTTAATATTTGAATTTTGCATCTTTCTGTTTTCTTGGGACAAAGAATATGTTTACTTTCACTTATTTTCAGTGCACAATGAATGTTTTCAAACTGTCTTTTGTTAATCTTGAAATCACAGAACGAAGAAAGTGGACGCCTTTACCTCGAGACTATTGGATATACATTCGCGGATGCTGCAAATAGGCAAGAAAGAGGTATCTTAATAGGGTGATTATACCTTTATATATCAAACATGTAGATTCTGACCAATTTAATGGGTAATCAGTCACTATTAAAAATTTTTATTTCACGAGCATGTGCATTCTAGACAAGTTTGTGGAACTTAATACACCAAAATTGGGTAGAGGGACTTTTTCGTGTATATTGTTTTACAAGTTTGGACTTTAATCTACCAAAATTAGGTTGAGGGACATTTTCATGCAAAACAAGAAAAAGCATTGGATTTTTAATGGTATTACTCTTATTAATAATCAAGGAAAGCACATGACCTACTATCATTTAAGTGATCTTGTTAATCAACAAAACCTTATGTATCAACTACATGGAATGCTTTTTTGTAAATGTAATCATGTACATGAACTGATTATGTTTATATCTTTTAGTTAATTCAGACATTTGTAATATAATATCAGTATTTTATTCAGATTTGAGAAAGTTACTAAACTTTTATTTTTTTTCTTTCTTAGGATATCCGCTTGGGATTACATCGTTCGGATTATATGCTTGATGAGAAAACAAATTTACTTCTCCAAATAGAACTGAACACAATTTCATGTTCATTTCCTGGCTTAAGTTGTCTGGTCAGCGAGCTTCATAGGTGACATATATGGTGTTATTGTGGGATTGACCTCAAATTATTCACATTTTTTTATTAATATATAACTTTCAACTTGTAGGACCTTACTTTCTCACTACAAAAAACCCCTTGGGCTTGATTCTCAAAAAGTTCCAATAAACTCATCAGCAAGTAAGTTTGCTGAGGTGTTGGCCAAGGCATGGACAGAGTATAACAATCCCAGGTTTGATTTTTTACTTTCCAGTTTTTATTTTATTTTGAATATAATATGTGGTTAAAAAGACTTAATTATTATGTCATACAGTGCAGTAGTTATGGTTGTGGTTCAACCTGGAGAAAGGAACATGTATGATCAACATTGGCTTACTGCTACCCTCAAAGAAAGATATCCTTTTTCTGCACATCTAATATACTAGATATTTCATTGGTATATCATATATGGTTAGTTTATATCAGAAGTCATTGAGGGGGTGTTTGGATGTGCACTTGATATGAAGTCGAATAATCAGTTTGTGTAATTGTTCGCAAAAAGATAATTACAATTTTCTGATTATATATGGTCAAAATTATGAAATTTTTAGTGAAAACTGGTCTTCTAGATAAATGTAATATTTGTGTTGGATTATTTGGTCCTGTTCATCAAATCATGGTAATCACTTTCAAAATGTATATCCAAACACAAATATGATTTTGTAGGATTAAGCTTTGAGTGTTGAAAAGTAGTCCTGAGCTTATCAACACACATAATGTCACGAGTATTCGGAAGACACTGGCTGAAATTGATGCACAAGGGAAGATTCTTTCAGATGGAACTCTTCAAGTGTATGTTATATTATTTTGTAGATAAAAATTTCTGACTGAATGGCAGCTGAATGTTGAAAGGTTTCAGGGATGGTGAAACCGTTGCAGTCGTATATTTTAGAGCTGGATATGCACCCATTGATTATCCTTCTGAATCAGTCAGTAGAAATATTTAAATTTTTTCTATAAGAATTCTTTATCATGTTTCATTCTTTTACATTTACAAGAGAAAGCAAATGTTCATGTATGTTGTAGGAGTGGAAAGCTAGGCTTTTGATGGAGGAGTCCTCAGCTATTAAATGTCCTTCAATCTCTTATCATTTAACTGGCACCAAGAAAGTCCAACAGGAGCTTGCAAAACCGAATGTGCTTGAGAGGTAATAATAAAAGAATTTTCGGTAACGTGTTATCACTGTTACCAAAAAAGGAAGTAATATGGATATTTTGGGAATGATTTTTGAGTATGATATTTGTTGAAATGATTTTGAGTATGGTATATGTTGGTTCTTATTGTGGGAACAGGTTTCTTGAAAACAAAGAAGATATTGCCAAGCTTAGGGAATGCTTTGCTGGGTTGTGGAGTCTGGATGATTCAGATGCCGTCAAGAATGCTATTCAGCAGCCAGAGGCATATGTCATGAAACCACAACGAGAAGGCGGAGGTCATACATCCTATATACTGTACTAAAGTTTATATTTCTATTGTATATGCAGCGCGCTTGAGGCGACCCGAAAAGTGCCTCTGGGTGTTGAGGCGACGTTCCATTTACACGTGGATCAAAATCTGTCAATTATAGGATTTTATATCTGTTATCAAACTGTATCAGAACAGTATATATGGTCTAGCACTTGGTTATAGGTTCAGTTTGTTCTAGAACTGAAGTGTTATTTTTGGTTCTTTTTCCTCAAGTATTCGTTTTCGAACTCAAAACAACATTCATTTATATTTCTGCATCATATTTTTCAACTCAGGAAACAACATTTATGGAGACGATGTTAAGGAAACACTGTTAAGATTGCAGAAAGAGGGGTCTGAAGAAGAAGCGGCTTACATTCTCATGCAAAGAATATTCCCGACTGTTTTCCCAACAGTTCTTGTAAGAGAGGGTACTTGCTATAAAGAACATGCTGTATCTGAACTAGGGATATTCAGTGCTTATTTAAGGTATATCATACATTCTGCAATATCTAGTTGACTATTTATTTCTTTGGCATGATATTATCTGAGCATATGAATTGATATGCAGAAATAAGGAGACTGTAATTAGTAATGAGCAATGCGGTTATCTGATGCGTACCAAAGTTTCTTCATCAAATGAAGGCGGGGTTGCTGCTGGTTTTGCAGTCTTGGATAGTTTATATTTGACTTGATCTGTGATATTGTAAGGGTCAATGATCATTTCCGGTTTCCCTAATAATATTCTGGCTCAAACGAGAGCTAATACCGTACCATTTCGGTTTTTGATCATTGTTGCATGATTGCATGTCAGATGCCAAAAGTTGCAGCATCTGTAATGAACTTGTATTGTATTCTTATTGTCAGTGCTGAAACAAGCTTTAATAACTGTCTTTCTTATTGTTGGAGTGAGACTTAAGTCAACTATAGAAGTCAAAATCTTAGCAAACTGCAAACCAAATACTTTTTTCACTGTTTATTTGATTACACAAACAACTGGAATTACATTGATTGTAAATAACATAAAAAACAAAGCAGTGATATATTAATCTAGTAACTTAGTTTCTCAGCAATCTCTACTTGTTCTTTCAAAGTGGGATAAAGGGCCTCAACAAGATTGAGTAGGAACCCGTCAGAACCATGTTTCGCCACCAAAGAAACCGACACAGGAAGACCATCGTATTTCCCTAGCGGAATCGTCACCTGTGTGTCAAAACCAAGGTTCAAATATTTCAATACAACTAGTGAGAAATAAGCAAAGATGACAAAATGGGCAGATTGGATAACGGGTCAAGATATGTGACTTTTTGGTGTGGGTCGGGTCGGGTTGACCAAAAATGTTTTTCGCCCAAATTTTTTGCTTTAAAAATATATATTAATGTTGAGGACTTCCAACCAATTTGCCACCAACAGTAAAATGTTGGAGATGTTCTGACCTGGCAAAATCCAGATACTCCAGCTATTGATAACAAGCTGAATGCTCTAGCACGAAATGTTTCCAATGATTTGGTCTCTGTTTGCAATTTAGGTGGATGCCCAGGAACAGTTGGGATCACAATTATGCCATTTTCCTAAACACATAGTGAGAAGTGGGTTAATGGGCTGTTCAATACCAGAGGAAACATGTAGCTGCACACTGCATCCGTCTTGATGTGTGTTCTTGATACTATGTGAGTATGTTCTAAGCAACTCTACTTAATCGAAAATTTATAAGTTGTAAAGATTGGATAATAAAGTAACAAGCTTGAATCATGACATGAATTAGTTACCCCTAAGAGAGCAGTGAGGGCCTCCCGTAGTTGGGTCTTCACAGACTCACATGCATCAATGTGTTCTCCAGATGTGTTGAGGGCATCAAGTACCCTTTCTGATATACCTGGACCCAAGCTAGGTTTCACTGCGCTTGCCCATTCACCATGGTTCTTCTTGAATTCAAATCTATGCTTAACAAAATAGAAAAAAACCACACATTATGTAAAACTACTGTATTTTTGCCTAAACGGTATGCCGCCTTCTGTTTAGTTCAAATTTGCATGTAAATTATGTCTATAATGGTTCCAGATGTTTTGTTGACGTATTTTTAACTAGAAATTAAGATATGGATGTAATAGCTCGATGCAAGGGTATCAAATAAACATGAGAACATTTTTTGGCCTAAAAAACTTAGATGGTCAATATAACAACTACAAGTAACTGTTATATTTTATACTAATCAACCAAAATCAGAAATGTTACAAGATAGCTCTGTAAAGAGTCTAAACAGAATATTTTATAATCAAATGGCGCAATGAGAAGCCTGGAGCATGGTTTGAGGTCAATTTCAGGATTTGCTTATAAGTTATAATCAAGAAAATATAAACTATATTTACAGAAATGCAAAGAGGAAGGAGTCAGGAGGATTTGCACAAATAGCATCCAAAATAATTACCAAAATAAATTCAAAACACACACCTTTGTAGCAAACGCAAGGCAGTAGAGAGAGCCATCAATGATTTTATGCTAAATTCTTCATTTTCAGTATCATTCTCCATGAAATGCTTCAAACTAGGAACTTTACTTTCTACGTAGTCTCCGAGATTAACAGTCTGTAGAATTTGACCTGCGCCAGAAAATCCAAGATTCTAAGAGGTCCTACAACATGACAATTAAGGATCTTTCCACTGATACATGTTTTACCCCTACAAAATCTACTTTTTCTCCTCCTAATTACTTTGATATTAAATGTTAACATGAATCTGAATGTTTTTACATACAAGTAAATGCTCTGAAAAATGTAAAAGAAATTTTAGAACTTGGAAAATACAAACTTAGTATTCAAAATCAAAAGATAACCACTGATTATGAAATTAAGGATATTACCTCCGGATAACTTCTCAAATGATGCAGCAATAATGTCGGTCACTCGAGTGCTTGGGATAGTAAAAAGCTTAAAACAATCTTCAGCAATTAAAACTTGACTAGGTTGCTCTAATTTTTCATTAGGCAACTGTAATAGTATCCGCCCAACACTGTTTAAAATCACAGGATCCCTAGAAAACCATCCTGCATAGAATTGGCAAATGCGTGCTTTAAAATATGCCTTTTACATTATTCATTTCTATTATCCATGATCTGATCAACTGTTAATAAAAATTTTGATAGCAAACATGGACAATGTACACCGTTTTAAAGTTATTAGCAGGCCTCAGTTTGAAACAATCACAACTTACCAACAGTGTCAAAACTTTGTGCCATGGGAATAACTCCTTGGGTTGAAATAACTCCATGTGATGGACGAAACCCGAAGATTCCACAATACGATGCAGGAACTCTTACACTTCCTCCGGTGTCGGTGCCTACACATATAGAACTATTAAAACCAACTGAATGACCCAAAGCTTGTAGAAACATCTATACAACTTAAATTCACTGTTCAATGGTTCATTAAATGTAACTCACCTAAAGAGAAATCAACAAGCTCAGCACCAACTGCAACAGCAGAGCCACTTGAAGATCCTCCAGGGACCCGGTCTGGTGCACATGGGTTAACCGGTGTCCCATAGTGTACATTTTCCCCATTTATGCTGTGCATATAGCAGCATTTCAGTGTTAAACCATTTCTTTTTAGTTTTTTTTTCATGTCATGTAAATGGAGCCCCTTTACATATATCTTACCTGTAAGCCATTTCATCCATGATAGTTCTGCCAAGACATGTGCCACCTGCCTTCAAGATGGCTAAAACAGCTGGTGCTGTTGATGTAGCAGCCGAGTGAGTCCTTAACCAATCTGGATTCCCAAATCCAGACACATAACCTTCCATGTCAAATCTGCAACCAATCACTATTCATATCTTTGAAAGAGAGCTTATAATTCTTAAAAAATGGTTTTTGTGCTCGTGTTTCATTGTAAGCAGTCTCACTATCTCCTAAGATAGAAGATCTCACGCTCCGTTGATCCTACCGACAACTATTTGCTATGAGTGGGATTTTACTAATACACATGTTTGTTCAATAAGTTCAAAAGTAGTTGTCTCACGCTCCACTAATCCTACCAATAGCTATTTTCTATGAGTGGTTTTTTATTAGTGCGTTTGTTTGTTTGTTATAATTATAAGAGAACATTATTAAATACATTGATAAATAGTAGAAATTGCTTCTAAAAGATAATGTACCAGGTTATAATTGGACCATATCATATCTCAATCAAACCAAGTTAACCAACTAATCAACAAACAATTGTATACAAGTACATTTAAGATTTATAAATTAGGGTTCAAAACCAGTGACCAAGTGTTGATAAAGAGGATTAGAGGAAACTCACATATCTTTGACTGCAAAAGTGAGACGATTCAACGGCAGTTCAGCAGGCGATGAGCTTTGCGCCGGTGGGAGGATGAATTTCTCCATGAAAGCTCCGTAATCGGTGTTCCCCATCATCGTCATCGTCTTGAGAGATTTCAGTTGCAGAAGATAAAAAAGTTATCTATTGAAGGATATGGATAACCCCCTCCGCAACGTTTATAGGTTGAGGATACTGACATTTGACAGTTGTCTTTTTACTGACCACATGTCGACAAAATTAGAAAATTACGTTATCAATCTCCATTGATGTCACATCATGATCATTTCAATTTCTTCATGGTGGAATTGGGCGTGGATTGTACCACACGAATTCAAGGATCGTGTGATTACTGATGAAGGGTTGATCTGTTCAAAATCCAAAGCGAAATTAGGGTTAAATAGTTCGTAGTAAAGATGAAGATGGTGTTTGAACAAGTTTTTGAGGCAAATCTATCTTCTTCAACCTCCTGAGCTTGAACAAATATAGGCCGATAGTTACTTTTTTTTTCTTTTCTTTTTTTTAACAACAAACTTTATTAAACACCACGGATTATATGAGGATTAGCAAGGTGCTAGAGAGTACCCATCTACATTACATTACTCGTATCAAATCTACACCAACTTTTCTAATGTAGGTTATCTAATTAGCTTGATTTTTCAACCAAATAAAGCTCATCCGTTTAATCTTTTCAAGATTCTGTCCATCATGATGTTCTTGTTAGAAAAGATTAAGTTGTTTCTCGTCTTTCAAATTGCCCAACAGGATACTAGAATCACTGTATAAATTGTCTTTTTATGACGAGCAGAGAAGATTAGAGTGTTGTGAAAGTCCAGTAGAACTTTGGTTGAGAAGGCATAGATTTGCGGAACACGACACCAAAGGAAATACCTTGCCAATTGTAGGAAGCGAGGAAACACCCAGTGAATAAATGATCCTCCGATTCCTTGTATTCATCACATAATCTACACTCAGTGATCAGAACTTGAACCTGTCTTTTCAGAAGTCCCAATAGAGTTGAAAGCCTATTTTTCTCAGCTTGTCACTCAAATAAATTCACCTTTTAAGGGAAGCCATTTGTTCCACTAAAAAATGAAGGTTGTAGCTTCTAAAGGATTTGAATTCGGCATCACCTTAATGGACTTAACTCTGAAGCACCCAAAAGAATCACATTTCCAAATCCACTTATCCTTAGAATTATTTAGGGAAGTAGAGGATATACGCTAAGAACAAGCTTGCTGTTAGGCCAATTCAGCAGACAGTAGGGTTGGCAACCAACTCGAAATGCATCCCACGCCTAAGGTCGAGGTTGTGATACGATCGGCGATTAAGCAGGATTTAGATGATTCAAGCATGAACAGACCTGGAAGCAATGAATGTAATGAAGAATCCCCCACCCAGACATCAATCCAGAATCTTATATTTCTACCATTCCCAACTTTGCCTTGAATCATTCTCAGGAGATTGAATTTTCGGGTGCTTAGAGCATGGTCAATCCTTGTGATGTTTAGCCAAATGCCAGTGTTACTTTGGTTGCTAGGAATGGGGGAAACTTTCCTAGATGAGCTGTGAATTGCATCCACTACTCGTCTCCATAGACTTCTAGTTTCAACTTTATACCGCCACCATTATTTGGAAATTAGCGCCAAGTTTGTCTGTTTGAGAGACAAACTTGATTTTACGTTTGTTTTCATTGCCTCCCTAGAAGAATCGTTTGACAATTAGCGCTAATTGATTTTACGTTTGTTTTCATTGCCTCCTTAACAGAATCGTTTGGCAATTAGCGCTAATTGATTTTACGTTTGTTTTCATTGCCTCCCTAGAAAATTCGTCTTCTTAAAGATTCGAACTTGTCTAACACTTTTTAAGGATCCTTGTGTAAGGACAAATAGTAGTTAGGCAGACTAGCTAGGACTAATCCTATGAGAGTTAGATGCCCTTTAGAAGATAAAGTGGCAACCTTCTATATCAATAATTTTTTTTCAAACATCTCAAGAATAAGATCCTAATTATGAACCCTATTCATATTAGCTCCAACCCTAATGTCCAGATATTCAAATAGTAAACGCCCCGGTTTGTATTTAGTTATTTTTGCTAAAAGGTTGACTCCTCTGGCCAAACTCAATACAAATTAGCTTTGATTTGAGATGATTAATTTTTAGACCCGAAATCATTTGAAAGCATCTCATGACTTTAGATAAATTCAAGGCACTTGATAGTGACCACTCTCCTAATATCACCACATCATCCGTGTAAACAAGATGGGACAAGAGCGAACGTACTTAATGTATATAAAAATTTTAGACGAATACCCTTAAATTTCTACTTTTAAATGAAACGACCGAGTCCCCACCCCCCCTCGCGGGCCCTTAAAAGCTCTACCCATGTGCTTGTTGCAACCGTGTGCTACCACCATCCACGTTCATGATCACCGATCAACCATCTCTTTACAACAAGAATAAGATATATTGAAATATCTAAACATAATTTACAAAAAATAATATTATTATGAGGGTATGATCTTTACGTTTCATGAGTTTAATTTTTTCTTTTACATGTTTTTAGGCAATTCCATATTCTATATGCAACTATTGATTTTTTGTTAAGTTTCGGTTAGTTTTTTTTTAATCGGTCTCTTTTTTTTAAATTATTGTTGTAAAAAAATAAATGTTATATTGTAATGTATAAAACACATGTGGATATATTAAGATAAACCTTATTTTATTTAATTTTGTCTATGTTTACTTGAACATTTCTAACATTTTATGATTTCAATCTTACATCGCACATAGTAATTTACAAACACATCTTTATCAAATATACAACAAAATACATAAATATTAACATGTGTCATAGTCACATCTTATTTTTATATTGATTTTAGTTCATGTATAAAAGTTATGTCTTAACATAAAAATGAGTGTCTATATATGTATATAGACTATCATTACTAAGTTAGTAACATATGTATTACACGGGTTAAATAAATAAAATATTAAATAAAATAAAATTTCATTGGTTTTAAAACAATATTGCAAAATAAGATATAATTGAAATTACGTATGAGTAAAGATATAAGTAATAAAATAATAATATCAACTTTTTAAACTTTTTTGTTTAAAAAAATATTTGTTCAAAACAAATCATTTTACATTTTTTTAATTATAACTTCCAATAATTATTTTTTATTTATAAATATTTTACTTGTTAAAAACACTAATTTTAAAATATTATATATTTTTAAAAACTCTAATGTTTTTGAAAACTTTTTATTTTATAAAAATATATTTCTTTATAAATAACATAAATAAAAAAGAATCTTTTTTTAATTTATTAAAAAGCATTCACAATCCTTAAATTTTATCTTTGAAAAACAAATCACATCTTATTCCTTGTATTTGTCTTTATTTAATTAAATAATACCATTTTAATCATTTTTAATAATTTTTTTTCTTTCACTCAGGGAAAAACTATAAGGGATGAATAGTGAGTTGATAAATATAAGAACTTACTATTCAACTAATATATTTAATCTTTATATTGTATGGATAAGGAAAATTATAAATAATTAGACATGGTGGATTTTTTTATTAGTTTTTCTTATATTTTAAAGATAAAAATACTTATAAGGACCCTAATATGGATGCTCTTAGTTCTGACATATTTATTCATTGACGTTAATTGATGTCAAAAATTTTAATAAATTTGTTTCCCTAAAAAGATTGTTATAACCTTGTCATTAGAAAGTTTTATAAGCAAACATATGTTCATCATATTTGTGCATTTCTTCATCTTCACTCTAGTGGTGAGCATTGCTTCAACACCAGACGAGGACCAAAAAAGAATTTTAAAAAGTTGAGTTGAGATGCGGTCTGGTCTCAAGTTACTCGGATTTGACGGGCCGAGTTACTCGACTTTGGTGGTGTATGACCGAATGTCAGTTTTCTGTCTCAGGTTACTCGGATTTGACGGGCCGAGTTACTCGACTTTGGTGGTGTATGACCGAATGTCAGTTTTCTGTTTAAACTGAATATTAATTTTTTACTGTGCTATAAAAAATTATCAACATTGTAACTTGTATTAATGCTAGACAAGCTTTCAAATGTATAAAGGTAATCTCAAGACTCGTGTGTAAAGTGAGTAACCAAGACCAACTCACGTCATGATCAATGTAATTCGCAAGCAAGTATTGTATCAAAATTAATAGGACAAATTTCAAAAGATTGGTAAACAAAGTGAGGGTATTGATAATACACGGTGAAAGCATCTTTACCAATATTCTCAATATATTATGAGAATGATGAAAAAAAACTACAAGTTGAAAATCAGGTCATCTGAACGACTGAACAAGTTGAGAGATGCTCAAACCTGCTAGCTATTTTTAGAGGTGTTTAAAAAAACCGGTTTGGGAAAAAAAAACCGAAACCGGTTTGGGGCCCAAACCGGTTTAGCCCAAACCGGTTTCAAACCGACCCAACCCGGCGGTTTAGGTTCGGTTTGTAGGTTTTCTCTTTGAAACCGGTTTCCAACCCGGTCCGGTTACAAACCGGTTTCCAAACCGGTTCTTAAACCGGTACCCAGACCGGTTTTCAAAACGGTACCCAAACCGGTTTTCAATCAATTATTTATAATTTTATGTCGTTTGAATTGTTTCTATATTTTATATTTTATATATTTCACTTTGATTTTACATTGTGTACTTAATTTGAAATTTTGTACTTTGTTTTTAAAAACAATTATGTAATGTTTTTAATTTTATATGTTTTAATTTTTACAAATAAAAATATGTAAATGCATCTTATAGGTTTATTTAATTTATACAATTAACATGTAACATTCATCTTATAAGTTTATTTAATTTTTACAATTAATTGTTTATTTAATTTATAACTTAAAAAAAAAAAACAAAATACAAAAAACAAAAAACAAAAAACAAACCGGTTTTCAAACCGACCCAAACCGGTTTTATAGGTTTGGGTTTTTTTAAATCCAAACCGGTTTAGAACCCGAACCGGTTTGAGGCCAAACCGGTTTTGACCACGGTTGACCAAACCGGTTTCGGTTTGGAACCCAAACCGGTTTCGGTTTGGAACCCAAACCGGTTTTAGAAAAAGCCCGGTTTGTACACCACTAGCTATTTCTACTCTCTCGTTGGTGATCATTGTTGCATAAAGTGTCACCATAACCATTGCAACTCCTACCACCAACACTATTGGCTGACTATATGACATGGGTTTTTTAATGTTGGTTATCGTGTTATTGTTGATTTTAGCTTTATACTATATGGGGCGATGATTGATCCATTGTAGTTAACTTGAAAAGCTCACTTTATAAATAGGATAAAACCCTACAAGTTAACTAATACAAAACCATTATTTTATCTTTGTATCAGCTATCGAAACTTTGTTCATATTAAATATAAAAACCAAATAAGCATCCTATTTTTTATTTGTACTACCCTCCCACCTTACATGACAGTCACCATTACCCTTACAACACACGCTATCACCAACCTTACAAGCTTATCTTTGTAAAACTTAGTAATAAAATAACAAGTTACACATTTCATCCTTATGTTGATATCAAATTTCATGTTTCTTTCCTTAACTAAGGTACTTTCAAAAAATATCCTTAATGTTCATATTTTGTAATGATTTTCATCTTTTGCACTAACGAACGTTAAGTTCAAGGACTAACTTTAGTATCCAACTTTCACGTAAGGGCACTAAGATCATTTCACCTTTTTAATGAAGAAAGAAACTTAATGCACGTCTCCACTCCCTCTGCTCTTGCTCCCTCCCTCGACCCCCAACCCTATATCAGATAACCCTTCACCTTTGCCAGACCATCACCTTCCCCTGCAACCCCTTTCACCCAACATTAGGTTCAAACATAAAAGAACAACTACCATATGTGACAAACACAAGTTTAAAGGGTTGATAACACAATGGTAGAGGAGCGGTCAATTCAAGCACATAAAAGATATAGAGATTTCAAACATACTAAATGATGATAAAGGACATGATCATGATTCACGTCATGCATTTCATTGGCATTGCCATAGGTGGTGTTACTCTGGTGATGAGAGATTTTTTCATGTGCAAATATTTAAGGTTATCAAACCTTCAAACCATCATAGTTGCCATCTCCCTCCTTAAAACCCTTTGATCTATCTTGCATTGCATCTCCCCCCGTGAAACCCTTCAAACGATGGTGGTCTTTAGGGTTCACAACATATGATGGCGAGTTCATACGATGATAGTGGCGACAAGCTTTGGTTTCTTATTTTTTTTCATTAATACACTTCTTAAGTCCATTCCGCTTTCTCACACATCTAATATGTTTCAAATGAACATCTCATATGCAATTGTTCATCTGTTTATCTTGCGGATTCCTTCGTGACTTCTACGCCTTCAAACGAAATGATTCAGGTTTGTTTCATTATCATCTCAATTTGTACGTCTATTTCACTTTATAGTACTCTTATTATCATCAATATCCATCATTTTTAATATAAAACTTAACGTGTTTAGTACATATTTTTCTTTTCCATTACCTCATCAATTTGTAAATAAACATAATGGTGTTCATGTGTGAAACTTGGGGTGCCACTACTTAAAATCATTAAAGGTGCACAATATTAGGTTGTGCTCGGGAAGTAAGAACATTAAAGGGTATTCAAACGAGAACCACTAACTATTTAGTAATCATTTTTATCAACTGATGGTAAACATTAAAAAACAAAACCACGAGCACAAGGCTTCCAACTCCCTTATGTGCGTACTTCTTGGGTGTTACCCTACTTGATTAAAATTAACATTATTAACCGGTGAATACTTGTGTTTGTATCTGATGAATACACTACTTATTAAATAATTAACATTTATAGTTTATTCTTTGTAAATATAACTTTTGAGTAAATTGTCGTTTTTCTTTCTATGGTTTGTTCATATTTGTTATTTTCATCTAAAAATGATTTTTTTTTTCATTTTGCTCCTCAAGGTTTTAAAAGATTATTATTTTCATCCAAAAACATTAACTCTATTGATTTAACTTGTTAAAAATGTAAATTGATAAAATTACCCTTTAAAATGCAAACACAAAATCCCTCAGTTACATAACCATAATCGAGTATAACTAAATCACGATATAGAGTAGATGAAGACTATAGACGACTGTCTCTATTATACAATCCCTTCGCAACGGATTATCAACCGCCACCAGAAACCAAAATATCATCCTCCCCACTGATGAAGTCGACAATCCCGTGATTTAGTTATGATGAAATGATTAAAGATGAAAAGATGAAATATTTTATGTAGGTTTCGTGAATAGAAAAATAACACATGAATGGAAAAATAACACGTAAATGGAATTTTAACAACAATACATTAATATAAATCAAGATTTTTTCTTTATATGTAAAATTAAATAAATATTTTTGTATAAAAATGACAATTTAGTAAAAACCTTAGGGAGCCAGATATAAAAAAACTTTTTTAAATTAAAATGATAAATGTAAACAAATCATGAAGAGAAAAATTACAATTCACTTATTATTTTTTATATAATTATTAAAACATTAGTACATACATCTAGAGGTGGACAAAAAAACAGGTTTGGGTTTCCAAATCGGTTTGACCTAGAACCGGTTCCAACCCGGCCCAAACCGCCGGTTCAGCCTCGGTTTGACCCCCTTACTACACAAACCGGTTTAAAACCCGTTCAAAAATAAAAAACCGGTTAAAGAAAAAAGCCGGTTTCAAAAACGGTCCGAGCCGTTTTGAGCGGTTTGAGTATTCAGTGACCGAAACTGGTTTCTAACCCGAACCGATTTGAAAAAAAAAACCGGTTTGTCCACATGTCAAAAAAACCGAACCGAACAGATTTGTACACGTCAACATACATTGGCCTAAACCAGAGAAAAGGTTTGTGTATATATTTTAATGTAATAATCATCTTTTATTTTAAATGGATTACTATATGTACATTACTAGCTTTAGTAAAACCGTGAATTACACGGATTGAAAAAAATAAAATTTTAAATAAAATAAAAATTTTTATTACTTATTAAACTATATTCTAAAATAAGACATGATTAAAATTACGGATAACTGTGGATTATAAGTAATAAAATTGTGATATCAACTCTTTAAATTTTTGTTTTAAACTGTTTTTGTTTTTTTTAAGAAAAAGCATTTTGTTTTTAATAGAGTAGAAAATTTTTGTAGAAATAAGATATCTTTTCTAATTTATTAAAAATTTATTTGTAATCTAAAAAAGAATTAAAATTATTTAATTTTTTTTAATTTAAGTAATTATTTAAGAGTAGAGAAAGACGAGAAAAACAAACTCAAAGGACCTAAAAATATGCCAAATGTCTTTTCAAATTACTCTTTTAATATTATATACAGATAGATTATCATTATGTTAAAGAATATTCAATGAGATTGCGAATAATACTTTTGATTCTACTGATTACCAGAAGATCTCGCTTTCAAATAAACGAACACCACTCGGTCACTCCTCTCTCTCTCTCTCTCGGCAACTACCCTCGATAATATCTTGTTTCGAGTAAACAGTGACTCAAATCCTCGTCTTTTGGACTAATAACACATCGAACACGATGAACAGTCTCTTGCGAAGAGCTACTGCACAGGTCAGCCCCATAATATTCATCCCAAAATCATAATCATAATCACTTCAGACAAATTGATTCCAATTATCTCCGTTATCGAACTCAAATTGATGTTTGTTGAATTCAATCTCCTGCTACTGTTTGCTAGTACTGATCTTCCATGGAATTGATGCTTGTTGAATTGATTTGTTTCGAATGATGAAGATCATTGTATGGATCCTGGTTATAAGATGCGATTGATTGAAACTGTTATTGTTGTTATTGACTTTGTGATTAGGATCATGAAGTGAGTTTAGATTCACAAAAGTTGTAAGGTTTTGGGGGTGGGGATGCTGATTGTTTAGATTATGAAGCTACTGGAATGTGTTGTGTGTAGTGAAATATATATTGGTTGTACACTTGTACGTATTGAACTCTGATATGTTGATGAGATGTGTGTAATATACAGATTGGCTCATACACTAGAATTGGTGGAGGTTCGAGAGTTATTTTGGCAAGGTGGACTAGTACAGAAGCAGTTCAAAGTGATGAGGGGTACGTTTGATGATACAGATTTAGAGATTGTATTTTGTATCTTATTTTTTGAAGCAAGGCAAATTGTTATTTCGAGATTTATGATCGCTTCATCTATGGTAGACGGTTGGCCCTAAATCGTTGTATGCCTAGCGTTGATCATGAGAAACTAAGGCTGGAAAAACGGGTGGGTCGGGTTAGGTTGGGCTGGGTAACGGGTCATAACGGGTATGATATTGTGACGAAGTTTGACTTCTTGAGGTCACTTGGACTAACTTAAATTTCAGAGTTGATGCATATTTTATAGTAGGTAGTTTGAACTTTGTGACAAATACTACAACCAGGAAAATGTGAAGTTAAAGTCTTAAATTTGACGATAATCTAACCTTCGATTCCAATCTCAGGTTCAAGGGACATGGTATGTTAGCTCCTTTTACGGCTGGGTGGCAGACTAGTGACTTGCACCCCTTGGTAATAGAGAAGTCTAAGGTAAGCATTATTGACATAATACCTATGGAATTATGGGTATGGAAATTTGATCAGATTTGTGTTTTATTAGGTTGATGTGTGCATGAAGAGTTGCACTTCAAATGCAACTAATTTTTGTTTATGCCATGATGCTAATTCTCTTTATTTTTCTTTTATTATTTGTGTTCTTGTAATGATAGGGCTCATATGTCTATGATATCGATGGGAAGAAGTATCTAGATTCTCTTGCTGGTCTATGGTGCACAGCTTTGGGTACATTTTTATATTCTCATTAATGTTAGCGTGTTAATTTAGTCATGGCTAGCCAATTATTCATTGTGTTTGCTCTTAAAACATTTTCTAAAGAAGAATTATTCATTTAGTTTTTAATGTACTTCACATTCTGGAGTTTTCAGGGGGAAGTGAACCCCGCCTTGTTGATGCTGCAACCAAACAGCTAAATACTTTACCATTCTACCACTCGTTTTGGAATCGCACCACAAAACCCTCACTGGTGCGATGATTCATTTGTGGAAAATAAATAAATAAATGGATTAGTTTAACTAATAAAGCGGCTAACTTATCTCTATTTTGTGCAGGATCTTGCAAAAGAACTTCTTGAAATGTTCACAGCTATTAAAATGAAGAAAGTATTCTTCACAAACAGTGGCTCAGAAGCTAACGACACTCAGGTTTGCTTATCGTATAGGCTATAATATTCTTCACAATGTTTCGAATTTAACAATGTAATCCGTTTGTTCTTCAATGTTGCAGGTGAAACTGGTGTGGTATTACAATAATGCACTTGGAAGGCCAAACAAGAAGAAATTTATTGCTAGATCTAAAGCGTAATAATTTTTTTCTCAAATTCTCATGCTTGTATCCTTTCCATGGCTTTTAAGAAGCTTTTATTTTTATTAAAAAATTATATTCCACAGATACCATGGATCAACTCTCATATCAGCTAGTCTTTCTGGGTAAGATTTAAAATAAAAACTTCATTATTATAGACTAATCTTTCTGGTTTGATCTTGACATTCTTTCGGTAAAATTTGTTTGGCAGTCTTCCGGCGTTGCACCAGAATTTTGATCTGCCTACTCAATTCGTGTTACATACTGATTGTCCTCATTATTGGAGATTTCATCTTCCAGGTTTGTCTTTACCCTGTTTATTCAGTTATCAAGATTCATGAGTCTGGGCACTTTAACAGAAAGTTATGCATGTTATGTGGTAGGTGAGACGGAGGAGCAGTTTTCAACAAGATTAGCCACCAATTTGGAAAATTTGATTATCAAAGAGGGGCCAGAAACGGTATTAAAAGATACATATATGAAAAAAGATCATTGGTGATTGTTGTGAATGACATTGTATGCTTTGTTGATTTCAGATTGCTGCATTCATTGCAGAACCTGTAATGGGAGCAGGAGGTGTGATACCTCCACCTGAAGGTTATTTTGAAAAGGTTGTTTGAAATGATAAACTATTTAATATTTATAAATTGTGCTGTAGTTTTGCATGAAAATATTGCTGGACCATTACCATTAGCAAAAACTTAATTATCTCTAATATTAGTCTTAAAAACCTCTGCAGGTTCAGGCTGTTGTTAAAAAATACGATATTCTATTCATTGCGGATGAGGTATAGTTTTTTTATATTGTTGAGCATCAATGAAATCTTGAATATGTGATTATTTTCATAATTTACTTGCGTGTTTTATATAGGTAATCTGTGCATTTGGTAGGCTTGGAACTATGTTTGGTTGTGATAAATACAACATTAAGCCTGATCTAGTCTCCATAGCCAAGGTAGAATCATCAAACAATACCCAATCTTTTCTTAATCCAACAAATGGATCAAATGAGTTGAAAGCCACATGAAGTCATTAAAGTATATGTACTAAATTGTTTTTGTTCAAAGTTTTAAATTACTATATAATGATATTATTTTTGTTGCAACAAAAACAGTAAATATATATGAAGACTTAGAAAAATTGCAAGAGTTGAAGGGTCAGGCCTAACCTGTCCTTTTTACTCTTTTAGCCCGTATTAATAAAATGACCATTTCAACCCAAACCCATTTTGATGCCTTGCCGGACCCACTCATCTTGCCGCCTCTACTTTTTTTAATATAATCCGAAGGTTCAGTAGAATATTACTCCAGCTTTATCAACATTTTAAACCCGACTTTTTCAGGCACTTTCCTCTGCATATATGCCCATTGGAGCTGTTCTTGTTTGCCCAGAAGTTGCAGATGTTATATCTTCCCAAAGCAATAAACTAGGTAAATCACAAGTGTTCCCATTTGTTTATTTATTTATTAATTATTTTGGTGAATTTCATCATGGTCCTAATCATATTTTCTGACAACTTTATTTTTGTTAGGTGCACTTAGTCATGGATTTACATATTCTGGACATCCAGTGGCTTGTGCTGTTGCATTGGAAGCCCTCAAAATTTACAAGTATGTGCTTACTTCAGATCTCCAAATTCTTTGCTTTATAATGTGGCCATTGGGACCGTTTGTCCGTTTACATATAAATGGGTCGATTAGGCTTATGTTTTTCTCTATTCTAATGCATAAAGCCTCCTAAAACATTGTATTAAGAAAAAAGTTAGATTTTTACCGAAATAATATTATTTCATGTTATCCAATTATCAACATGAGTTATTCTATGAAAAATATTTGGAGAAAAAGTTTTTTGGGTCAGACCGCTTGACCTATTTTAACTCGTTACCCAACCCATTTGACTCGCTCATTTTGCCACCTGTAACCAGCCATGCTGTGTATTTCCAGGGAGAGAAACATCACTGAGCAAGTAAATAGCGTGGCCCCAAAATTTCAAGATGGTTTAAAAGCTTTTTCCTCAAGTCCTATAATTGGAGAGGTACTTCATGTAACCATTAAATGGTTTTCTTTCTTTATAACTATAATTTACCAAATATTTATTAATTCTGTAGATTCGAGGAACGGGTTTGATTTTGGCTACAGAATTTGCTGATAAGAAGTCACCTGATACCCCCTTCCCTCCTGAATGGGGTAAGAGTGATCTGTTCATATATATGTTTATCTTTCTTGAGTTTCATGTTGAATGAGTTTTGTATTGGTTTAACGGAGTTAACTGTATCAAAATTCGATTATATTTGAGTTTAGGGATAGGCGCATATTTTGGAGCACAGTGTGCAGAACACGGGATGTTGGTGCGGGTTGCTGGTGACAACATAATGATGTCTCCACCTTTTATCATCACCCGTGATGAAATCGACGAGGTATGTTTTTATATATAAATATGTAGATGTATGCACCCAAGGGGGGGATTCTTGAAAACCATGTTTATGATTGAAAACCGCCAAAACCAGGGGTTACGTATATATAAGTATGTGTTACCATGTGTACAACTACGGGTTACGTATATGTAACTCATACAAGTTACATATATATAACTTGTTTCGTCATCATCTTCGTACCTTGGGGTTTAAATTAAAAAATATATAATGACCTTAAAAATGTGGTAGCAATTTACTCAAATACACTAAAACAATTAAAAAATAAATAATTTATAACTTATGTGATTGGCTAGAGGTGGTTTTCATAGTTTTGAATTATAAACATGCTTTTAATTTGATCCCTCTTCTATGCACCCATACATATTTACAAATGATGCTTGATAGTTGACTGTTGTTTGCAGTTGATAAGCATCTATGGGAAAGCGCTAAGGGCAACTGAAAAGAGGGTGGAGGAACTGAAATCTCAGCACTAAGCATGCAGTTGAGAACACTCAAAGGTAACTCATTAAAGTATGCTTAGCGTTGTTCGTAAACCATCCTAACAGATGCAAGTCGGCTGGTCCGGCTGATTGGAGATTTATACGGTTCGGTTATAGCGGTTTAACAGTTTGGCTGAGGATTTGGAACGTGGAACTGGCCTTTTAAACTTTTTATTTTGTTTTTTTTTTCCCCTTAAAAATTGGAATATCAAGAGATATCTTTATCGTTTCGTAAATTTTATATAAACTCGTGATTTTGAAAAAACAAAAAACTCAGTTCAAACTGTCAAACTTTTGGTCTGACGGGCCCACCCAACTCAACAGGTTTGATTTGTCAATTCTCAAAAGTATAGTTAGCGGTTTAGCCCAACATTATCAAAACCAGCTCAAACCAGAGTACCAGATCATGAGCACCCCTAAGTATACTTCGGCTTATTTTTAAACTGCTTGGACCATTTTTGCACTTGTCTTCCTTTTTGATTGACTTATTGTCACATCAATATGATTGTCAATTTAAAATTTTTTGTTTCAAACTGGTGTGTTATAGGAAGTTACTCAACTCTTCATGGAAAAGCATGAAAGACAAGTTGATCTTGAAATAGTCGAATATACTTCATCCTTGTGGTTTCGGTACAGTTTTAATTGTGAATGTAAGCTGTCTTTTGTTCGTTTAGACTCTTTTGAACCAATTGTTTATGTGAAAAAATGGTAAAAATATGTTGATGGGTTAATTTGTTGTCGTCATTATTTTTTTAATATAAGTAAATAAATCTTATATAATGTTTTAATTTTGGTTTCAATGTCAAGCGTGCGAGCCCTAGAAATGATCTAGACCTTTGTAATCTAAGTGGGCTGACTTGAAAGATTATGTTAATCCTTCTGTTTTTTTAAGGAGAATATTAAAATACAAATGTAGCGTTTGGTACGCAAGAATGAGGGACAAAATAAAATGAAACATTAAGATGAATGAATAAAGACATGTTTGATTGGTGAAGGTAACAGAATGAACCACTACATAGTTGATTTCATTCCTTCAAATTCATTACATTCATCCCCTCCTTTTTTTTTCATTCCATCTCTTCTTTTATCATTAGTCACCAACGCCACCAACTCACCAACCGCCATCGACCATCACCGCCGCCAACGCCAACCATCGGCCACCACCGCCACTAACCGCCGCCGGCCACCACCTCCGCCGGAAACCACCACCGACCACCACCATCGCTGGCCAACACCGTCGTCGGAAACCACCACCATCTGCCGGCCACCGCCGGAAACCACCACCGCCCACCACCATCGCCCCCCACCATCGCCCCCCACCACCTCAGCTGGAAACTACCACCGGCCACCACCATCGCTGGCCAACACCGTCGTCGGAAACCACCACCATCGGCCGCCCACCGCCGGAAACCACCACCGGCCACCACTGCCGCCGGAAACCACCACCGGCCACCACCATCGCCGGCCACCGCCGCCGCCGGAAACCACCACCACCGCCGGCCACCACCATCGCCGCCCACCACCGCCGCCGGAAACCACAACCGGCCACCACCGCCGCCGGAAACCACCACCGGCCACCACCATTGCTGGCCACCACCGCCGCCGGAAACCACCATCGCTGGAAACCACCGCCAACCACCGCCGCCGCTAGAAACCGCCGCCGGCCGCCACCACCACCCGCCGTCACCACCATAACTACTTTTATATTTTATTTCTTTGTTTTTTCGTACCTAACAAACAATACAAAGTAATGATTTATTCATTAAGTTAACCAAACAGTACAATGGAATGCAATGATTCATTTTATTCTCTCATCCATTCTATTTCCTTATTCATTCCATTCATTCGTCCATTTCATTACATAGTACCAAACAGACCCAAAGTGTTTTTTACGTATGAATGATACAAAATAATTACGAAAAAAAGAAGAAAGAAGCGTTTTGGATATAACTATCAAAATCAAATAAGGGCTAGAATTAACGCATGAGATAAAAATCTCATTATTATGTAAAAATTATTATTAATGGAGTTCGAATCTTATGATTTATTAATGCTAATAAATAACTACCAGTCTATCATTGACCTTCGCTATAATAATTTTTTAATTTATTTGTGTTTAATGTGGATAGAATAGATGTGGATGGAATACCTAAAATGATCAAGTATTTATATCAATAAATGCTGTACAAGAAAAGAAGTGTTATCAATGAAAAAAAAACCTATCAGCACTAGATCAATTGGTTTGGTATTAGGCATCCCATGGTTTTCTAAAGTGAAGGTAATAGGTTGGAGTCTCACTTGGTGCAGTATGTTTCAAGTGGGGCAGAGGTTTTACCACAGTGGGCCTTCGGGTGGTGGATTTCCCCTGGATTCGTGGGCGGGCCAGGTCACCAGCGCTGTCTGTTCGCGGGCGTGGGTGGCCTTTCGCAATTGGGTTTACCAGGATGACCGGGCTTAAAAATATTCGTTGGCCATTCAAAAAAAAAAAATTTTTTTAAAATTAGGTTAACACTGAATATAATATTTTAAAGATTTAAATGTGTTTTGCATCCCTGAATTTTCATATAAATTGCCATTTGAATTCAAAAGTTTAAATTTTGCCATTTGCATCCAAAAGTCTCACAAAAATTGTCATTTGAATCCACTTAATGATTCCTAATTAACATTGTTAAGGTTTTTCGTTAAGTTTTCTAAATCATAGGTATTTTAGTCAAAACAATTACAAAATAAAAAATCAACTCTACGTGATAAGTCTTATACGTTCAGTCTCTTTTGTTAATCACCATTGCGATTTTAATTTACAAGAAATGATAGGTCCGCAATTTTTTTATTTTACTAAGAAAGGTATCTCTGGACGTACTAGTAGATAAAATATAATATAAGTATAATTAACCAAAAATGATTCATTTCTAACTTTATAAAACATACAAAACAAAATATATATAAATAAACAAACAAGTCATATAACATAAATTATTTAAATCATAACCATAAAAGACAAACAATTATTATAAAAGTATAAGAACAATTAATAATATGACATTAACTACTCATGAATAATAATTATAAAGCATCAATTATCGTAATCATTATTAAACTTTAAACCAAAGAAATCTATGTTTTATAAAATGCGCAAAAGTAATACGATTATTAAACCAAAATACATTAACAAAACAAAACAATAAAAGATTATTATAGAGTCAAATCATAACTGCAATTATCAAAAGAAGCTAAACACATAAAAACCCTCACATGAGTTGGTTCTTTATTTTGTAAATAACTCTCACGTTGGAAACTTAATGGAAAAAGTTAACCTTGTTAGTTAGGTGTAGCCAAATGGATTCAAATGACAATTTTAATGAAACCTTTGGATACAAATGATAACATTTTAAACTTTTGGATTCAAATGGCAATTTCTATAAAACCTCAGGGATGTAAAACACATTTAACTCTATTTTAAATGTTCATTAACGATTGTTAGTTGTAGGTGTTTTGGGTTTTTTAAATAATCTTAAATAATTAAAAAAAAGACTAAATTTGTTGAATAGGAGGATATGTTGACATTTTTCTTGGAGGCGTTATGTTTATATGAAAATGTCAAAAATTTTTAGTCATGATCAACGTGACAACACAATCGTGTAATAGCTTGTACTTGTGTATTTCACATCCGATTGATGATATTACAAAAGCATGTTTTACACTCTACAAAAGTTTAATATTAATTCAATCTTCTAGTCAATCTCATGTATAATTGCGTCTAATTCATTGGTTGAAGGTTTTTTAAGTGCAGATTCAAATTACTTATTATGATAATTCTCAGAAAAAAAAATAGATAAAAGTTAACTTACACGACTCAAACTCGCACATTTAGATCTTCTGTGGATGATATGCACAAGGGCATGATTGTGGGTGAATATGTTACAAGCGAAAGATTATAAAAGACTTTTCTTACGTCACGTGAGTCTTAACGTAGATTCGTAGCATTTATTTCAGGTTTTTTTCCGGGTACTTTTATCAATTTCAAATAAAAGATACATAGTAAAATTTAACATGTGACGAGGTTGTCACATAATCACGACTATACGTGTGAAGTTATCATGATATGACTATAGACGTATGACATCTAGGAATTTCTTAACCAATTTCATGATTTTCGCGTGTATTTATTACAACACGATTATCGAACATGGTTTAATCTCACATTAAGTTGTCTAAAATTTTATAGAAAATCTTTAATAAATACTTTATTATATAAGCAAATTGGATTTTAATAATTCAAACTATTACACATTGTCCAATAATAATTCATATTATTAATTTAGCCAGTAACACTCCAACTCTCACTTTTGTTATCAATCACTAACCGTTGATTATGAAAGGAAGGAAATAACATACAAGTGTAATCAAGCGAAAAACAAATTCAAACTGAGCGTGAATATTTTGACAACTACCCTACTTAAAAAGTTAGACTACCATTAATAACAAAAGCTAAAATACAAAAATTCACCGATCAAATTAACAGTATAAACTATTATCCATCCGTAAATAATAATTTAAATTATTAAAACCAAATTTCCATATTCTATAATACAAAAGAGAGACAATGGATGAATGGGTTAAAGGCCGTCTAACTGTTTCTTTATTCCATACGCTTACTCCTGACGCCGGCGATAATGCTCAACCACCGGAGTTCACAACCCCTAAACCCTAAAATTCAATAATCACACCGATTAATTCACACACCAAACTGCTTCTTCTTCAGACGCTCAAGCGATTTTGATCTCTAAAAGGTCAGATTCCCCCTTTCTTTCACTTGCTATTATTAGTAATTTCTTCTATCAAATCGTTTTCGCGTTCTCAACATGCATTTGTGTTTTCTGCTTGTGCTTATGTTAATTGATCATCACCGATGAATTTTTTTGTATGATTATCCATTCCTGTAAGAAATTGTGGTTTTCGGTGAATTTTCATGCCCTTTTGGTTTGTGATTGAAAACGTCCGATATACTCGATCGAGATTATGGAGAGAGGTAAAACGGTGGATGCTTTGATTATATCCTCTTATTTTTGAGTTCAAATACATTGAATTTAATGCTAACAGTGAGTTTGGATCCTTCTAAAATATCATTGAAATATATGTTATATTTTACAGTAGAATAAGTTTACTGTTAAATTTGTGACAGATCGTGTACCAATTTTGAATTCAGGAACTACAATCTTTGTCTTCAAAATGAACTTTATAGCTTTGTTGCATTTGGATTTTGTTTTTAATCTGCAACATCTAGTTTCCATTTGTGGTTTCGCTGTTGTTTTTGAATTGAGTTTAATATTGTATTTTTTATAGTGTACAATGTATATACCACAGATTACAAAGTTGAAAATGTATATGGAGTAGAATGCATCATTTGCTCAACAATTCAACAAGAAATTTTAAGGATTTGAGCTTAAAGGACTTTTTGTGAAATTCGAAACCATAATCGAAGAATACTTTCTTATAAGTATATGGTGACATTCATATTGCTGTGATATATTGATACGAAGCTAATTCAACTTCCAAGGATTGGAAAACTCGTATTTGGAGCAACCAACTTAAAAGTGTCATAACTTTTGATCCTTCTAGAATTACAGTGCCGGTGTACTGGCCGGACTTGTGGCAAATGCCCGTACACCGTACCCAAAATTGCCTCATCTGGAACCCTGATATTAATATAACTGTTTACCAAAATTTTGGTGATTTTACTTTGTTCTGTGTTTTTATTTTAAAAATGTTTGAAGAGTGGATTTAATTAATTTGCATGTTTAATTAGTTTAATTTCAATTTATTCTGTCAATTTAATTTCCCAAGATTTGGCAATAAGTGCCAAATTTTGATATCCCTAAAAAGGGGATTCATGTAATGGTCTTCTCATCCAAAAATATATCAATTATCCTCTCAAAGAGTGTATTCTTTCTTTTTGTGCTTTCGTTTTGCTGTCAGTTACGTTAGTTGAATGATTCAAATTATATGTAAGTTAAAATAACAAAACCATACGCCTTAAAGGAGTCTTCTCATGTCCCTATACCTTATCTCAGGATTTTTTTATAGTCGTATATTCTTGAATATCCTTGCATAAGTTGGCCCTATTCCCATTATTGAATCTAAATAATGAAAGTATATTGCGTTCTTTTAGTTTAGGTATTTGTTGGTTTTATGATGCTGATAATCTGACCAAAAATGCAAGTATCGTGACATGTTTTGTAGTATATCTTCTTGAGTTGCATCATTTTCTTGTCCTTGGCTTCCAATTATGACTTGTATTATTAGTTCTTAGTGCAAATCGCAAGAAAATGCATTGTATCATGCACTTTTTATCAATACACGCAGCACATTTTTTTAACCATCTAACGCAAACTACCATTTCTTACCAATGATGCAACAACTTGTTGCATTAGATGTCATAAAACAGAAAGAATGTTGCGTTAAATGGTCAAAAACGGTAAGATGCTGCATTAAATGGTAAAAAAAGGTGAGCATGTTGTATTAATTGATTAAGAAAACTTAATACATATGATCAGTATTTCCATTTGCAGATCAATGGAGGGCGCACTCCCTATTACTGAATATCTTATCGACATAAGGTCAGATATTGATGGCAGATCAAGCGGAAGAACACCTACAGATGATCAATCTTTCCTCTTATATTTCATCATGGGCACTTATTTTGGGCCCAATCTCAAAGGTGAACCACAAAAGTCGGTTTTCCAAAGACGGGCTGAGGGTCTTCCACCATATACCTCAGAATCCCTAGCTGGTTCTTGCATGAAAACCGTTGAAGTAGAGAGAATTTACTATTACGTCCTTAGAAAAGCCGACCAATCAGTTATATTAAAGCTACCTTTTCTACAGCAGTTTCTTCATGGGAATCTTTCCACCTCTAAAAAAGCCCAAACACTACCTTTCCCACAATTTGATGATCTTTTCCCCCCAAGTTTGCATCCTCATTCAATGTTTAAAGGTCAATATGAAGCCATTAACAACATTGTATTCATTAGTGACCCCAAAATCGAATACATTGGACCAGAGTATCTTGAAAGGTTTAAGAGGTTGACTAAACTTGAAGATGTCCGTTTGGATAAATATGACGCCATTTGCCATACATCTGTTGATGGAAAAGTTTTATACAATATCGAGTTGCAGGAGGACGAATATCATAAAGAATTAAAATCATTATCTTATGATGACACCCCACCCATGCGAAGTGCACATGGAAATAATAATGATACTCCAGTTTCTGAGTGTTTGACAAACAATGGTACGCCGGCTGTATGTGGTTCTGGTGATGGTGTGCCGACCGGAATGAAAACAAGCGACTTGGCTGAACTTGGGTCAGATATGCTATTTATTCCTTCTAAACCGAGTACGGAAGAGTGGATTAATATATTGAATGCAACCAAAAATGGATGTTTATTGACTGGAAGTGCTACAATGGGTCAAATTGGTCATAATATAGGAAGCATTGACATAGGGGAATGCGAAGATTCCTACCTATTTCGTGTGTCTCTTCCTGGTGTTAAAAGGGATGAAAGTAAGTTCTGTGTGTGTTTAAGTGATATGATGTTGAATTATCAGAATCAGATAATCAACTATAATAAAACTGGTTGTTTTATATACTGTTTAGATTTATTTAAGTAGACAAAAAATTAAATTTCTAAAAAGAACAATCCTGTGTGTTAGGTAAAAGAAGCCTTTGATAATTGGTCTTGTTACAACTAGTATGAAACTTATTGACCCCTAAATAATCAAAAGAAGGGTGTGCATGGGTCAGTTTGGTTGGGCTATGGCCTATAGGTTAAAATAGAACCTATAACTAATATTTTAACTTTTTAGATTTTCTTGACCCATCATGTTTCGGTTAATTCAATTTTTTAGAAAAGTTGGTTCTATTAATTCGGTTGACCATCTGTTAACCACCCGCTTTGGACGTGAGTGGATTAAAGCTAATTTCAATTAACAAATCCAATTATAGCAGTCCCTTTACTTTATATAAGGAGAATAAGCGAAAACTAGTACTGATTTATTAAATAATTATAATAAAACCTTTCTGACATGTTATATAAGTTGGTAGTAATGCTGGTTTGGTTTGTTTTGGTTATACATATGACCATAACCGAAGCATAAAAATCTGTTATGAAAAAAATCTTGACCGAACCATCTGTTTCTTAATCTGTTTGGTTATTTCGTTCACACCCCTAATCAAAGGACATAATTTGTGGGTGCAGGGGAATTCAGTTGTGAGGTTGAAGATGATGGTAAAGTATCTGTAAGGGGAGTAACCGTTACCGGCGAGAAAACCGTGTGCAGATTTGATCAGGTATTTGAGATGCAGTCTCAGAACCTCTGTCCGCCAGGTCACTTTTCTGTCTCATTTAAGCTGCCGGGTCCGGTTGATCCGCAACAATTTTCTGGGAATTTTGGTACCGATGGGATTCTGGAAGGAATAGTGATGAAAGCACCCAGAAAGATGAAAAGATGATTAAGATATTCCATGCTGATGCATTTTCTAGTATGCCTTATATATTGCATCATGGGTTTTTAAATTAGGATTTCGTGTTTTCTTTTAGTTTAGCTATGTTTACTAGCTATGAGTTATGATGATAGCGAGCTAGGTACTTGAATGTCGGTCGGGTGACAGACCATGGGTATGAATGGAATTAGTTGGTATCATTTGTACTCCTCACAAATCTTATTTTGATATATAGAATAGACAGTATAGTGACTTGGTACTAGTTGCGTGATGAAATGGGCGGGCCATGTAAGTATGTAACAGGTCAAAACCTGTATTGTGTTGTATAGGTCGGAACACCAGGGACACTTTCTTTAATAAACATTTAGGTATGTTCGGGGGTTTTATGCATTGAGAAGACATACAACCCAAATCGATCTAAACATGGTTCAAAACTGTCATCTCTACTTGCTACCTTTTAGTTATTTTCTTAAAACAGTCTGAAATTGAAATAAACAGAAGTCATTGATGATGAGCCTACAGCCCAGGGGTGCTGATATACTCATGTATTGATGATCATTTCGAAACACTGGTTAGTGTAACTGGGCCAACGTGTTTAACTTTAGAAATTAAAAGTAAATATATGTATTCTAATAGTTCAGTCAACCAACATGTTTATGACCCGTTAAACCCGTTTACAACTCCACCCGTCAAGTTGTTTACCACCTGTCAGCCTATTTGACTTGTTTAGATTAACGGGTTACATGGGTTGTGTGAGGATTACATTGTTTTAAGTGGATATGGATCATGATTGATGTCTTTATACATATATGTAAGTTGTGTTCGAGTTCATCAATTTAACCCGCCAAGTTTCATTGAATATTATCATTATGAATAATGTTGTATTTGGTTGAAAATTAGTAGTTTTTCATCGCACGTTGTGGCTGAAAACAGGTGCTATTTACAGTTTCTACCTCACACTAAACATAATTATTTGTAGAGTAAATAGTTACAAGTATGTTAGACAACCAGTAAATAAATTAATAAGGCTCAAAAACAAATACTCATTATGATTGCAAAACGGTGTTGGCTGACATGCCAAAGCATCGAGTAATAAAAATTTGCTTCTAGATCATCACAGTCTCGTAAATCCATTTTTTTGACGTAGTATGGAGTTCTGATTTTGGCTCATAATTCTATTTAAATTGATATAAAATCATGCCAAGAATCAAATGGTCGTTTAGTTTTGACCAATAATGATGACATCTTTGTGTTTATAACTAGGAGGTTATACCGTGATTCACCTTGAGTAAGGTTATGTATTGTGATCGTTATATGTGTATGTTAGCGCTTCTCGGGCGGGCTCGAAACGTAAATACATGACAAGTAAATGTTACATTATTAATAAGAACGTCGAAAGGATATTATCATAAATTTAAAAAAATAACGTTTGTGTGGGTAAAACCGATTAATAATTTAATTTCTATTAGTCATATATTAAAGAAAATAAAAAAGAAACCAAATAATAAAATATTTAATTTTCATTAACATAATAAAAGAAAGTAAAAAAACAACATAAAAAAACAACATAAAAAAACCTACCAAAAAAATGAAAAAAATTAATTAAGAAGATGTCAATAGGAGTTGAACCCTGGGTTGACTACGACAAAATGGAACTATTCTACTAGTGCACCAAGCGATTACATTTGTCAAATATTAAAAGGAATTCTATATAACACGTTAATAAATCAGTAAAAAACAAATAAAATAAAAATAAAAATTGACAAGTGAACCAATCCAATTAAGTTAATGTAGACCATATTTGCTAAATGTTATTAGTTCAATATTTGGTCTAGTGAGCTTATCTTTAGATAAATGAATAGTATTTTAACATCAAGTCTGTTGTATATTTTTGGGAGGACCAATTCACTTTACTCAGGTCCAATCACGTTTTTCTTTTGTTTTAACCAAATACGTTTGACTGTCTAGTTCCTCTCGTCCAAAATAATGATCGATCACAACTAATACGGTTTTCTTCTATCCAAACACGTTTAACTGTTTAATTACCTCATTTTAATATCCACATCCACGCTTCAATTGCAAGTTTCCGGTCAAAATTAACCCCCAAAACCCTTTTAAGAGTCTCCCCAAGATCTGCTAGAACCGCTACTGGTTCTCCAACACCAAGTTTTCATGCTACAGAACTCAATGGCTCTGGTAAAACATGATGGGGAGATATGATGCTACTGTTAACCATACAGAATCAACTTTAAATACAAATCCGTCACATGATGTATTTTGTAACAACGTTAAATAGCATGTATAAGTTGTTATATAATCTTAATAGTTTTTTCTTGAGTTATATTAAAATCATCCTATTATGATTTTTATATAAAATTCTTTCCTCTAACTGGCAAACTATTTTAAAATATCCCTTGCTTTCAGATTATAATCAACTAGTTTTTTTAGGGGTGTAATACGTAGGTGTTGTGCCACATTGGAACCTGAAGATGTGAAGGTGGGTTTATTAAGTTGGTGTTGGTTTGGCGTGTTGTGTTCGTAAGAAGTAGAGATGGTTGGCATCTCCCTTGACAGGGACGCGAGCTTTCTTGTTAAACACATCCAGTTAGGGCTCAACTTCGGTGGATCTTTAACTCAATTTTTTTTTATCATATTCGCTATTATATTTTTTTTATGATATACGTTATTATACAAGCTTGATTGACGTCTAGAATTTTACTTAATTAATCTTCTATTTTTCAAACCAAATTCTTTTTTAAAAGTTTTATGAAATTAAACACCTTTTTAGTTATCAGAACATACACCAAGATAGGATGTTACGATCACAATTGGTTATCAAGCATAATGATCGATTCTAGAGAAGAAGAAGAAAACTAAAGAGAGGAGGAGATATTCTCAAATCGTCGATACCCATTTCATCCATTTCATTTGTTTAAGTACAACAATCAGAATAACAACTAATCCAATGACCCCCTATACTATTTAACTATTACAAACTAGTCCTTCTACTATTTGATACCTAACATAGGAATTACAAAACCTATTGTTTTGTAGAAAGTTGTCTAATAGTTACAACTGGTAGGTTTTGCCTGTCTATTGTGATGACTTATTTTCAAATTAATTTATAATGAACCGTAAGTGGAAGTAAGTATATCATGAATATATATTTGAAATCTTAAAAAATATATTTTAGTTGTCGTGAAAGAAACAAAACAGAAAATCATCATCAATTTTATTGCACTGGTAAGATCCTCATTGTCATTGCAGTGTTCAAAAAAGTTATTGCTCACTTGTTTATCATGTTAGAAATTTAAACGGCTCAGAAACCTAAAACTAATAAAAAGTTAAGCACGTTAATAAGAAAAAGAACGTTAATAAAAATGTTTTGGATCTGAAAGTCAAATGGGTTAGGAAAACTGGGTTAAAAAGTCAAACGGGTCAGAAACAAATAAAACGGGTAAGAAAGTCAAACACGTTAGGAACTTTAAACGGGCCAGATATGTTAGACGCTACAGTTCAAAAACATTAAGAGGGTCAAAAATGTCAAACGAATCAGAATATCTTAAGCGAGTATTAATGTTAAATGTGTCAAGAAAGTATTATAGGATAAAATATGACTAGATATAGATATTAAGGTCTAACCCTAAACGATCTTTTGTGTGGAAAACTGATATGGGTCGTAAGGGCCCAAAACGAGTTGTATGGGCCTAGTGTCTGTCATGTGGCCATTTGAGCATAAATTGATAATGTGCCATACTGCCATGTGTCTTATTTGACCCGCTAGAAACCCAAAAGTAACTTTAGAAAAATTAATATAACCTATGATTTTTAGACTAAGAGCATCCATATCTGGTTCTTTAAAAGTTTGTATGTGTAATTCTTATATTATATGTTATGGTTTTGAATGGTTGTGAGTGAAAGATAGAGAAAATATTACTGTTCATCTGTAAATTTGAAGATTTACTGTTTAACCCTTATAAATTTTTTAATATTTTTAAAGTGGTTGTGAGTGGAGGAGAAAGAAAAATAATGATAAAGGTAAAAAATATATATTATTTAATTGAAAGGAAAGAGAAAAATTAATGATTTTTAGTGTAATTATAAAAATAAAAATAAAGAATGAGATGTGAATGCTCTAAATGGTTAAAGTAAGATATCCTAAGACTTTATTGAAACAAAGAGAGGTATTGGATTCAAGTTCCACCTATAACAAAAAAAGAGTTCTAGGTTGGACCAGATGGTTTTTTTTACATGTGGTGAGTTTCCTTTTGATGATGATGTCGGGTTGCGTGCTCGAGTAATAAAGATGATCAGGTGGACTAGTTGCCCGTCAGTGATTTAGTTGGTTGTTAAAAAAAATTAAAGGTAAGATTTAGGTGATTAATGTGTTAAAAAATTAAAATAAAATCAATCAAGTGTACCTCGTGTTGTAGGTTTGATACGTTGACCTATCAAAAGGAAGTTATAAAGATATTAAAAGAAAAAAAGATGAGTTATTTCTTACACTTAAAAATTAATACATGCTAATACAATAGCTTTAACGTGACAATTATTGATTTAACATGACATGCATATATTTATAATATTTCTAATAACTATATACACATGCATAACCAGTGCCTTCTTTTTTTTCATTGTTATAGTTTCTTTGCCATTTCAGTTATATGCTAGTACATAAATCTGAATTGGTATTTCTATATAGTTTGTCTGAACTAAAAGTATATAAAATCAAGTTACCTTTTATGAAGTTGGTTAAATATGTATGTTGCAGGACTCACAAGTGTAATGTATATTTTTAAGCATGTATTACGGGTGGTTATTGAGTACAAGGGCATTAAAGAAATAAAGAGGATATAGAGTGCAAACTTTATTGAAGTTATTTTAGAGTTTACTATATCCTTATATTGTGCTAATTATAACTTGTCGTTTTTGTTTCTTAAGTACTATACAATTTACGTAGTGAAGGCTTAACATTTTTCACTATGTATAAATAATATCAATGAATAGCATTTCACTTGTTTTGGGTGGGGTGTGACAATTACAGTTCATATAACTGTTAAAATAAATTTACACATAGTGAGCAAAATTTAAATATTTATCAAATCATAAAACTACATAGTTTTATTAAATGAGTCATAAATGTGTTGGGTAGACATGCTAACCTCTTTTTTTTTTTTTTTTTTGAACGGCTGGTTAGTGGTTAGTAGTTAGTATCACCAAGTTAGTAATATTCGTCAATGCCAAGGTTTGAACCTTGGACCTCCAAGAGAGGCAAAGCCTCCCACCTCCCCCTTAACCACTAGACCAATACGATTAGTTTAATGTCTTGTGCATGTCATAAACGGGTTAATTGGGTTGAACTCATCTAGACACATTTTTAATGGTGTAATTAACACGTCGATTCGCGCCAAACCATCCCAAAACACTAACCTGTTTCGTGTCGATTAAGTCGTGTTATTAGATCATGTCATAAAATATCAAAAGTTAAAAATAAAAAAGAACGTTAAAGAAACACAACATATTACCATCACTGGGGTTAATTAAAACTGTAAAAAGTAAAGGGGCCGTAGTTGTACGGTTGTACCTGTTATAACTGCATCGAGTTTTCGAATAGGGTTTCTTTTCGAACCCAAAGGAGTGAGGCTTAGATTCACCACAAGCTTATTTTATCGCCAATGTTATGTAGGCTACTAGAGGCACTGATTCTTGTGCTTCATAGGCTAAAATGTAACAAGTGACACCCTTTTCAATTTGCAAATTGATGTTGTGAACAGGTTATATTAAAGATCATCAAACACTGCACAGAGTTTTCACCTGCTCTTGTGACCGGGCAACTTCTTGGATTAGATGTTGGCAGTGTTCTTGAAATTACCAATTGCTTCCCCTTTCTAGTATGTTATGATTTCATTGTTTTCTTCTTTTTGTAGATCATGATTTTTTTATCTTTACTGTACAACTGTTGTTCAACCTATAGAAGGGACAGATTCGTGAGGAAGATGTGGAGATTGAGGGAGAAGGTGCTAACTATCAGCTTGAGATGATGAGATGCCTTAGGGAAGTTAATGTTTACAATAACACTGTGGGATGGTGAGTTCACAGGCTTTATTTATGTTTATAGAAGTTTAAATAATTTCGCAAAAACGTTTGCTTTCTTAGATGAGTATATAGTTTTTCATTTCTTTTATTAATTTTGATAAATTATGAGAGCTGAATGTATTTTGAAAAATTCCGCAGGTATCAATCAACTTTATTAGGTTCTTATCAGACCGTGGAACTGATTGACACCTTCATGAATTACCAGGTAACGTGATTCTTTGGTTTTATTTTGTTTTTATTCAGTGGTGCTTGCATAACTTTTAAATGCATTATTCCCTACATGACTATAATTTTTTGGTTGCAGGAGAATATTAAATGATGTGTGTGCATCGTTTATGATTCCTCTAAGTCCAACCAAGGTGTTCTGGCTTTGAAGGCCTTGAAACTTTCTAATTCTTTCATGGAGCTGTATCGCAACAATGAATTCAATGGAGAAAAGTAATGCCTACTCTATTACATATTTATGGGTTTGCATGCAAGTTTAGTCTCAATTTCTTTGTTTTTTCTAATCTTTAGGCTGCACGAGAGAAATCTAACGTGGGTGGATATCTTTGAGGAGATACCTGTATGTTCTGATACAAAATTTTTTAAATTCTGAACCAGTTTTTTCTATTACTAACTAACACATTGAATAACGCTTTTCTCTGATGCTATCTTTCTTCCTGATGGTGTTCAAATGTAACAGATCAAGGTTTCCAATTCAGCCCTTATCAGTGCATTTATGATTGAACTAGAAGCTGATTCACGTGTAACTCAGGTTTTTCTTTTGTATCCTCTTCTGGGGAAAATTTACAGTTTTCCTTAACGTCACATTATAAAAACAATGTGTAATTGTGATTTTGTTATATGTAGTCTGATTACGATAAGCTACAATTATCAACAAATCTCTTCATGGAAAGGAACATGGAGTTTTTGGTTATATTTATGGATGATCTCTCAATGGATCAACAAAATGTTGGTTTTTTTTTTCAAATGGCGCTTTATTCACCCTTTTTGGCATGTTAATCACAATGATGCTGGTAATTTTTGTTTTTCAGTTCTAATTTTATTATTGCAATTTGTCACGCCAGCAAGCCCAACAACAAACATGGCTTCAAAAGAGAAGGTACCTGCATTTGATATTTTAAGAAAGTTACAACAGATACTTGATATCTAAGAATTGGACCTGTAAGCATGTCTAGAATGTGTTTATATTCATTTTTTTAATTTATTTTTATATAAATTTGGTTATTTTAGGGCTGAAAATATGACACGTATATATCACTACAAAAAAGAGGGCTATTTGAGACTGAAAACTTAGTCTCTGATACTCCCTAATCAGTCTCTAATGGATATCAGGGACAGATTTTGGTAGTCCCTAGTCAGTTCTTAATACCTAGTCCTAGATACTCACATTAGTCACTAAATTTCAGTCTCAATTGTGTGCCATCAATAGGGACTAACATTCAGTCTCTAATACACCTAAATTCAGTCCTTAATTTATCCCCTTGTTTCAAGTCATTTCAGTCTCTAATACCTTTCATCCACGACTAAAAATCAGTCTTTGGTGATAGTCTTTTGGAGACTGAAAATTAGTTCTTAAACCTTGTCAAATTTGTCCTAAATATGCTTAATTAGATATGGGTTTCATGATAATTCAGTCCCTAACAAGACGTTGTAAAGACTGAGATTTACTCCCTGATAACAAAACATTTAGTCACTAATGTATTCTTTAGAGACTAATAATTAGTACTTGATAACATAACATTTCAGTATTTAATATGTTTTTTAAAGACTGAATTTTAATCTTAGATGTCATATTAATTGTCAAACGTATGTATCGAAGACTGAAAATCTGTATGTTTTAATGACTTTTTCAGTCCCAAATATGTTTTTTACAAACTAATAATCAGTAGCTTATAATTAATTTTTCAATCTTTAATATATATATTTAAAGTCGGAAGATTAGTCTTTAAAATCAACCCCAAATAAAAACTGTCATATAAAGAAACAAACAACCAAACGCCATAAAAACATCAAACAACCAAACACAATAAAAACATGTCTTAGCTAACATACTAAATCAAACTGTCAGTGCCACGAACATCATCATTAAGTTGCTCCTCCGAACAGGTTGCTCCACTACTTGCAGCAGCGGATGCTACACCCTCAAAATCTGAAAACTTCGAGCACATGAATATTGACAATTTTTCATACTTTTCATTGCTTTGTTTCAATTCTTCTTTTAGTGAAGCTACTTGATTGCGTAAAGTTTCGGCCTCACTTGAAGGTTGTTGAGAAGATTGAGTTTTTGATGTCATCCAAAAATCTTTTTTTCTAAGCACCGGTCCAACGCCTACCATCCATGCAGATTTTTTTGTTTTCTCCTTGGCACACACACTTTGAATAGCCTTTTTTTCTAGCTCATGGTGCATGGTAGTCGTTATAGTTGTACCTTCTAAAGTTAACTTCTCCACCGCCTCCTCTTTATGACGAATAATATTCTCCTAACAAAATTAAAGGTATATAAAAACAAGAAAAATATTAAATGTATAATCAAGTTGACATGATCCTAGAGAGTTATAACTTACATATTGAACGGCCGCGTCATCATTTAGCCATCCTTGTTTTTCAGCATTAAAATGTAGCTTGTGATATACTTCAAATGGGGTAGGGTGCGTTTGAGTCTCACAATTTGTCTATGATAATAAGAATTTAAGAACTTTAAATAAAGATAGATAAATATACTTTAAAAAATATGAAACTAGGGGTTAAGTTGCATAGACAAATTTATAGCTAAGAGAACAATGAATGTCACTAGTTATTCGATTTTTATGCTCAATTAGAAAACTAAACAAGTGCACAATTAAACTCACTAGTTATTTGATCTTGAAGCTCAATTAGAACAATGAAGAAGTACACAATTAAGTTGCCTAGACAAAACTAGTAGTACTACACATATGTGTGTTTACATTTATTTGTCAAATAACATACTAAGTTATACACAAATACTACGTTCAAGTTTAATACAAATAATCAAAGTCTAATGTGTAGGTTTCAAATATGGTTCAAAAAAACAGAGGGTGCTAAACTAATTCACTAAATCAGATAAAACATTAAAATTTTAATATTCAAGACTTACCATGTGAAATACATGATTCACAATTGATCGTGAGCCTCCTCTACTTGCAATTCTTTGTTTTTGACGATTAACTTCCATCTGAATACGATATTTCTATAAAAACCAACACACATGTTAGAGCCTAAAAACTAAAACAAAAATAATAAAATACATGGCTAATCAATCAAGAATACATATCGCAATTAATGATGCAGTAATAACATACAAAAAATGAGAAATATATTTTAATCTTATACACTAAGTCATCTTTCCATGGATTGACAATGTTAAAGAACATAATTGTGAACACCTTGCGGCCTACACGTTGTTGTAGTTTACGTAAAAGAACATAATTATATAATAAAAAGATAAAGGGTTTGTAATATGTAATTATAAATAAATTGGTTTCAAGCATTGAGCAAACTTACTTGAGTTGATTCCAACTCCCAATAGTCACATAAGTGGTTCCAATCTTCTAGGCTTCCACAATCGGGATCCATATTTGATCTTGCTAAATGTGGATTGGTTCTTCCCCCGTTCTTCTTCCAATGAGCACTCAACTTACCTCTAGTACGTCTCCATTGACGATGTAGGTGATCATCCACATACGCCATAAAAACTATATGTGCTCAATAACTGGAATTTTGCCTACATGAATATATATGTGAACAATACCACTAAATATATAATAGGGAACACATAAAAATATTTTAATACAAACCAGATGTAGAATTAAAAATATTTTTTATATTAGGAATGAAAATATAACATGTTAATAACTTCTAAATACATAAAAGTTAATAATATTTACAACTTACTTGTAACTTTTCATACATTCGATCCATAACATCGGCAGGAATGGACTCCCATTTATGAAAGTTCATCGGACATATATTACGCATTACGATCCCACACTCAGTTGCAAACTGAGTAGCCGAAGTCCCAACGAATTTCTTTACTTTTTTATCATGTTCATTGGCCATTGTTAAAAATTTTTTAGAACCCTCAGGCAACGTCTCCAAAGTCTTTGTAGCACTACGATTAAGACTTCGACCACGCCTTTTTGGTTGATCGACCAGGGGTTGATTCGCATCTGGATGTTCATTTACATCCGTAGTAATATTATAAGTAAGGCAAAATATATCGGAATAAAATCATTTCTCATATAAAAACATGTATATGTATAAATAACTGCATTTCTCTCTAATAACATGATTACTATGTTTAAAATTGAGAACAGATTCGAGAAAAATATACGTTAAAGCCATCTCAAATTAATGAGGAGTTATATGCATTGTCTTCCCTTCCTGATAATCGAGTTTCGTTTCACAAGGGATACATAGTGAATGGGGTTAAATTTATAGTTAAGTCAAGAGATGATTGTAGGCAAACACAAAATTGTGGAGTAACGGTTCCTGGTGTTCACAATGATGTTGAAGATGATTATTATGGATATCTTGACGAAGTGATTGAATTGTCATTCATACGAGATTATCGTGTTATTTTATTTAAATGCACATGGTTTGACACTGATCGTTCGTAGAAAACACATCATATTTGAACCTCATTTCATAAGCATAGACACTTCCCGGAATGCTTATAAGGAAGATCCTTTTATTTTTGTAAACCAGGCTAAACAAGTGTTTTATATAAATGATCCACTTAAGCCAAATTCAGATTGAAAAATCATTGAAAGAATAACTCACAGACACCTTTGGGATATTCCGGAAGACAAGAGTTCAGAAGATTTGTTAGAAGATTTCAACCTTGTTCGTGAAGATATTACCGAAAATATTGTTGAAAATGTTGATGTTCAGGGTTTTGATGACATTGTAGATGATTTTATTGATGACGAGATAGATGATTCTGATCACAGGATGGAAGATTTTGATTTAGAGATAAATCTGGATGATTCAGACACTGATAAATCCAAAAATGATAATGAAGATGTTGACTCAGACGATGATGATTTGTAAGGTCAAAGTCTTTATATTTTGTAAATTTTTAATTATATAAATTTCTCAAATACTATTTCTAACATACATGTATTAACAAAATTATTTAACATTATTCAAACATTCACTTTGGATATAATGGTGGCAGGTAAATGTGAAGATAGGTTGTATTTAATAAACTTTAATCCAATTTGACCCGTATAGCACTCGATTCTGGTTTGGATTTGATTCAATGGCTTGGGCATACGAGGTATTTTTCTAATTGATGATTTTTAGTGTACTTGTTGATTTTTGAACTTATTTTGTGCACATATATATAATCAACCCGACCCGAACCAATCCTAATTTGTTTTTTAAATCGACAGGTCCTGATCCAAACCTGTCCTGACGTTGCACCCCGATCAGTTTATTTACAGGTATGCTCATAAGCAATTTAAGGGTTGACATGAACATGATCTACTATGCACGATAGTTAAAAACTATTGGTGAAAAATTTTAAACTTTAACTATTATATCTAATGATTTTGCTAACCCAATTATAATATGTTTTCAGATTTGTGATAAGGATGAATTTCAAAAGAACTTATTATAGAGGCTTGTGTTACTTGGGCATAAAGAGATTGTTGATATGATGTTGTTGCAAGTTGGTTTGGATGATAACGAGTGTTTTTTATATTTGTTTAACTTGAAACTTATTTTTGTGTTATTTTGTTGAATTAACCTAGAATATTATGGATTATGTTAAACTTATATTCATACATATACCATTTGAACAAACTATTGATTTGAAATGTGTATATTATATTTCTTTGTTTGATAATTAATAGTAGTGTACAGGTTTCATAAATAGTCTTTTGCTAGTTTATCATTTTTTGTCTTGAAATACTTTAACTTTAGACATTGATTTTTAGTTTTCAATACATTTTTTTTATAATTGTATAATTTGGTTCATATTATTAGAGAATATGAATCGATCATTAGTTAGTTTTCTATACAAAAGTCTTTTCAAATTGAAAGTCAGCCTCTGCTTCGATTTGCTTTAAGAATATTAGTAACTAATATGTAATTTATACTATTTTTTAGAAATAGTTAAATGTGTTTTCTTTGTTGGAGTCAGAATATTTATACTTATTTAAAATTATATAAGTTGTGTCGTATTATTAGAGACTATAAATCAATTTTAATCATTATTCCCATGCAAAAGTCATTTCAGACTAAAAGTCAATCCTCGATTCAATTTACAATATGAATATCAATAACTAATTTGTACTCTCTAAAATATTCTCTAAAAGTAGTAAATTTATTTTCTTTATTAGAGATTGAATATCAGTCTCCAATTATTACATGTATAAACTTCTTTAAGGATTGGATATCAGTTACAAATAACGACAATTACAATATGTTTAATACTGATTTTCAGTGTTCAAAACATTTCTTATGATGACACAATCTAAATCAAATAATTAGAGACTGTAAATCATTTTCCAATGCAAAAATCTTTACAGACAAAATTTCAGTCCCTGATTCAGTATGCGTTTTGAATATTAAGAACTAATGTTTAGTCTTCAATATATGCCTTATTTATTAGAGACTGATTATCAGTTACTCATATAATATTGCCATTTAGGTATCTTATTTGGGATTGAAATTCAGTTACCATCAAACTTTCCTACAAAAACTCTTATTGTGTATGTGTATTTGGGACTGAAATGTAGTCTTCAATAAGTTGTCCTAGTTTTAGAGACTGATTATCAGTCACTTACATTGGGCACACAAAATTCAGTCTCAAATATCATTTGTAACTGATATATTAGTCTTTGATACTATGTATCTAAGACTGATAAATCATTCTCTAATAGTTTAGTTCCTAATAGTCACTTTTCTTGTAGTGGTAATGCTGCAGGAGAGGAACCTCTGCCTGAGGAGGACCCTTCAAACCCTATTTTTAAGCCTCTCCCGGAGCCATCGCGATTGGATAGTTATCTGATAACAAATCAAGTTTCCAACTACTGTAATCAAATCAATAGGTAAGTTTTTTCAAAATTAATTAGTGACCAACTGGTCTTTGGAATTGTTTTCATGAGGGTGATTGTAAGTGATACATTTTCTGAGTTCATGAAAATTTCTTTACAATACGACACTTAATATAATGAGTATAATGTTAGATCCTTAGTAATCATGATAGTTAAATGCTGGTCTTTCATAGGGCCAATCTTTGTTACTATATGCCTAACTCCCTAAAGATCCTCTAAAGATATAAAGGAACCAGGTTTAGGTGGCAAAAATTTTCAGACTTTTTTCATGATTTGGGTCTTAGCAAGTTGGGTTTAGTTGACCCTGCCATCTTTTGTCGAAAAGTTCTTTTATAAACAATTGGTGCGTCCAAGTATAAATACCAAATTGATATTGTTCAATAATAATATGAGTTACTGAATAAACGGATTTTGGATGATCTATATATTAAAGGTACATTTTGGGGCATTTGACTGGTTTTACTGCGTTCCTTACTTCCTTTTCAGCTTTTTTTTCCTTCACCCGCCTGACTTGTTGGCGATAAAACATAAACCAAAATCACCTCAGTCACGAGAAATGGGTTGTAACTGCCACCTTTAGATTTTAGAATAAGGTCCCAACTATGATGACACCAATGCACAAGCTGGTAAATTTAGTTGTGAACGATGCATGATTCAGGGGATTCTTGTGTTTTTGTTTATTTTTCATGTTATTTTGATCGCAACTTGATCTATATTTGTTTGGGAATGCAGTGTCGCAAGGCAGAGTTTCAGCAAATTATATTTGATGAAGACAGTACACGAAAACTGATGATGTAACAAAGCCATGAAACTTCAATTCTTATAGCTGTGAAATTGGGTACGAGCCACTTGGTTTCGTTGTCTCGTATTTTTTAATTATACTTTTCTCCTTTTTGTAGGAAAATTTTGATGAAACAGTGGTTGGAAACATATCATTTTAATTTGCAGCAGGGTAAGCATTCTATACGATTAGGGTAATTGATGATTATGAAGGCTTATGTTTATTTCCACATTAGTGATAGTCACACATCCACCATCTGAATGATTGTCGAGGAGTTACCATCAACAATGTACCATTGGTTGGCAAAGTAATTCGATCACATTAAGGGTATGGATTGTCATGTTCCTGCACTTATCATTGTGCTGTTTTTGCATACACTGTGATTGCAATAGATGCTGCTGTTAATGAATGGAAAATGTGTTTTGGTGGACACTGCAATTGCAATTGCAATTGCAATTGATGTTGCTGTTAATGAATGGAAAATGTGTAAATGAGAAGCTTGAAATAAATTCATACTTGTAAAGAATTCTGATTACATCATACCATGTATGGCGGTGTATGTTTATAATGGTGGGTTTGTTTTGGGCTATCGCATTTCTGCAAGCGGTAATGCGCTACAGACTAAAATGTACGGCGTTTTGATCTCCAGAACTTATTATGAAATTTACCACAACGAAGAGACTATTAAGTGATAACTATAGGTGTGGAGGCTAGTTGTATTCAATATATGTGCCTAAAGGGTATCTGCCTATGTGTGTTATGCTCATATTTCTTGAGGCTACTTAAAAGAACGTAACATGTTTACTTGACACGTTAACCGGCCCGCCTTGTCCCTAAGACGCTGGGGGCAAGTTAGAATCAAGGGCTCAAAGTTCATATTTCACATGTTTCTAATTGAAATAGTGAGCGAATATATCTACTTCAAATTTTTTTATGATTACATAAAGCTTTAAGCTCTCCCACAGTACATACCATTGTATGTCTATAGCATACTATTAATTTATAAACATTGAACAAAGGCTGATTTTTTTTTTTTTTTTTCCCTATACTCGAACTCAAGAATGTTGATGTTGGTTTCTAGTATTACAGCATGGAGATTTCATCCTCATGCGTCTCTTGTTTCATATCATTTTGAGCCACTGAGGGAACGTGTGATGCTCGTATGATTTCTAGCTCTGTAGCTACTTCTTTCATTGTTGGCCTATTCTTTCTGTTTAGATTTAAGCATCGCATTGCAAGGTTAGCTAAAACTAGAAGCTCCTCCCTGGTACCCTCTTTAATCACTATTTCATTAAAAATAGAAACAACTTGCCCTTCTTCCATTGCCAACATAAACTGTGCAACTAAACTTTTATGTTCACCAAAAATAGTTTGGGAAATTGGCCTTTCTCCTGTTAACAATTCCACCATAACAACTCCAAAACTATAAACGTCACTCTTTTCAGTGAATTGGTTGGATTGAAAATACTCGGGATCTAGGTAGCCAAACGTACCTTTGACTAAAGTAGTCAAGTGAGTTTGATCCACTGATACCAACCTTGAAGTTCCAAAGTCAGAAATTTTGGCTCTATATTTATCATCTAAAAGTATGTTAGTTGTTTTTATGTCCCTGTGATATATCGGAATGGAAGTTGCTGAATGCAAGTAAGCAAGGGCTTGTGCAACCTCAGTAGCAACTCCTAATCTCATGGTTAAAGAAAAAGGGAACTTGCCACTCTCGTCATGAATACGATCATACAAGGTCCCATTTGAAATGAACTCGGAAACTAATAAAGGAACCTCTGTCTCTAAGCAACACCCCAATAGCTTGACCACATTCCTATGATTGACTTGTGAAAGAATAACAACCTCGTTGATGAACTATTCTAATTGGCTTTCATCAGCTAACTTTGCTTTCTTGACCGCTACAATTCTTCCATCAGTTAACATACCTTTGTAGACTGTACCTTGCCCTCCTCTTTCGATAATTCTATTCTCATTGAAGTTGTTAGTGGCCTTTGCCAGCTCACGTGATGTGAAGAGTATGGTTTTATCAACTAAAGACGGGTCAATCTCTTCTTGTTGCTTCAATAGTAAACCACTGTTTATACGTTTAAAAATGTTTTTTCTTCGTCTTTTTGTTATTGTTTTCTTGATTAGTTTGTAAGATACATAGATTATTGCTATTAAACCTATACCAGAGGTTGTTATGATAACACCTGAATGAACACCAATAGAAAACATAAAATTAATTAGTAAGTTGCCTAAGTTATATAAAAAATCAAGATATTTACATAGACCAAAAATCATTATATGCATGCTTAATTTGTTAATAGAACGTACTGAAATGAATATTAAGTATTAAAGGCTAGCTATGAACTAATATAGGATGTAAATATATTTTATTTTTAGTTTTTTTCATATTCTTGCTTTACTCCTGGTTAATTTCTAATCGTTTTTTTGCAATTTAGTTTTAATTTCTTATTTTTAAAAACCAATTTTGCGAACAAATATTTGTTTAAACTTAAGTTCTTTTTACAATTTTAGGACCGCTATATAAAATTTAATTTTAACCAGTTATTAAAAAAGAAAGAAAAATTGCCGTATTTCAACCGAAACTAAAAGCTTGCCAACTTTTTTGACAATTTACTGATGAAATTTATTTTTTGTTTTTAGTTTAATGTTTTTTCACATATTAATATCACAAAATAATAATCAAATTTCAAAAATATTTCAACTTAATCATTCAAATTGAACCATCAAATCGAATCACCATTGAATTTTTTTATGTCAACAAAGTAATGAATGAGAAGATGTGGAGGTCTGAATTTTTAATATATGAAATTATATTAAAAAATAATAAAACATGTTAATTATATCAAAAAAATTAAAAAAGTACATAAAATGCATGTCATCATTCCACATCAGGATCAAAACAAAGAAGAAAAATATTTTTTAATTGAAACAAAAAGAAAATATGCTAAAAACATGTTAAAACTTATAATTTAAATAAAATATGAAAGCCGAATGACCTAATTGGAACACTTTTAGAATTTGGGTTACCTAATTTAAACAATTTTAAAAGTTGGTTATTATTGTACAAAGTTACCCCTCTTCAATTCTAATTAGTTATTTTTTAATATTTGTGCTGCTATTTTGCGATCGGATTAGACGGTTGCAAAATTAACAATCATGCACGACAAACTAAGCTGTGGTCGTAAAACTTGCGACTGTATTTTAACCGAAACACTTGTAATCTATAATTTTGCTATCGTTTAGTTTTGGTGGCAAATCTGTCGCAAGATTTGTGACCGTTTTCTAGTAAGGGATTATAAGCTCGGAGAATAGGCATTACCAACCAATATTGTAATCATAAGCGCATACTGTTTGGAAGTGTCACTTAGATTAGAAATAATGCAAGTGAAGTTCCAATCTTTAACTAACCCATCAGCGTCATATATTCTTGTATAGTCACAAAAACCTTTACGATCTTCACACATTGCACACTCTTTCTTATCTAAATTAACATCAAGAGTAAGTTACATATTAAAAAGGCATATGCACATAAGTTACATCACTAATTATAGAATAAAAAATTTTATTTTAATAATCCAAACTATGATTCGTTGGCTAATAATAATTTTTATTGATAATTTGACCACTGATAGTATAGATTTTCACTAATTTCCTTGTCACGAACAACCTCGCTCGCATCATAATGCTTGATTTCAACTTGATTTCACTCCATGAGCGTAACAAGAAAGCAAACACTTATAGTAAGTGAAATCAAGTGGGAATCTAGGATGATAATTTAAGTGGTATTGTCATTAACAACAATAGTTAATATTATGATTGAGGTTGTTTTAATTAACAATATAAGCTAATGAGTAACAGTTTGAATTATTATAATCTGATTGTGATGTAGGATACATACCGTGGCATCCATCTATTAATAAGGTGTCCCTTCAAAAGGCCTATAATAAGAACATTTCCATGTATCCACTTCAGTATGATTACCCGTATCCACTTCGAGTTTCTGTCTTTCACGATTACCGCAACACGTGACGTGATCATAGTCAACGTCTGCTAGAGTCCACATAAGTGATATCGGAACAAAATAGTTGTCACTGACAACAAACGGGCCGGTAAACCACCCTTTGTCGTATGATTTCTTGTCCACCAAGAAAGCAGACCCGCATGCTCCATAATCACCTTGTCCCCCTAGCCATGTGACATCCACGGTGTACGACTTGAGATGATGAGGAATAGTTGTTTGGCAACAAATGATGCCAAGACAGTTGTTTTTGTCACTAACAGTGCCATTAAAACAATTTGTGGAACACCCTGTGAGCGCACTCCCACGGTCCATCATGACAGCATTACCACACCCCTCAACAACAAATTTATTGTGTGATTTGGAAAACAAAAAGGGGGTCCCACCAAGATCAATGCTCGTGGTCCGATCACTGCTACCTCGAATGGGGTTTTGGCAGTGATCAGAGACTACTGGCATGTTAAGCGTGATTAGTTGATACTTTAAGCTTACCCTCAAGACTTCTAGATGGTTGAGTGCAGATAGATATGGGGTCGAGGAGTTGCAATCAACGGTGTACCATTCGTTGACAGAACAACCCGCACCGATTCCAAAAGGGTATGGGATCCTGACGTTCCCGCATGTATCGTTGCACCCATGTGTGGAGTCCTCAGGGAGTGCTAGTGATATTTTTGTTAATGAAAAAATGATAAGTAAATAGTAACCTTGAAATGATTTCATTTTGTTAGAAGATTAAGAATGTAATGATATGATGTGACTATGTTTATATTGGTCGATATGATCGTGATTAAAACCTACTTAAAATTTAACCATGTTAACTAACAAGACAACAACGATTAACTTATGAAGGGTTAGCTGGACTATCAGCTTAATTTAAGGATCAGAGATTATTAGTTTGTTAAATTCTATTTTTTATTGAACAACAATGAAATTTTATTAATAAAAGGCAACGAAAGCTTAACATAATACAAAAGGGAAAACTTTATAGAATAGTAAGCACATTTTAATAGTGTTTAATTAGGTTACTTATATTTTTATTTGTTTCAATCAGGTCACTATAGTTTTAAAAGTGTTTCAATTAAGTCATTCATATTTTTATAATTTTTTAAATAATTCATAAAAATTTTAAATTAATTTAGTTTTTTTAATAAATATTGTTAATATTTTTAAACATTTCAAAATTTTTAAAACTTTTTGCAACTTATGAATGACCTAATTAGAACAATTTTGAAAATTTAGTGATCTAATTGAGGCAATAAATTTTCTAAGCGACCTGATTGATACAAAAAACTTTATAAATGATTTAATTAGAACAATCTTGAAACAAATGACAAAAAGAATATTTAAGGGAAGTTAATAAAACACAATGCAAACACAAGAACATTAACATTTGTTTTCAAGGAACAATTGGTTTTTAACCCTGCGTGTTGTGACAGATTTTTTCTTTCTAACTAAGATTTAAACTTAAATGTTAAAAACCAAACTTGTATAAAAAGTATCAAAAACTACCAAATAATAGTCCCCAAGTTTGAACCATAGTGGGACTCCTAGACTAATGTGTACTCTATCAGCTTGGAAAAGGACCTACTTGTGAATTCTCTTGTAGTAAACAAAAGAAAAATTTTTTTTGGTTGACCTAGGATTTGAACCCGGGTTGAGTGCAAGAACTGGGATGCACACTAGAGTTACGTTGAACACCTCCTTGTTAACTGAATCTGTAAAAAATTTGATATAACAAATAGGTGAAGTATGAAGAAAGAAATTAAAAAAGTTGTGAAGTATTAGTTGTTTGACATGTGCCATGTTAGTGGTTAGCCCATCAACTTTGTTTTTTAAGGTTAAGTAAATAAGATAGATATCAATTGTTAACCCTTATTTGTTTCGATAACACATTAATCCTACTAGTGGTTCACACTAGGGCACGTCGTCACTGTAAATTACGGTTACAGTGATAAAACTAGTGGTGCACAACAAACGTTAAAAAAATTAAAAAAATATATAGCAAGACTATACTCGAATTAAAGATATTAAAACGATCTATTAAATAGTGTAATTTGTATAAAAAATAGTATCATACAAAAAAGTTAAGAAGGTTTTAAAAAAAGGTGAAATTTCTTTTAAACGGGAGGGAAATTTTGAAGATAAGGGGAAAATCGTTATATCAGTGGTGTAACGCATTGCAAAAGTTAGTAACACTGCATAATTACGGTCTACATGTACGTTACATTAGAGTTAATAGGTTATCGCAATAAACAAGAGTTAATAGATAAACTGTACACTAAGTAAATATATTGACAAGAAACCAAGAAATCGTAAAATCTAGGTACAAACATTGTTCTCACGCTTCTCTTTAATACAATTAAACGAGTATTAGACTAGTACATAAGTTCTTTTTATCTCCTTTTTATCGTTGAAGCATATAAATAAAAAGGGTTATTGTATTTTAACAATACTAACTTTTATGTATTAGCCAGGATTAATTCCAACTAAGAAAATGTTTACAGACACTCCAAACTTTGAGCTTATTTTTATTCAACGATCCCTTACTAACTGAGAGTTAACACCGCTAGTTTTTTTGATGGTGTGGGCTGTTTATATGCCCAAAAAACTAAGCAGAAAGTTGGCATCAACCATCTGGTCCGTGAATCTGAAACTTCTGCACCATAAAACCTGTCAATCTTCAACTTCTGATCTGAACCACTTAACTCATTGAAGGTAGATTTCAGGTGTCGTTGGAGTCTAGACACCGAAAAAAAGACTTGATAGAGGCTAGGTGGTGACGTAGTTGAAAATGGCTTGATGTTGGCCCCATTTAATCAAAAAAACTAACGGAGGTTAACTCTCAATTAGTAAGGGATCGTCGGAGTAAAATAAGTTCAAAGTTGGGAGTGTCTGCAAACATTTTATGAGTTGAGATTAATCCCGGCCAATAAATGAAATAACCCAAATAAAGAAAAAAACAAGGACAAACATCAGCGTTGTCAATGATCTAGATAGTCTTGACGATCTTGTAAAAGGTTATGTAGTTCATCAAAGTTTTATTATTCTAATCGTTATTCTTTTATATATTTCTGAAAAGATTTGGTCAAGTTAAAATGATTTTTGGATTGTTAGGTGGAATAAGTTTTTACATGAACCATGTTTTGATGTTTTAATTATAATTTCATGAATTCAATCTTGCATGAACGATGCTTTTTTGGACTGTTAATTAATTTTTTTTCATGAATCGTGCTTTAATGTTTTAATATTTTAAGAATTCAATCTTGCATGAACCATGTTTTTCAATGATGTAACAAGAAACAGTTACATTTAATTATTTCATGAATCGTGTTTTGTATCTACTTGCCAAATACGTGGTTAGTTCACCGTATTGCAGCCCAAATAAATTGTTGGTTCACCAAAACTCAAGTGATTAATTTACAGGAAAACTTGTAAAAACTACAAAATTATGGACCAAATAAATTTTGGGACAATTGTGACCAATGCTATCAAGAAATAGATTAAAATTAAATAATATTGCTTGATTATGTGACATATGTGCTTTTAAGTTCATTTGGGAATGATTAAAGATATACGACTCAATAGACACTATATAAACTATATCATCTTGTAGGAAAAGTTTACGGCACAAAGTGATAACTTTGTGTGAAATGTACGAAGTGATAACAACCATTGATTTAAGAGATGAACGGTTCATATTGAATATAAAATAATCACGCAATAAATGTGTCTAGATGAGTAAATTTGGAAATAAGCTACAATTATTGATATTTTTTTCAAATTTTCTTTGTTTTTTTAAACGCATATAACTTTTTTATGCGACATTATTATTAAAAAAATACACTATAAAATCAAACATTTTATTCTTTTTAATATGAGTATAGTATTGCTATACTTTTTTTTAAATCAACATTTTTATAGAAACGTCTATGCGTTGTGCGTATAACTTGCGTAATTATTAACTGTGTAATTATATATATAACTTACTTAATTATTTTCTATAACGTGAGTAAGCGTAATAATAAATATAATTGCGTAATTATGAATATTACTTGCGTAATTATATATGTACCTTATATGCGTAATTGTGGCATGGATGAAACTAGCTCTCCACCAAAAAACACATGTCACGTCTTGATAACTTCGTACGCTTCGCATGAAAATCACACTTTGTATAGTAACCGACCCCCATCTTGTAATACAGTTTTTTATGAAAAAATTTACATTTCATCAAATCTTAAGACACCTATTAGGCATTTTAGGTATTTAATAAGTTTAGTATTTATGACTATATTTTGTTATTTAATGACATGTTATTTAGTATGCTTTAATAATTATATAAACACTACCTATAGTAAACCGGTGTATTACACGGGTTAAGTAAATAAAATATTAAATAAGATAAAATTTTATTAATTATAAAATAATATTGATAAAATATGATTGAAATCTTTCTTATTATAAATAGAATAAAAATTTTGTTTCAAAGCAAACGTTTTTAAAAAATGTCATTTAAATTTTTTTATTATAACTCTCAATTTTAATTATTTTTATATAAATTTATTTATTAAAAACAAAAATTTTAAATATTTTGTGTTTTTAAAAAATGTTGATGTTTTAGAAAATTTCTTATCTGATAAAACATGGTTTTCTTAAAAATAACAATAATAAAAATATCTCTTCCTTAATTTATTAAAAACTAGTTTAATCTAAAAAAGAATTAAATAATATTATTAATAATTAATATGATTAATTAATAGGAGAGAGAAACGGAAAAAATTTGATAAGAAGGAATGTGATACTAACACGTGTTCTCTTTACTTAATTTTTTTATTAGACTAGTAAGATTAATAAAGTATCAAACAAGTACATATTCTAATAATATTTTTGATGTTTATGACCCAATTTGTATAAATAATTTTATCAATATTTTATGAGTTCAAGTATATGATTATTGCACTAAAACAATAAACTTTAAAACTCCCATAAAGTAACTAACATTTATTTTTCTAATAGCTACTTGGATACTGACGAACCACTAGTTTATCAAATTATCTCTATTACTCGAGTGTAACACCCGAAAATTTTGAAAGAAGAGAAAAAATAAAGAAAAAGAAAGAAAAGCAAAATAACCCAAGTTGAGGGGTTAAAATTGTGCAAGGGGCAAATTTTATTATGAATTTGTTCAAAAAGATGGCATGGCCGCCCACCTCTATTGCACATCATCTTCCTGTCGATTTTCTAGAGAGAGAAAGCAGAGAATTCTCTCGGTTTTATAGAGAGGAAGAAGAAGAAGTCGGAATTCAGGTGTTTGAGCTCATAAGCATTCGGGTTTGAAGAAGTCTTACTCGGAAGTTGCAAGAGGTGAGTTCTAGATCCCCGTTTTTAAATGTTTTAACTGATTTTGGGGCTGGAAATGCATATTTAAACGTTTTTATAAAATTTGGGTGTGTACCCGTATGTATGTGTATGTGCCCTATTGGGAGGGTGTATGTTTGGAAAAATTTATGATTATATTCATGGTCTTATGCTTGTTAGATGCTTAGTATGTTAGATACTAGGCTAGAACAGGTTAGATTGATGATTTGAGGTCTGAAAATGGAGTTAGTTAGAAAGTAGTTGCCCATGCGCCTGAGTCGCCCATGGGCCTAAGATCATGTGCCCAAACAGTACCCAAACGCCCAAGGTTCATGCGCACAAATAGTGCCCATGCGCCTAGGATTATGCCCAGGAGCCTAAGTGTGCCCATACGCCCAACTGCTAAAACGCCTAAGTGCCCATGCGCGTAAACCAGGCTCATACGCCTGCATAGTACCCATGCGCCTAGAAAGTTGTCCAGACGCCTAAGTGTTGGCCATGCTCCCGTATAGTGCCCATGCGCCTGAGTTGCCCATGCGCCTAAGTATTCATGCGCCTGCATAGTGCTCGTGCGCCTGCATAGTGCTCATGCGCCTAAAGACTTAGAAAATTTTCTGAAATTTTCGGGAAGGAGGGACTTTTAGGCTATGACTTGGGATGGTTCCGAGGATGATATGTGATGATTATATGATGATGTTATGTATGTTTATGGCTTGTTTTCTTTATGTTCCTTATTATGTATTATTCCGTGGCTTTACGTGGTGTGATTATGTTAATAAACGTAAAGTATTATATAATGAAAGCGGAAGTTAATGTTAATGAAAAGTGGAACGTAAAGAATGAAAGAAGAGTCTTGCAAGCAAACGTAAGGAGGTTCACATCCAATGAAGGGGTTTAGCTCAACTGTGTGCGGTTTAGCTAACCCAGAAGGATGCACACGGGGGTCTAATCCTTGTGATTGACCAAACGTATGGGACCCTTGTCGCTTGCTCCAGGTACTGGAGTCAGCTTCCTGCACAATGTTAGGGGTATATTTATAGACTTCGGCCCAGTAACCAGTTTCGTGCACAATGTTCGGGGTATAGCACATGGCATTAGTCCGGATGAAAGTGAAAGATAATGATGAAAGAACGAATGACGTACGATAATGAATGATGATGAAAGATAATAATAAATATTATCTGTATGTACGTATGATGTATGATCGCGAATGAAAGTAATGGAAGGTTTTCTAAACAAAAGTAAAGTATTTTATTATAAAACTAGAACTCACTCAGCAACGTTGACTTTTATGCATTTTCAGTTGGCAGGTAATGGTTGCTGAGGATGGCACGGGGTAAAGCTACTTGGCAAAGATTTTTGACTGGCATCTATTTTGTGTAACAATGACGTTTTGTGTAGTAATGAAACCAAACGACGATTTGTAATGTAGTAATGTTGTAAACAGCTATTGTTAATATACGAAATGGTTTTGTTAAATTTTTCCGCTGCAAATGTTTAATAGAATTTATGTGATTTTGAAATATTATGTGCGATGAATGTCCAACTGTGAATGCAGAATGGGGCCTTACATCGAGTGCGAAACCTTAAAGCACTAGGCTGACATCACCCCAAGCGAAAGCTTATACATCAGTTTATCCCCATCAGTCTCGAACTTCAGACCACACTCAGTAGTAAACTCACCTTAGGTAAAAAAACTTCCTAACCCAACTTGGAATCACACAGGTTCATCAAACAACACTTTTCAGCTTTCTTCAGGATTTGGCCCGAACTGTTCGGCATATTCCACGCATTACGTTCCCATTCGCCACTTTGTTCTCAACTCTTCCCCCCTTTTTTATTTTTTTATATATTTTTTATTATAGGTGTGATTTAAACTTAAAACCTTTCCTTATTTAAATTAAGTCTTTAATTATCTCATCTCAACCGCTTGTTAAGAATCATTAATATCAAATAACTTTATTTAACTTTATTTTTTGATCGTCTAGTTGGAAAAATATCATAAAAGGATTATTTGATGATAAAGTTGATTGGTACATATAATTAATCATGAAGGAATCAATTTATGGTGAAAGTTACTGTGTTATAATTTTTTTAATGACATATACTTTTTAGGGATATGTTTTTATATACAAAGGGTTTTAAACTAAAAAAATATAAAAAATAATCTCAATTATTTATCTTTTTAATCAATGGTTGAGATCAATTTATAAGAAAAAGTTTGTTAGAGTGATATTTTAGAAATAACCATTTTTGTTCACTTTCCGTAAGTTCCCATGTTTTTTTAGTTGTTCATAACTTTAATGTATGATATTATTTTTTAATAAAAATCACACCTCAAAACAAATGTTTTTTATCTTCAAAATGAGTACAATATTGTTATATAAAATTTTAATAAATTTTTTTACGTTTTTAAGCTCATATCTCGCCATTGTGTCTTTTTGTTAGTTATTGTATTTTTCTAAATATTATTGTGTTTTCTTAAATGATGATTTTTAAAATAAGTATAATGATGAAATGCATTGTTGTGTAACTCTAATATGTAAAACACAATAATTAATTAACAACTAATTAATCTAATACATTAAAAACAATAACAAAATAACACAATGTCTCATTGTGTTTTTTGATTGTCGTGTAATCTTGAACACTATGAATTTTAAAAAATACATTGGTGGAATAAAATTATTGTATCCTTTTAATTGTAAAACACAATGATAGATAACAAGATTATATAATGTATAAAAAATAATGACAAAAATAACAGATTGTATTATTTTTAACACTATTAGTTTTTATAATTATATTGGTGAAAGCATATTATTGTGCACTTCTAATTGTAAAACATAATAATAGATAACAACCTTATATAATCTATAGAAACAATGACAATAATAACACAAAATGATCTAAAAACCTAAAATAAAATAATAAATACATATAACAAATGATGTAAAATATATGACACAATGAGCTAATGCATTTGACACAATAAATAAAATGCCCTCATCTTTAAAACAATAAAATGACAGGTGTCAAGCTCATAATTCTTTTTAGACTTTTTAGATTAAATACTATAACCCTACCTTAGTTTTTAACAACCATAATCCTTTAGGAAATATTATACACTATTTTTAATCAAAATGTTTCCTTTGAGACTATATTTGCACATATAATTCACAATAAAACTATTCAACCACTTTAAAAAGACAACATTATAATACATTTCTACCTTTAGATTACATGCCATTCATTGCGTTATTTAACAAACAAATTTTGATATTTGTTTTCTAAATTTAACATTATCATATTTGAACAAAGAAACAAGTAATTTACCTTTCTAATGAAATTTAAATTTTCAATACTGTAATTAAATATCATCATTTTCAATCATATTTAGAATCACAAAATAGTACGAGAACCAATCTAAATGAGTTGTTATTAAAGATTAAATGAAAAGTGTATAATTATAAATATTTAGTATTTTATTAATCATTTAATTCTTTACTCTTTATCCGCTTTTTCTTGTAATAAGATTCATAAACGGATCAAATAGTTATACTTATATTAATACAAATTAATTTACTTGTATCAATTCAAAGATAATTATTCACAGAATATAATAATTATGTTAGAATTTCAGATAATTACATAAATAAATGAGTAATTTTGATTGGTTCAAGTGCTTCTCAATATTATTGTGGTTATGAAAAAAATTCCTCCTTATTTAATATGCTTCAAAGATTATTAGATTGTATTTAAAAAAATCAATAAAGTATCGGATGAATGCAAGTTTAAATTTAAATTCATATAAACAATATATTTTTAAACTCTCATTTAAATTATCGATATAAAAATTACATATAAAAATATTAAATTGATTACACACATATATAGACACTCATAATTCTATATTGAAATGTAAATGTTGCATATGAACTAAAATTAGAATAAACATGAGATGTGGTTATGGTAGTTGCAAATCTTTATATATTTTGTTTATATTTTGAAAGGATGTGTTTGCAAATTATCATGTGTCAATTGTCATGTAAGATAAAAATATAAAATGTTAGAAATGTTCAAGTAAACATGGATAAAAATTAAAAATAAATTCTTCTATCTTAATGTAACGAAAAATATTCTATACACTATAGTGTAACATTTGTTTTTTTAATAGTAAGAATTTAAAAAAAGAAGATCGATTAGGAAAATCTAACCAAAGTTCAACAAAAAAGCAAGAGTTACATATAAAATATGGAATTGCTTAAGTATATGTCAAAAATAACAATCAAAATTCATGAATCGTAAAGATCATAACCCGTCACAAAACGCAAGTTAACCACTAGTGAATCAAAATGAATCACTATTATACAAATAATTCAATTTAATTCCCTTAACATTATACAATGACTCAAAATAAATCACTATTATACAAGTTGATTATTAAAAAAAGAACCAAATGGATGAACACAGATTGCAGACTAATCGCTCGCTATCTGGCTGAAAAGATGGTCCGGAAGCTTCCTTTCTCCAGCAAGCAAGATGAGATCACCACAATCAACATCCCAATCGCCACCACCACATCCATCCTACCACCACCGCATCCGCCGCCACCACCACCACCACCACCACCACCACACCACCACCACCACCACCACCATAACCACAACCACATTACCACCACCATAGTCTCCACCTTTATAGTTTCCCCTACCTTCTCCATGACCTCTACCATCTCAGTCACCATGGTGGCATTTACCACCATCTCCACCATATCTATAGTTTTCGTTTCTTCAACCTCTGCTTCGACCTCATCCCAACGATGGTACTCGACTCGGTTTCCATCTTGGTCATATCCCTTGGCAACTCAAGATCTCAGGTTTGATATCGAAGCCATGTCATCCCTTGTTGGATTTCAAGATTTTGCACTCTTCTCTAGAGTCTCTTGATCTTGAGTTCCCACAGATCGGAATAGATTCATCTGCTACATGTGATTCCGCTAGTAGTATATCGATCTCTCGCGTGGGCACGTGAAATGAATATGTTTCTGTCGAGTAAGCATCTATTCCAATCTGCTAATGTTGCAGTCATCAAATCTATGATTGAGCAAGCATCTTCAAATGCGGAGCCATGTGGCAAGCAAAAGCTCTGATATCAAATGTTACAGTTATAAAATTGATCAAATGGCTCAAAATTCTAATAACGATTGAAGAAGATAAAATAAACCAAATTTTGCAAGAACAATGTTTATTTATGTAAATTTAATAAAAAAACTGATAATAAACAAAAACAAACCCTAATATTTTTCTACTCTAATAAAAGGGTAACTAAGTAGTACACATGGCACCACCATATTCATCCTCATTAATTTTTACCACTTCTCTCTTCTATTAAATAATCACATTAATTACTCATAATATTATTTAATTATTTTTAGATTAACACAGTTTTTAATAAATTAAGCAAATGATCTTTTTATTAATATTATTTCTAATGTAACAAATATTTATAAAATAAGAAATTTTTCTAGAACATCAAACTTTTTTAAAAATACGAAATATTTTAAAACTAGTGTTTTTAAAAAGTAAAACTTTGTAAATAATAATAATTAATTTGGGAGTTATAATAAGAAAGTTTTTTAAGAATGATATTTTTTAAAACGTTTGTTTTGAAACAAAATATTTAATTTTATTTTAGAAAAAAAATAAAAACAGTTTAAAAATAAAAGATTAAAAAGTTGATATTTTTATTATTATTTTTTATAGTTCTCACTTATATGTAATTTCAATCAAATTTTATCTTGAAATATCGTTTTATAATTAATAAAATTTTATTTTATTTATTCAACCCATATAATACACGGGTTTAATAAAACTAGCTTATACTATATCTTAAGAACCTTAATATAATGATAAACTTAGAAAAATTGTTAAACATCTTAACAACCTAAAGATATAAATAAACTAAATAAATAAAAATAATAATTAAAAAAGTAAATATTATTTAATTTCTAGTAAATCTTCGATATGGATCCCACTGAATCCTGTTCCAAAACGAGCTTACTTGCTGGGTCGTTACCCGCATAAAAAACACTTGCCACATATGAAATCGTCAGCAAGCACATCAACGTAAGAAGAGATGGTTTAATAAATGAAGAATACGTACTAACTAGTATTTGTACCCGCCACGCGTTGCGGCGGTATCGTACGCGTCATGATAAAATATAGATTACAATCCACCCGACTTGCTTCCAAACCAAATTTACATCAATACCTAAGTCATTTTTCAATTACGTCCAAACGTAAATTAACTTGAATTTTCTTTAAGTGACGTTTCACATAGTTTTTAAAAGGTTTTAGGGGGTGAAAGTAAAAAATTGAAAGTAAAATATGTAAAAGTAGACATCACATAGTTTTTAAAAGGTTTTAGGGGTGAAAGTAAAAAATTGAAAGTAAAATATATGTAAAAGTAGACATATAGGTATTTTATATTTGACCCAGTTAATTTGGCTTTGGCTTTGAATATAGATATATAGTCAACTAAAAGTATGAAAATAAGTTCTTGTAAGTGAGGTTGTATATAAAAATAGACACATAAATGTTTTATATTTGATTCGAGTAATTTTTTATTACGTCCAAACCTAGACGGACTCGAAATTATAACGACATGCACAGAAAAATACACACATAAGATATTATTTTTTTAGTTAAGCTTGTATAAGGGTAAATCGAAACTTTAGACACTTTGAGGATGTGAAAATGACATATTACAAAGTTATTAAAAGGTTAAAAAACATTATTTAAAAAAAAAATGCTTGCCGTGGGTTCGAACCCACGATCTCTGAAACAAAATACACGCCTCTAACCGTTGAGCCAAATCACACGTATAATATAAAATTAGAAACGCGCTTATATATACAAAGAGTAACGCGGAGAAAAAAAAAAGAAAAAGATGAGGTGTGCCTCAATGGTCGTGTGACACGTGACGAGGCCGGTAGAACCCCCACCGACCTTGCTAAATGAGTATGTATATAATTTTATAATTTTCAATATAACCTTAGACACTATTAAAATAATCATGATAACAAAAAATAGTCTTTCAACAAAAGCTAAAGCTAAATGGATCTCAAGCCAAAGACTTTATTTCAAATTAATATGATCAAGATATAGTAAGAAATAGTCTTTCAACTATTCAACTCACTTTTATCTCAAATTACATAATATTAACTAGTGTTTTATCCCATCGTGCGTTGCGCGTTTGGTAAACGGTCTAAACAATGCTCAGATAAACGCGGGTAATCCAATGGTTATAACATCTCGTGATTTAGTGCGTTATCATCATAGCCTCAGGCTTTTATATTATACCCTATGTAAAAAACAAATGTATAGGAGGAGCTTATCGTATATTATTTGGCTCAGAAACATAAACAGAATGAGGTCATATAGCTGCAGAGGTTGCAGGTAACAACCCACCGTCCTTAAAATCTGCCACGCCAAGGTTGCACTAGACTAAGCGTTTATGTATTGTGTTTAATGTCATCACAGTCATACGATAAAGCCCAACCAACGAATCTTGAACACAGAAAGATAGAGATCACGGTGATGCCTCAGACGATCCAATACTCGCCATCATCAGCCTAATACAATAAACAGATAACCAACTATATTAAACATAACAGATTAGTGACGTATGCATCCAAACAACATCAGAGCTCAAAAAATTTCCCTAACTACACAAATCCACAATCGCACACCCAAGACACTCAAATTAATGGTGATCCAACATCTGAAATTTGGAACACATAAAAGAACTAAACTAAAATCCCCAAAAACCCCATCTTTCATTCGAATCTGTCGGAGTCACTGACAAGAAACAGGCCATCGCGATGGAGGGTTCGGTGGGTACTACCTATCAAAGCGGTGTCCGAATAACAACGACCACCACATCACCGGCCGCAACAACGCAATCGCCACCTAGGGTCGACAAAAAAAACGACCGGTGATGAAAGCATGCGGTGACAACCGCCTGAGGCAGCGGCAGAGAATCACCGGCAGCCCTAAACCATGACCACCATCCCTAAACTACGACCACCATAACACGACCACCAACACACCACCGCCACCCGAGGCCCCGAAAAGGGGAATACCAAGCGACAACCCTCAGATCTGGGCAAATAACCCCTAACCACTGTCATGCATCGAAAGCGATGTTGTTGGAGGCACCGAAAAGAAACAGACCAGCGCGACCAAGGGTTCGGTGGCTACTATCCATACAAAGGGGTGTCGGAACGACAACGACCACCCATTGAACCGTGACCGCCACCGTGGCCTTCGCCACCACAAACAACAACGGGGAGACCGTTGCTAGCCACCACCGGGAACCTCCACAAAGCCTGGCGGTCATTAAAGACCACCGGCGGCGGCCATATCGGATGGATTAGGATGGCCGGTTCCTCCCATGGCTACGGCAGTGCAGGCAGCGACATTACGGATGGCGGCGGTGCAGGCGACAGCGGCGGTGCAGGCGACAGCGGTGAACGAAGAACCGAAGAAAGCAGAGAAAGTTTCTCTCACTACAAAAGAAGGCAGTGTAGATCAGACGAGCACAATTCTTTCCCGCTTAAACACATGTGGAGAGGGGGCAAATGCAAAAGGAAGAAAACATGTGTGGCAAAACCAAAACTTTTGAAACCTAACTATTTCTCACACTTTTTTTTTAATATTATAGAATTTTACAACTTGAAGGAATAGTGGTGAACTTGGTCTTTAGGTATTAGCCACACCATTATTTGGTTTTTGTATTATGGTCCTTCCTTATTTGCAATCTGCTCACCACATAATTATCTGTGTTCTGTAATATGGTCCATTCCTTTTTTCAATATGGTCCTTCCTTTTTTGCAATATGGTCCTTCATGATGACCGACTCAAAATGCATGTGCATATATATATATATATATATTGCTAGAACCTTCTTGAGAACAAAAAGATGTCATCGATGTTGCCGGTAGTGATGGAGGTGGTGGCCGGCCCGGCGATGCCATCGTCTCCTCGCTTCCTATCGGGCGCCCTCCTTTAACCGTTCTTTTTATTGGGTACATCGACAGATTTGAGGTTCTTTTAAGAGAAGAAAATAGTGTCGGTAGTGGTGGAAGCGGTGGCCGCTCCGGTGTAGCCGTCGTCGCCTCGCCTCCCACATGTCGTCTTCCTTGGCCGTTGACTTCTGACGAGACATGCGATGGGTGTTTAGTATGACAGATGGTGTCGGTGGCGATGGAAGCAGTGACCACTCCGGCTTGCCACCGTTTCCTCTTTCCTGGGTGTCGTTCTCGCTTATCATCGATTTGTTGTCAAATTGGGGTATAGTTGGCCTGCGACCGCCGTCGGTTTTCGTGGTGGTTGTGCTTTTTGGCCATTGTCACCCCTAACCTGATAGATGAGGTGTGAGGATGGTGGCGGTTTTGGTCTTTATATTTTCACCACATCATTATTCAGTTTTGCAATCATGTCCTCCCCTCTTCGCAATCCGGTCGTCCATGCTCATGTCGTCGTCGTCACGTTGCTTCTTCTCTATGTTCGATGATGATGAGGATGGACTCACCTGATAACTAACTAGATCTTTTCTATCTATTATTTGGGCATTTGTTTGAAAGTTTCGAATCTTAACCTTACTTTGGTTTGGTGATGATGACCTCATCTGAGACCCATTTGTTGGTTTTGATGATATGTCTACTATTTTGAGTTTTTTTTTATGTTTAATCTATGATGATTTTTTAATGATGATGTTTTGTTGGATTTATGTTGGTATCTCTGTTATTTTGGGTTTATTTTCTATTATGATGATGACGAGTGCTTCATTTCTCTGGTAATTTTGTACTTTTAGTTCTGTGATAACTAAACCAATCTTAATGACAACTATATGTGAGTTTTTGATGGTAGTTATTTTAAATTGAAAGTATTTTGTGATGATGATGACGTCTTCATTTGAGGACATATATAGTTGTGGGTGGTTTCTACTTTGGGATTCTTTTCACTTCACCTATTAAGTCTAGAAAAAAAAATGGACCCTAATTTTAAGATGACGTTGTTGAAAGTTGCAATTGTGATCTAATGGTGATAGTAGTAGTATGGAAACATTCTCAATTTGATAGGCGATGACGATGTAATACACTTTCTTTCCGAGCCTTCAACGGACTACTCCGGGATATAAACCGATTCGTCCACTTTCATGTGCATAAATCCCGCCGCGAAGCGCGGGCCGATTTTAACTAGTTAAAAAAACCAACATATAGCAAGAAATAGTCTTTCAATTATTCAACTCTCTTCATCTGATGATAAAAATCAAAATCTATAGACGTGAGAGAACAATATATGAATATTCAACAAATTTCGTTGTAAAAATTCGATTATTATTATTGTTATTATTTTAGCGACGAGCAAACATGCTCCTTATCATGCGCTCTATCATGCCGTAAAGACTTAACTTCAGGCTAGTTTTGCTTAAGTTGAGCCTCATGTCAAGACTACCATCCAAGCCGGACATATCCACATGACTTTAGCCAAGCCCGAACCTAACTTTATGCTAGTTTTGCTTAAGCTGAGCCTCATATCATCAGGAGCTTAACTTATCACAACTCTTCGTTATGGTAATATATATCTTCGGCACCCAATTTTCGTTTGGCTAACGCCCTCTGCAATGGGCCTTTGTTAGATGTCATCCATTTAAATGCATGTGTTGTGAGTGTTAGAAGCGAAATGGTTATAAATATACAATGCAGATCTTTATAGCAATATTTGACTGCAAGTATATTGTTCTTTTGGGGAAAATTGACAGTATGTTGGTAATTTCACACATTAACCCATTCACCAGAACATAAAAATATATTACAGAGTGCAACTATATGTCTATAGGACAACATTAATTTATTAAAAAATGAACAAAGACCGACTTTTTCGCATAATTGACTAATTTAATTATTAAAACTCAAGAATGTTGATGTTGATTCGCCATATGTTAGCATAGATATTTCATCCCCAAGCATTACTTGTCTGATATTAGTTTGAACCATAGAGGGAATGTGGGATGTTCGTATGATTTCAACTTTGTAGCTACTTCTTTCATTGTTGGCCTATTTTTCCGATTTGATTCAGCATTGCATTGCAGGTTAGCTAACACTAGAAGCTCATCTCTAGTACCCTCTTTAATTACCATTGGATCAAAAATAGAGAAATGCCCCTTTCTCTTCCATAGCCAACATAAAATGTGCCACCAAGCTTCTATTTTCACAAATCTAGTTAGAGAAATCGGTCTTTCTCCTGTTAACAATTCTACCATAACAACTCCAAAACTATAGACGTCGCTTTTTTCAGTGAATTGGCTAGATGAAAATACTCGGGATCTAAGTAGCCAAACGTACCTTAACTAATGTAGTTAAGTGAGTTTGATCCATTGATACGAACCTTGAAGTTCCAAAGTCAGAAACTTTAGCCCTATATTATCATCCAAAAGTATATTAGTGGTTTTTATATCTCTATGATATATCGGAATAGAAGTTGCTGAATGTAAGTAAGCAAGTGCTTGTGCGACCTCAGTAGCGATTTGTAATCTCATGCTTAAAGAAAATGGGAACTCGTCACTCTCGTCATGAATACGATCATACAAGGTTCCATTTGAAATGAACTCGGAAACTAGCAAAGGAACCTCCGTCTCTAAGCAACACCTAATAGCTTGACCACGTTCCTATGATTGACTTGTGAAAGAACGACCACCTCATTGATAAATTGTTCTAATTGGGTTCATCAGCTAACTTTGATTTCTTGACCGCCACAATTCTACCGTCAGCTAACATACCTTTGTAAACCGTACCTTGACCTCCTCTTCCAAGAATTCTGTTTTCATTGAAGTTATTAGTGGCCTTCGCCAATTCACGTGATGTGAAAAGCATGGTTTTATCAACTAAAGAAGGGTCAATCTCTTCTTGTTGCTTCAACAACAAACCACCATTAATGCGTTAAAAACGCTCTTTCTTCGTCGTTTGTTATCATTCTCTGATTAGTTGTATGATGTATAGATGATTGCTATGAAACCTAAGCATGAGGTTACGATAACACTGGATGAACACCAATAAAAACAGAAATCAACTTAAACAAATAATTAACAGCTAGCTAAGAATTAACATAGGATGGAAATGGACTATAAGCATAAAGAATAGTCATTACCACATATATAATTATCACAAAATATACTGATGAACCAGAATTATAACTTTGAGTAGAAACACAAGTAAAGTTCCATCCTTTAGATAAGCATCAATCTCATATATTCTGATATAGTCACAGTAACCTTGTCGCTCACACCTCGTGCACTCTTCCATATCTAAAAGTCATGATCGAATAAGAGAAAGTTTAATGGTAAAACAAACAAACAAACAAACAAACAAACACACACAAGTACACATAAAAGAATGCATCAATGAGAAAATAATTACCATATATAGTGTCACATACTCACATACCTTCACATCCATCTATAAATAAGCGGTTCCTCATAAGGCATAATAGGAACATTTCAAGTATCCAGTGTAGTATCACTACCAATATCCACTTCGAGTCTTTCTTTGGTGCGGTTAAGACAACAAGTTACATGATCATAGTCATTGTCTGCTAGAGTCCACACAAGTGATATCGGAACAAAAGTGTCAGATAATTTCCTTCATCAGAATAATTCTTATCCACCAAGAAAGCAAACCCGCAGGCCCCATCTCCACCTTGTCTTTCCAATCGTGTGAGGTTCATGGTGTACGACTTAAGATATAAGGGATTGTTGATGGCAACAAGTGATGCCAAGACAATTGTTTTTGTCATCAACAGTGTCATTAACACAACTTGTGGAACATCGGTAATCGCGCTCCCATTGTCCATCATTACAAACATTACCACACCCCTCAACAACAAATTTATTGTGTGATTTGGAAAACAGAAATGGGCTCCTACCAAGATCAATGCTCTTGATTTGGCAACCAGAAATCTTCGGTGTATTAACAAAGACTATCTGATCGTCCAAGTTTACACCCAAGACTTCCAGGGGTTGAGTGAGTGAAGACAGATATGCGTCGAGGAGTTGCAATCAATGATGTACCATTCATTGACAGAACAATCCGCACCAATTCCAAAAGGGTATGGAATCCTCACGTTCCCGCATGTATCATTGCACCCTCGCTGGAGTATTTCGGGACTGCTATGGATATTGTTATTAAGGGAAAGAAGATAACAAATTGGAAAGCTTGAAGTGAATTCATTGTGTTAGGAATAACTAGTTATACCATATAGATGGAAAGATGAGATTATATTTATGAGGTTGTGCATCATTGGAATTATAACCTATTTTTTTAACTTCTTCCAGAATCTAATTATATATTGTTTGTTTGCTAGCGTCTCAATAATTTATTATCATTACAAAGGCGTATTTACTAGTTTCATATAGTGTTTTAAATCATAACAATCAACTTATGTAGAGGTTGAGTGGTTGACCATTAAAAGAAAAACTACAGTTTTAGTTAAACAAAATTCTCGTTTCCTACCATTGACTTTCGAAACAGCGGGGTGATCATCTCAAACCGTTGACTATCATATATTTGGTGTATGACACAGGGAAAAAAAAGTAGGCATTGATTGGAACATCATAGTAGACCTGCGAACAGTTCAAGAATCCATTGATCCTTAAACTTTATAATATTTTTTTTGAAATCTGTTAACGATTTTACATTTCCGTATAACAGACAGATCGACAAGTTACTCCCGTATTTTTCAAATATACAAATACGCACTTATTAATTCAAATAATAACCATGTTAGCCAAACTGTTGAAAATAATGTAAACAATGATGAATTTTGATTATAATTTGCAAGAAATGATTAACTTTGACTGTTTGTGAATACATGCATATATAGACACTGGTATGTAATGAATATTATTTCCGTTGCTATGTAATGGTTGATTAAAAGTTTAAGAATTATATTTCACTGTTTAAATCCAACTGTGAAAATACCTAGAAACCGAGCATTGCAAACAATTTAATTAAGAGAAAGAATATCAGATGCACTTTTTGTATATAACTCCTAAAAATAATAACATACTGATTGCGATAAAACACAAAAAAAATGATCTAAAAAACAAACTACCAGCATCCATAAAGTTCTTCCAAGTACGAGCCAACCAATAGAAAAATTAAGTCGTGCCCTATATCTGATTGTATCATTATAAATAGGTTTTGGGTGACTTTCAACCCGTTTATGATGTTCATACATTCAAGATAAAAGTTGTACATGGCTTAGCATCGCAAAGGAAACTGTTATAGTTGAAGGGAGAAGAGAAAACAATTACAACATATCACATACTGGTATAGTTTTTTTTAGAAAAAATCAATATATTACTACTTTTGACATCTAAATTCGTATCAAAATCTGATTTGATGGATGTTTCTCATTATCATGTTGAATACTTGCATATATGTGGAATGTAAGTATTGTAAGTGCAAAACTCCGCTGTTATGTTAATTTTATAGATTAACTTCGATATTGTGGGACTGCTAGATCTTTGTTTTAAGGTTATTGCTTTCATTGACAACTTTGAAAGGTAACTCTATGTACTGCTGCTGTGCTGTTCTTAATTTATTGCTAATTGAAACTGTTATTTCTTCTAAAAAGATCATGTATGATGGGAGCTGAGGATAGATTAATGATGCATATATATATTATATATTATATAATATATATATATATTAATATATATTCATGGTTATCATTACCTTATGTTAAATACAGTTTATAGTGTAACTTTTTTTCAGCACATTAAGAGAGTTTTATTTCTATGCATTCCTGTTATTTTAGAGACTGCATATGACGTTTAAACCCTACACTTCATACGTATGTATCTCAATGACATAATAAATTTTGCTACTTAGAAATGTCATATGATACAATGATTAAACTTGAAAAATTTTCTATGTACGTATCTCTCAAGTGTCTAACACAGGCTTCTTATAACTGAAGAAATTATATAAACCTGTTAAACCATTAAATATAATTCCTAGCTATACATTTTATTTTCTAATGTTTCAAAGTGTCTACTGTTTGAATTCTAAAATTTCGTTGGTATATAACTATGGATTATTATGAATCTTTAAAAGTACAGTAAAACATTCATGTGATTATGACGTAGGCGATCTAAAAAAATCTTGTGCTTCTAATCATTTTAGATATTAGGAATCCTTTCATCCCTCTGCTTTATCCACTTGCTAGACGTATTAAACCAATTACTTAAACTTACCTATAGATATTAGTTTGCTTGGTACTATTAAGATACATTAATATTTATGTAGTAAGTGGTTTAAAAATAACTTAGATGGTTTGCTAATTTAAAGGTACCTTATCTTATCATGACTGTATATATGTGATTAAAACTGTTGCTTGTTTTTTTTTAAAGTTTATTAAGATGGTTTTTGATGACCATTTTGTAAAAACAAATATTCAAATACAAACAATTACAAGTTAAAGACTCTCGTACACTGATAGCGTTTATTAAGTGGCCACAAAAGTTGGCATAACGAATTAAACACCTCTCTTTCGGCTTTTTATGGAAATTTATATCGCATGCTTTCTTCTTTTCTTTCTTTCTTTCTAGACCGTCTTCATACGTTATTCTGTCTCGTTAACAAAACTTTAACGTCACATTACTTTTATCGATCAGTCCAGTTAGGATAAACCTCCGCAAACAATGATACTGTTAATCTAAAAGTTTACCGAACACGAGCATCACAATTAAAAATGTCGCACCCGTCGTGCGGTCACGCTAATAGTTGTAAATTTACATGAGAAACGTGATATGAACGCCTTGCTCTAACGATTGTAAAAGGTAGGTCGGTTATCGAAGCCCAAACTTATAATTGGGGAAATTGATCTCCACCGGCGGGGCGCTTTCGCCGGAGAATTCGACGATCGTGAAATTCCGTACAATCGGAGGTCGAGGTTCACGAGAAACGATTAAGGAGACGGAGGCGGTGGTGGTGGAGGTGGGTGATAATGTCGAATTTGGAGGGTTCTTCTACTGCAACCCCAATGCATCTCTAATATTGGTTTTCAGGTGAGTCATCTAATATTGATGTTCCTCCATATGTACTCTTTGTTTGATTCCCTTTTTCGTTCTTTTTCTGATCTGTGATTGTAAGTTTGTTGTTTGATCATGAAGCTGCTGAAGAAGCACGGTTGGAAAGAAGGACCGGCCTTGGTGTCTGAACAGGTAAGTTCTATTCCGCTGAAATCACTGTTTCTTATTGTGATGTTGTTGTTTGATTTATTTAATTCTAGCAGTATAGAGTTAAAACCTAGTGCTATGATTTGAATTAGGGGTGTTTGGGATTAGTTAATTAAACTTTGAAACCGTTTATTTTTTAAGCAGTTTGTTGTCATCCAAACACTCAGAACTGCTGAATCATATAAGCAGAAAGCAGCTATGGAGTGTTTGGATTTACCCATAAACCTTTTCAAAAGTGATCCTCGTGCCAATTGGGTGCTAGCCGAGTAGAAAAAGACGTTGGACAAGACCAGGGTTCGAATTCTGGCGTGTGGTGGATTAGGCATTGATGTAGTTTTGGAGTCGGGAGTAAATGGGTATGTGATAGTCGTTCTAAGTTCCTCAAGAGCTTCTAAAATAGCAGCATATAATACAATAAGCAATGACAACACCACCCTCTTCAATTTATTAGTCAGTGTTAACATCTGAAATGTAATCAACCTGAAGATTCTGACGTGTTATTTCGAGTTTAAGAATTTATAGGGATGCTTCTTTAGCTTTATAGAACGAAAAGAGATCTATTACCCTTTAAACTAAAAAAAAGCATCTCATTTGACACTCTCAGAAATCGAATTTGATTGTCATCTGTAGGAGGTAAATTGATTCGATACAAAGTTGGCGCCTTTTTTTGTTGTATGATGTATCTTCTCTGGTGCAGTTTTCTAGGTTCTTCAATGCATGAAAAATGCGTTTTCTAGGTCTTCAATGCATGAAAAATCTTTCTATGAATCATTATTCTTTTTCCTGTTTAATTCATGTATCGTAATACATTCTAGATTCCAAATCAAGATGACCTTCGCAATATTTCATGGTGGAAATGATTCAAGGAAAATCCATAACCCGTATTGTGATGCAAGGAAATTGGCGAGAATATATTTGTTGCTGGTTTTCTTAGTATTGCAATTTGCCGGATGCAAATGTTGCAAGTGAAGTAACTAATTATTTGTTCTAAACAGGGCAGATTGGAGCCTGTGCAGACGTTCTTAAAGAAAAACAAACGAGGTTTGGGAGCAGAGATAAAGAACCCACAGAACACAGGGATAAGAAAATCCTAGTTCTGTAGAAACTATTGATAAAGTAAGTTGACTATTTAGTTTCACTGAAGCCATTACTATCTTCTCATGTCACCAGCATAATATATTGATAATAAGACCGAGAATAAGAACACTGAAAACAGAAATCTACTTATCGTGATAATGGCATACTGCATCTAATTACATGTGTTAGAGAAATATGTGGGACAGTGTTATGAATTATCAATTATTAAATGTATTATCAAACATATGTTTTATGATCAAAATTGAAATTTTCTAATGGGATGGAGAGACTTCGGTGATGTTTGAGCTTTATTTATTCAAATTGTGTATTTGGTTATTTGTGAGTGAAATAGTTGATCTCGTAAACAATTTGAAGGTTATATTCAAATTTTTATCTGATTATTTGACATTACCATAAAGATGCTTTCGGATTTGTCTATTGTTTAAGATTTTAGAATAGATTTTTTCCAATCACGTGTACTAAGTGTTACCCAATGTTTCATTTAGTCATCTAAGAAAAGTAAAGCAAAAATGTCAAAGAGATGAGAGAAAGCTCAAGAAATTGAGAAGAAGCTACAGGAGAAAGAATCGAGCGCGCATTCTTAGGGAGTTTGGGCGGATAACGTCTGATGCAACGTAATATCTTTATTGTAATGCCTGTAAGTACCAATATGTGTATCAGAGTTCTGGTTTTCAGAAAATAGTAGTTGAAAATAGAAGATTTGATTGCATGACTTGACTGTGTGACTTCTTATCTTATAGCATTTCAACTTTTTATTTGTTGGACTAATCTTGTCATAGTCCAATAATGGATGGGTTATTTTGTAAGTTTGCTGTTTTATCTGTCTAGAAATCAAGTAGGGTTATAATTGCTTTGGTGTCAGGTTCTTGGTATAAATTAGGGTTGAGTCTGTTTTTAATTTGAGTTTTTCAAGTTTTTCTTGAGTTTAGTAAATAGTTAATATAATTCAATCTGCTGAATTGATACTCACCAGTCCAAAATGTCTATCAAACAAGTGTATGCATACATGGAATCAACAAGGATGACTTAGATTCACACATTTATTTGTTGCGGTGGTCGATAGTTTGGGTTGGTGGTTGAATTACTGAACCAAACATGACTCACATATTTATTTGTATAAAGACATTCAGGTTAACTCAGACACTTTAAAAGCGTAAAATTAAAAGACGTCTATATGTTTTTCTAAACAAGCCAAATAGGGACTAGTTATAATAAATTGAGAGTGTGGTAAAACTGTTGGTGGGTTGTAATAATAAATCAAACTAGTGGATGGAGCTGGTTACTTTTTCAATTAAATGAATTTAGTAAACAAGTTGACTCTAATTGGATCATGATTGGTAAATAGACTTTTGTGGTGTTTTTGACATGATCATGAGTTCAACAAAATCAAGAAGTGGGTATCTTCAGAGTCCTTACAAAGAAAATTATTTTTGATGTTCTCAATGTAAGTTTAATCCAGCTCCTAAAATTATAGGAAGACGTAATATAAAGGCAATAAATCTTTTTATTTTTATCTCCCCACATGATGTTTCCAAATGTTTGTATTTGATAATTTGTTATAGAAATGAAAAACGATTATGAAATACATTGTTATTTTATGCAATAAGCTTTCTTTTTTTTGAAGAAATCATATTAACCAAGTAACAAAGTGACTTGATTTTTTAGGATTCGCACATGTTTGTTCACTTCATCAATTTGAGCTTTACGGGTGAAAGTATGAAATTTGAGCTTTTGTGATGGATAGAGGGAGGATGTTTGTGGCCATTGTTATTAATACTTATGGGGTATGTCTTTTGGATGATTTGGATTTATGCTTTTGTTTATGATTGATTGGGTGTATCTTGTATTTGATATAGAGTCTGGTAATCTGGTTCGAGTTCCCCTTTGACTAGTTTGTTTGTGTTAGGTATATTGGTGGTACATAATGTTTCTTTGTTTATGAATCCGTATTTGAAAAAAAGCGCAGTATATATGTTTTTTAAATAGATAGTTATTTTTTTTCTTAACATTTTCTTAAAACCTACTTCTTAAATCTACACAAATGTCCTTTATAAGACTTTTTCCTCGACATTAAAAGAGAATAAATTGTGAAATCATAATTCATGGTTTCTTTAACTTACGCATTCCTCGATGACAACTCCTACCAATAAACTGATTGCTAATAGTCTAATACTGTGTAATAATGAGGATCAGATAAATTGTAACTTGTTCTTGAGAAATAACTTCAAAAAGTTATGACATAAAATTAATAGAAGAAAAATTCGAACATGCAAGTTCTGCTAGAAATGAATACGATGCTTATCACTATACTACAGTTTAAGGTTCTAAATACCAACTTAAGCTAACAAACATATGTTAATAACATAAAGCTAGAAATTAATATGAAAAGAAAATAGTGAAATCAACAACCTTTAGTTTAGTTAATTAAGCTAACTAATTAAGGGATACATTAATAAATTTGAAGATATTATACGAACTAAAAATGTTTTCATCTCCTCCCCAGAAAAAACTCCTTCGTATGGCTTCGAGTTTATTAATAACTTTGATCGGGGCTTTAAAAAGTAAAAATAGTATACCGGGAGGCTGTCTAGGACCGCACGAAGAAGAACAAGACGACCTGCGATGGAGAGATGTTTAGCCTTCCAAGAAGAGAGTCGATTTTCAAAGGTTTGTATAACCGGGCTCCAATTCTTGGCCAAGTTCATATTAGAGAACCAATTTTGCAACGGGCAACAGAGGCAAACAAGGAACATTCTTCTTCAGGAGCGTTTAGACCCATTAAACAACATTCTTTTGATTAATTTCCAAACCCGAGACAAGGTAGAAGCATCTTAAAATTCTGATTAGGTTTTTTAGATTAGATAGTGACCATTCCCAAGTACTATTACATCATCAGCAAACAAAAAAAATGAGAAACGAGGGGACCATTGTTTGGGAGCTTAATACCTCTGAAGATGCCCAGGGAGCATGCTTGTTAAGCATCCAGTTTAATCCCTCCATTCCGATAAGAAAAAGAAAGGGAGATAATGGATCGCCTTGCTAACTCCTCTTGTGCACGCAATTCTTTGGAAGGGGACCCACTTATCAAGACAGAAGCCTTCGCAGACTTGAGAATCCCCATTGTCCAAAGTCTCCAACGCGGAGGAAAATTCATGTGCCCAAGAATGGAATCAATGTAGTCCCATGAAATGGAATCAAAGGCTTTGTTTAGATCTATTTTAAATATCAACCAGGAAATTTGATCTTTTAAGCCATGAAATAATCTCATTTACCACTAAAGGCCCGTCAAGAATATTTCTTTTAGCCAAGAGCAGTCTGAGCATCAGAAATTATGGATCCGAGAACGCTTTTAGGCGGTTTGCAAGAACTTTGGAAATAATTTTAGAGATGCAGCCGATTAGGGAAATGGGGCGGTATTCATCATAAGAAGACGGATCTTGGCACTTGGGAATTAAGGTTATGAAGGATGAAGAGCATTGCTGCTAATTTTTCCATCAATGAAGAATCCTTCAAGAATGTCAAAAAATGTTGGATGAAAGCAAAATTAAAGCCGTCGGGTCCGGAGCCTTATCCCGACCGCAATCCCCACACGGCAAGTTTTATTTCCTCAAATGTAAACGGCTGAGTGATTAGATCTGCTTCTATAGTGGATAAGCCCGGGATGTCGGAGCAATCCAATAGTGGAAGTGAAGGCACCTTTTCTTTGAATCTATCACTAAAAAACCGACGTGCCTCGTTTTTTATTTCTCCAGGTTGTGAAGACAAACTCCATTAATAAATATCCATTAATTCTATTGTATCCCTTTCTTGCATTGAATAGCCCATGGAAAAAAGATGAATTCTCATCACCTTCAACAGCCCATTTGATACGAGATTTTTGTTTTAAATCCTCCAATTTCTCCTTTTCTTTATCTAAAAGAGACTTTTTCACCTCTAATCTTTCTCTGCTTTCTTCCTCACTTAATCCAGAGCGCTCTGCCTTAGTGTCTAAAAATAAAAGTTTATTAGAAAGGCTGTTGATAAGCTCGTTTTCTTTTGCTTTCCTTTTTGAGTTCCAATCCTTCACAGCAACTTTGACATTTTTAAGTTTGATGGCCAACCTTGCATCCGGTCGTTGGGACTCGACAGGGATTTTGATAGCTGATTTAACAACCTCTTCCAATCCTTCACAGGATAGCCATGATGAGAAGAATTTAAAGGGCTTAGGCCCGATCTGATCAGAGAAATCGGGCAATGGTCTGAAAATTTCCGGGGCCATGCTGTGAGAATTGAGTCAGGCCAGCGGTTAAAGAATGCATCGTTAACCAAGAAACGATCTAGTTTACTAGCCTTCAACCCATTATCACTCAAATAAGTATATTTGGATCCCCCCATACTATATTCCATGAGATTACATTGGTCAATAAAGTCGTTAAAAATAGATGCACTATATGAATTAAATTCCGAGTTAAGTCTGTCATCAGGGCATCTTACCTCATTAAAATCGCCAAAGAGAATCCACATGCCTTGAAAACCAGATGTTTCTGCTATGAGGAAATCCCATAGCTCCTTCTTCGCACTTAACTCTTGGGGTGCGTATATGTTGGCGATATTAAGCATGTCCGTTGACCCTTTAATTCTTCCAATATTGATAAGGCAATTTCTTTTCTTAATCGACTGCAAACTTTCATAGATTGACGGGTCCCACAAACTAATGATTCCTCCGGATCTGCCAGATTGAGATTGAATCTAGGTTGACTAGTTATAAATAAAATGAGTTTGGTAAACTGTTGGTGGGTTGTAATAAATAAATCAAACGATTTTTGAACGGATTGCCGGTTACCTTGTTCAATTAAATGAATTTAGTTAAACAAGTTAACTCGAATTGCACCATGATGGGTTAAATAGATTTTTGTGGTGTTTTTGACTTGATTATGAGTTCAACAAATCAAGAAGTGGGTATCTTCAGAGTCCTTACAAAGAAAATGTATTTGTTTTGATGTTCTCAAATGTAAGTTTATCCAGCTCCTAAAATTATAGGAAGACGTTGTAATATAAATGCAATAATATCTTTTTTATTTTTATCTCCCCACAAGATGTTTCCAAATGTTTTAGTATATTTGATAATTTATTATATGAAATGAAAAACGATTATAAAATACATTGTTATTTTATGCAATTAAGCTTTCAGTTTTTGGGAGAAGTCATGCTAACCAACTTAACAAAATGACTTGCTCTTTTAGGAGTAGAGGCAAGAAAACGATTCGCACATATTTGTTCACTTCACCATCAATTTTGAGCTTTAATAGGTGATTTGAGCTTTTGTGATTGACAAGAGGGAGGATTTCTTGTGGCCATTGTTTATTAATATGTTATGGGGTAATGTCTTTTGGATGATTTGGATTTCTGCTTTTGTTTATGATTGATTTGGTGTATCTTTGTATTTGATATATATTCTGGTAATCTGATTTGAGTTCTTATATGACTAGTTTGTTTGTTTGTTTTAGTTATATTTGGTGGAACATAATGTTTCTTTGTTTATGAATCCGTATCAGTAAGTGCAATATATATGTTTTTTAAATAGCTAGTTAATATGTTTTTTTAATATTTCCTCTAAACCTACTCTTAAATCTACACTATTGTATTTTATGAGACTTATTTCCTCAACAATTTAAGAAGAATATATTATGTGAGTGATAGATGTTGATGGTTATTCTTTAAACTTAATAAATTTTATACATCTAAATGATCATACTACTAACATATTATGACAATGGAAAACATAAAACTTGACAAACAAGAATAACAATGCATGAAATCATACATTCATGTTTTCTTTAACTTACACATTTCTCTAAATGACAACCTAATACCAATAAACTAACTGCTAATACTGTGCTAACAATGAGATCAGATAAATCGTAACTTGTTCTTGGGAAATAACCTTCAAGAGGTTATGACATAAAATTAATAGAAGAAAATTTTGAACCTGCGAGTTCTACTAGAAATGAATACGATGCTTATCATTGAACTGCAGTTTAAGGTTCTAAGATACCAACTTAAGCTAACAAACATATGTTAATAACATTAAAGCTAGAAATTAAATATGAAAAGAAATAGTGAAATCAACTACCTTTGGTGTAGTTAATTAAGCTAACTAATTAAGGGATACAATAATAAATTTGAAGATATTATACGGACTAAAAATGCGACTCATTTAAGGAGAAAATAAAGGGTATGGAGACTAGTGTATTAAAGGATTTAACCATCATTAGGGTATGCGTAATGGCAACATGAGTGTAAGAAAAAAAATGTTGTCAAATAGGCGTTATCTGAACAAATCTTGTGGTCACATTTACACTTGCTTAGAATGTGTAATGATGTAATGAGTGTGAGCTAAATTGTATTAGAAAAGTTTTAAAAAAAAAATAAAAGAAATAAATAAATCCAAAGATGCTTATAATTGAAGAATTACATCACAACTCTGGTGGTTTTCTTTTTCGTTATCATGACTGGACTCACGACACTCTTTTGACGCCCAATCAAACAGTCTATACGAGTGGTGTTCGATGCCCTCATGGGCTCCACGTCTCTATCATGGAGTTATTATACCGACCCTTATCAATTATCACCTTATGAACAAATGATGTTGATTTAAAAATAAGATTAACGTGAGCACGAGTTGTTAATTAAAAAAATGAAAAATAAAAACACTAAAAACATTAATACCTTTTAGCTAATGAATTGATCATATGCATTTGAAAAGTTTTTCATCCGATGATTTTTCTGGGATTTGCTCCTACAACTCGAGATCAAGAACAGGTGATCGCACCCATTAACAACACGATCAACATCACAAAACCCCTCTGTAAGAATCATCAACACTCTCTACATTTCCCCAAAAATCATTCATTTTAACCTAATTTCGCTATTCATTTCGATTTTGTTCGTTTTTTTGCAGGATTCAAACGTTTGATTGCAACTGCCTCATCATCATCCTCATTCAGGTTCTCTTCCTTCTTTCTATCATCATCATTAGATCGTAATTCAGCTTCTATCTCGTTGTTATCCTTGATCAGATTACATTTTACACCTTTTGATTACAGTATTCAATTAGTGATTTTGTTTACTAGGTTTGATGTAATTATCAAATGGAGTTGAATTTTAGGTTTATTTATGAATGCAATACTTCACAAATAACCTATTGTCCACACAATCCCCATTCTTAGTATCTTTTACTTATAGATCTCACTCATTAGTCATCACTAAGCAGGATTAATTTGGGATTTTGGGTTTCATAAATTTAACCTATTGTTTCGCGTATTTAATAGGTTTGTACTTTCGACTGGTATTTAAGATATTGTTGATTGCCCGAAATGGATCCCAAGGGCACGGGCAGACCCAGGGTAGCAACATCATGGGCAATGTAACTCATTTATCATATGCAACGAACCCGTATGATTCAACCCAAATAAGCGGGGCGCCTGGCAGAGCACCACTAGGACCACAGTGGTGGGTCCTATAGCTGGTGCTCCGCCCACGCTGCCCAATTGGCACAGCAACAGCTGGCTTATCAACAACTCCAACAGCAGCAGCTGCATCACTTCAGCAGCAGCTCCATTCGTTTTGGTCAAACCAGTATCGAGAGATGAGAATGTCACTGATTTCAAGAATCACAGCCTTCCTTTAGCAAGGATCAAGAAGATCATGAAAGCTGATGAGGATGTAAGGATGATATCAGCAAAGCACCTATTGTGTTTGCTAGAGCTTGTGAAATGTTCATATTAGAGTTGACTTTACGTTCGTGGAACCATACTGAGGAAATAAAAGGCGGACGTTGCAGAAAACGACATTGCTGCTGCAATTACAAGAACTGATATTTTTGACTTTTGGGTTGATATAGTTCCCAGAGAGGATGTTAAAGATGAAGCTATGACATCCATGCACCTGTAACTGTGCCAGTTTGGCGGGCCTTCAGACGCTTCCTTATTATTACATGCAGCTCAGCAGTTACCGCAGTCGGGTGGACCAGGGATGATGTCAAATAAGCCGATGCTGGATCCTGGTCTTTATGCACAACAGCAGCTCCCCTTATATGGTTTCATCAATTTGGCCACCACAATCTCATGAGCCTCAATCACCCTCTGATTCATAGATGCTGAGCGTCATTCTTTTTTTAAAAGTTCGCGCTTTTTCTTAATACTAAAGTTTGTTTCTTTCTTTATCCGAATTTCCGCTTGAAATTGTTTATCTGATTATTATAATTTGAAGTTGCAATAATCACTTTTATATGTTTGTATAAACATATTCAACTTTTGACTATTAAGGGTCAAATACTTGATTCTTTAAGTAACTAAAATTTGCCAAACAAACATATGATGATTATTATCTTATCATTACGACTTCAAACAACATAAGCACGATCAAACACTATATCCGATTTTGATTGTTCATAATCACATGAAAAGTGAGTTGGGACTATGTTTTGGCTAAGCATCATGGTGTGATTGTGTTGACTACAGTCAAATCAGCTTTACTACAGCTGGTGCGAAGTTAATTGTGAATTTCTCATAGGACATGAAATGCTTGATGTTCGAAAAAAAAATGCAAAAAGTACTGAACTTTTTTTGGTTTAATGATGATCTGGAATTCGTTTTCCTTCATGTCTATTATTTTTGCTTGTCTCAAGATACGGTATGGTTATACCATGACTGGTTATCGATTAAAGTTTTATCAATCTGACAGATTCTGGAGCGGTTTTGTGCAAGACCCGTAAACGTCTTTCGAGTGATCAAACCAGAGAGATTAAGCTGTTTTGGATCTCTCCTGTTAAGTCCTGGTAAAGATTGTTATCAAGTGGTTGCTTGTATTGGTTTTCTTTAATAAGAAAGCATGCTGATTTCCCTAATATATGTTGGTTTGTTGACAGAAGTTCAAATATTATTTTGTGTAAAATTGTCAAATCTTTATGAGTAGATTAGATTATAAGGATTCACCTGGAGAAAACATGGTCATTGGCATCTTCACATTTAATCATTATAATGGATATGATATTGCTGACAAGTAGGCGTCGGCCATAACAAATACTCGTACTCGCTCTTTAAAAACTCCACCCGTAGCAGAAGTCTCTGATGAAGCTATACTAAGAGGCTGTTTGTTTTTTGAAAAAAAGTCTTCCATACCACTTTTGTCTGCGTCGCGCAGACCGCGGGCAGAGGCAGGATGTGCAGATTGTTTGTTTTTCGGAAGAGGTTTCATAAAAAAGGTCTGCCGACCTCTTTCTTGAAACAGACTTGGATTAAACTCTTCCCACCTCTTCTAAACTCTTCCAAGACCCTACCCTTCCCCCCACCCCATTCCATCGAACAATCTGCGACCCGTAGCACCGTCGCCCTGTCGCCACCCGTCCGACCTTCCGTCGCCACCGCCCGTCTTCGCCACCGTCCGCTTCGCACCCGTCCGTCGCCCCCGTCGCCACCGTCCGCTTGAGCACCATTTTCACCACCGACGACCACCAATTGCGCCACCATATCATCAGGTATGTTCTTTTTGGTTCGTATTTTTCTGTAAGGTTTGTTTTTTTTTTTGTGTTTGATTTTTATGATATTTGATTTGTATGAAAGTAGTTGTATCTTGGTTGTTTGATTTAGGTGTTATGAAACTAGTTGTGTATTGGTTTGTTTGATTTAGGTTAATAGAACTAGTTGTGTGTTGGTTTGTTTGTTTATGTTTTTATGAATCAACTTATGTTTTGAATATTAGTTTATTTAAGTTTCTGTTTATTGCAGCAGTCTGCAGAAGTTAAAAACAAACCTTTTTTCTTCTTGCAGACTGCAGAGGTTTTGTCCACCTCTTCTGCTACAGATGTCTGCAATATGGTTCGCAGACTGCAGACATTTTACCTCTGCAAAAACAAACACCACCTAAGTATTTGTTTAAAACATAAACCTGCTAATAATGTTAAGTTCATTTAACTACACAACTAGCACCACAAAAAAAGGGTTGAATGCCCATTTTTAAAAACCATATGAATCACTCTGCCGAGGCTTAGATCTCCGCCACGGCTACAATATAAGTTGGCATGCCAAATGAGGGGCTTACATCACAGCTATAATATGATCCTTGTTGTCACCGGAACACCAATACAACGACCCGCTTAAGTTCAACAACATATCTCAAGCGACCACAAAATCTCATCATCGACCTACATGAACAGATAAAGTAACCTCTACCCAAGTAAAGAACAATGGAAATAAAAGTAAATTGGAAGATAGATTTCGCCGCTGCCAGGAAGTCAATGCCACCAAGGCTCCGGTTGCAACAAGGCTCCCTACCCTTACAAGGTGTTGGCTTCCCACAAGATGAAACGCCAGTTGTCGCCGTGCCTCTGTCTCCGACAAAAAAGACCCCAAAAGGAACAACACCAAAAGAGGTCAATCGTGCTTCTACCTTCAACTAAAAGAACCCCAAATGGAAGAACCATTGTAAGAGATGGAGGCCTCCGGCAAGATCAATGGAGGGCGATGCCATCTACTAAGGCAATTATAATAGAAACGGTCAGGTGACCATCAAACCGCGCCGGGACACAAACGCCACCAAAGACAGTTAGAAGAGAGGACATGCGGTGTCCAACGCCGCCATCGCCTTACAAAAGCGCCAACAAACAAGCCACCCTACTCCACCGCCATCGCTAGCCACATCTCGGTAGAAGAAAAAAAGCACAACTAGGCATTACTTAAAAGGAGATAGAGTTATATCCAACGCATTACCACTTGTAAAACTACTTTTTTTGTTAGTTTGAATTTTATGATGTTTCTTATTTAAAATCTTATAAAATATCATTTCGTTCGGTTAAACCAGCATATCAGTAACATCTAGTTATCTATAATAATTTTAATTAATAATTAACACTAACATGAGTGATTAACGTAACTATAGATCTTGCATCCCATTATTTTAACTCGAATAATATAATATTTTACAATTTTGTATTCATTCATAAAACCAAAAACGCGTATGCAAGAACCGACACCCACTTCCCCTCCGACTCCGATCACCGGAATAATAGTAATATTTATTCGGTGATGGCATGACGGCCTCCACCTCCACCACCACCGCTACAACCACCGTCCTCCTCCTCCTCACCACCCTAATCTCCGCCTTCCTCCTCCACTTCCCCCACCACCACCACCACACCACGCCACCACCGTCGATCACTCCTAACCACCACCACCACCACCAATTGCTCACACATCCTCCAAATCCCACCGCACCACCGCTGCTCCTTCTCCACCGACCACTGCGCCACCCACTCCAATGGCGTCATCAACTACTTCTCATTCCACTTCTGCCACTTCAACCAACACCAATTCCTCTCAATCCCTTTCTCACACTCACTGTCGTCCTTCAATTCTACATCCTCGTCAAAACCGCACAAGATCGCTTCTCAATCGTCGTCACAAAGCTCTCAAATCACCTCAATCTATCCCCAAGCATGGGTGCTGTCACTCTCCTAGCCCTAGGCAACGGTGCTCCCGATGTGTTCGCCTCCGTTGCCGCCGTGGGCGGCGGCAATGCCGTACGGGGTTTGGGGCTATATTGTCAGCTGGGGCTTTTGTATCGGCTCTTGTTGTGGGGTTCGTTGCGATCTATGCTGCACCATTGGGGTTTCGCCTGCGATGTTCGTTAGGGATGTGGGGTTTTACTTGATTTCTGCTTTGTTTATGTTCTGTGTGTATCTTAGTGGTGAGATTTACCTGTGGCAGGCGATTGGGTTCGTGGGGTTTATTTGTTCTTTGTGGGGTTTGTGTTTTGGATGGATTTGGGAGTGGATGGTGGTGGGAAGTTGAAGCGTGGTGGTAGTGAAGTTGTGGGTGTGAAGATGATGGAGTTTTGAGGGGAATTGAGTGTGAAAATGGAGGTGATTTGAACAATTTTAGGAGAAAGGAGACGGGGTTGGGATTCAACACGCGTTTGATAAGGTATGTTAGCTGTTATGATTGATTAGTAATGGTTGATGTGTGTTAGATGGTTTGGTTTGTAAGAGTTGAGGTTGAATACTGGCATTGAATGATATTGTTGATATCTGATGTTAGGAACTTAGGATAGGGTGAATTTGCTTGATAAATGCTGAAATATGTTGTTATTTTGGTGCAAAAATGGGTGTGTAGACATTAGGATAGCTATAAGTTCACCTGTTTACTTGATATTGGAAAGCAGTTCACTAATTTCTGGTTGTTTAATGCGTTCTTTGTGATGATTTTCTTGGTAAATTGGTGGATTCGATCTGTAAATTGGTGGTTGCATTTTTTACTTGATTATTGTTCATTGTAAACTCCATGATAGTGCTTGCCATTTATGTTTGATGTGTTCTTTTGAGGTGATTTTCTTGAGAGCTCACTTGTATTGTTTGTGGGCTTGTTTAGTCGTGAGAGAAGAGATAAATAAATTTAATATAATGTCACATAGTTCCTCTGATTTTGTGTTTGAATATTGAACTTCATTCTTATTGATGAGTGAATTATATAGACCATGAGCTATTTCAATTTTTTTTTATTGCAATAGCTTTTATGTGGAAACAAATGCATGATGCAATGCTTGAATACATCATTCCTGTGATTAGAAACACACAAAAAAAAATGTAAAATTGGTTGATGATGTCATGATAGGAAAGATTTTGGTGCCATGGAAATTGTTGGTTCCTTGATATTAAACATTGAAGACATAAAGCAACAAAATCACAATTTGTATTTTAGTTGGTCATTTAGTGTTAGGATGATGGTGTTGCAAGTTTTGTATTCTACAACTTGATAATATAAGTCCAAATCGGGCTGCTAGATTTGCATATAACCGTTACAAACCTTAAATCTTGAATAAACTCTTATATAGCCTTTTAAGGTGTGTTCTGAATTAATTTGCTAATAATAAATTGCTTGAGAATATGATAATTGAAGTATATACGGACGTGCAACCTACTGGTTTGCTTTTTACTTGCTACTTAGATATATTTACTTAGGCCTTGTCAACAAAGCTTCTCTGATATGCATGTACACATACATACTTAGATACATCATGAATATACACATACATCTGTTATATGTACTTAGATTCATTTACTTACTTGGACATATATGCATGAGTGTAGAAATATGTAGTTAGATAAGCAAACATATGCATACATATATTTATAGATAGATACAAACATATTCACATGTTTTTTGAGTATATATGTATTATGCGCCCATATTTTATATCTATGTATCGACACACACATGGAGACATGTATACTTGCACATAGGCATGTTTACTGCATACATGTGTGCGCATCACATATATAATATATGTATACATGTGTGTGTGTGTGTGTAAATGCTAACATCTTGGAAACCCAAATGATATTGTACTAAAAACATCACTGATGGTGGTTTTCTGATAAAGGTTATGAACATAACCTGCTAATTATGAGTGTAGTTCATCCTAACAGGTCTGATAGACTATTTAACAAGTTATCTATTCCAACACGTGCCTTTAATATGAAAAAAAAAAAAAAAAAAAAAACATAGCAAGATTCTTGCTTTTAGAATGTCAAAGTGTGACATGGTTAAATGGTCTTGAATGGTATTTTCTGGTGACATAAGAATTGGATTATTAATTTTCTTAGTATCTTATACCCATGTAATTCTCATTTGTATCGAAAAGTAATCAAATGTTTTTGTTACTTGTCATCAGATATCAAAAACTTGGGAAGTGCCAGTGTCGATAATATTAATGCTCACGATCCCACAATCATCGCCAGCTGAATGGAACAGATTTTATCGATCAGCCAATATCGCTTATGCCCACTTCTCCTTATGTACTCATGCAAATCATTTGTGCCTCTAGATCACCCCATTGTTTCCTTCTCCCAAACGTCCATTTTCCTCTATGGTTAGTAATACTATTCGCCAGCTCATCATTTGCACTTGTCCACTTTGTACTTGAAAAAAAGCCCCAAAAACAGAGCAAATGCCAATAGTCCTCGTAGGATTCATCATGAGTGTTTTTTGGATCTCCACAATGGCGGGAGAACTTCTAAACTGTCTTGCAGCACTAGGGTCACTTCTTGAGGTGCCACCATCACTGCTAGGGTTAACCGTGTTAGCTTGGGGGAACTCAGTGGGTGATCTTGTTGCTGATGTGGCCGTGGCTAAAGCGGGTCAACCGGCTATGGCCATGGCTGGGTGCTTTGCTGGACCATGTTTAACATGCTCTTTGGGCTTGGAACCGCTTTGGTTATACAAACCGCTAAGGTTTACCCAGAAGCTTATGCGCTGCAGTTTCATGCGAGTATTGTGGTTGCGTTCGTGTTCTTGATTTTGAGCTTGTGGGGTCATTGTTGGTTGTAACATGGTGCAGATTCCGTGTGCCTAGATTCTGGGGGTTTGTCTTGTTGGTTTGTATGTGTTTTCATTGCAATAAGCCTGGTCATCGCGAAGCTCCAGTTCTGATCATGATCGTTCGGTGATATTCTTTGTAAACCCGTTGTTGATCTCGTTAGATATTGATACATGATAGATATCTTCACCATTTTCAGATGGAAAGTTAAAGTTATTGTATCATGGATCAGGTATTATTTAAAAGTTGTTGTAAGTTAGTTTTTATGTTATATTCAGGTTTGCTGGATGCTCACTTTAGGAAAAAGATTATATACACACGAATATTTACAAATGAGTATTGTTACTTGTGTTGTGGATTTTTTGTTTCAATGTCTTCTTTACTTTTTTCTAATAAATATTTAAATATTCTTATTAAACTAATAGTGTTTTATTAATGACTAGCATTAAAAACCCGTGTATATATGGGTTAGATAATTAAAAAATATAAAATATAAATATGTATATTTATAATTATGAAATGCCTTAGTATATATAAAATATTTTGATAAAGTATGACAAATATGATATCTTTTTATTTACAAATAAAAAGTGAATTAGAAAACATTTAATTTATTTGAATAAATAAAAATTAAAAAGATGTTCATAAAATATGAATGATTTATTACCTTAACTAGCTTTAGTAAACTTGTGTATTACACGGGTTGAATAAACAAAATATTAAATATATTAGGAATTTATTAATATAAAATATTTAAGATAATATATGATTAAAATTACGTATGAGTAATAATTATAAGTAACAAAACAAAAATATCAATTTTTAAACTTTTTTGTGTTTTTTAAAAATAAATTAAACATTTTGTTTCAAAACAACCATTTTAAAAAAAAAAATTTCCTTACTATAACTCCCAATTTTAATTATTTTTGTTTATAGAAATTTTACTATTTAAAAATCTAATTTTAAAGTATTTCGTATTTTTAAAAAAAGTTTGATATTTAGAAAACTTTATTTTGTAAAAGTTTGTTTCTATAGAATAACATTAACAAAAAAGATTTATTTTTAATTTATTAAAAAAACTATTATTGATCTAAAAAATAAATAATATTATTAGTAATTAAGTTAGTTATTTAATATGAGAGAGAAGCGGAAAAATTTTAATGAGATTGATTGTGGTGTTAACACGTGGCACCTCTAGTTACCCTTTTATTACAATGGAAAGATTCGCTAACGGCATTTCGTGCCCTTGCTTGTGGGAAAATGGAAGTGAACATTTTAGGTATTCTTAAGTTGTTTAAATAGGCAATTGGAAGATGTTTCTAAGGCCCGCAAACGAGCAAACTAACAGAATATACATGAACAACCAAATTTTGTCCATGTTTATTTATTAAAAAAAAAATTGTTAAAGAACTATTCATAGACAGTGAATGCAAATTAACAAAAGAACATTAATGAACATAAACAAGTATAAATGATTATATACTATTTAAGAATAAAATCTACATTTTTAATCACAAACATTATATAAAATCCACAAAAAATAAATACGGATTATTAAACATATTTGATAATTATCATTAACTATGGAGTCATTTAAAAATTAAAACCAGTAAAATATAAATACAAATTAAAAAACTCTTAAATAAACTAACACAAATGAACATCAACGAACAACAAAAATAAATGAAAACATAATCGAGCTTTCACGAACATAAGTGAACGAATGTGACATCTATTCATGTTCATTTGTTCAACTAAATGAAAAATTTCTTGTTCAATTTTGTTCATTTACTAAACAAACGAGCATAAACGAACTTTTCATTGAACATCCAGTCCGTTTGCAACCCTAGATATCACCAATTGTATGGTTCAATAAACAAAGAAGACCCATCTAAAGTTTTATGCTTAATTATTTTTTAATAATAATATTATTACCATGTTTAGTATATATAACTTGACCTTCGATAATAGCTCATACTAACAATTTCACTATAACACTCAAATTCATTTTTTTACAAAGACAATCTTAATACCTTAATCATAGATAATATCTATTCAATTCGTTTTTAGTACACAAGGGAATTAGAGAGACTTCATGTATTTTCTTGTTTCTTTTACTTTTATCTTAGATTCTACATGTACATCGGCCTTCTAATTAGTTGTACAGTGAATACATAAATTTTGGATTATTTTCAATTAGCATCACTTTCTAAGAAATGGTCCAACAAATTATATACGTCATGATATGAACCAGAAGATGAGAAGGGTCGGTTCTGTTAACTCGATCTTTAGACTTAAGTGGGTGGGTAATGGGTTGTCGGTTAACAGTCAATATCGATTTTTGGACTTGGAGACTAAAAAATTGGATGGGTGGGTTGTCACTTGTCAGCAGTTTGGGCTTAAGAAGCCCAAACAATAGCGGCCCAAAACAATCAAAAAGCCCAAAAGTCTAAATATTTCATTTGTTGTAGTCTTGCACTCTTGCAGATGCTGTCAACATGCGTTAGTTTTAAACCAAAACAAATCTTCATGTACTTCACAGTAGATGCACAAACCATGTTGTAAGGATTAGCAAGCAAAAAGAGTTGAACTTATAAGTATATAGATAATCATGTTAACCCAGACTAAAACGTTAAAACATAGGGCTACACCGTCGTCGTTTTTGTAGTTTACGTAAAGAGAAAAACGATTGTCTATTGTCGTCACATGAAAAGCTATCCATGTTATCTGTATGACTCCGGCAAGCGGAAACGGGCAAGACTAGCTTGTCTGCAAACATTTTACCAGTTTTGGCATCACATGCCAATGCAAAGTCATGTTAAAATCTCTCCCTCTAAGGTTGCTTCCTGGATAATATTATAAATAAATTAAATTATAAGAAAATAAGCCAGCCAACCTTTGAAATAATATTTTCTGAAATAGAAGATTACCTGATCAATGAACCTGTACTTGTTCTTAGTTTTTATAGAAAAACTTTGCATCTTCTTTTGCTGGTATGATACCATCCCACAATGAAACCTGTCAAATATATTCTGAATTACTCATCAAGCCAAATAAACTGTTTAACAGAGCTGAATTTTGGAAATGGGAGATTAACCATACCTGATTAAGAGGAATTCTTAGGAGTACTATAGTCAGCGCTAAAAATACAAAAACCTGCACGCAAAAATATAAACTTGAAGTTGAAATAAACTTTCGGTTTTTTTTTTTTTTTCTTCTATTGCCGTATAAGATAACCAGATACAGGGTAGAACAATATTTTGTAGATGGTTGGAAACCTAGAACAATGTTTCCATTCAGGATAAAGACAGGCGTAAGACTCTAACCAAATCTATTCAGGATTAGTGATTTTTGCGGATTGAAAGAACTAGTTTTTATATAACCATAAGAACAAGTCACCAGATTACTCAAGGGGCACTAATACCCTGCTACTAAAGGACCAGGCAAACACAGCTCGGGCTAGACAAGTGGCCTTCAAGGGGTTAAAGGTAGAAACAATGGAAGTTGGATTTGAACCATGATGGGAACTCGGAACTTAAATATCCTTGTCAGCATCATTATATAAAGTCACTAATTAATCTGTTAACTTATAGGTACAATTTTATTGCAGATGAACTATAATAAGCAATAATAATAATAACAAATAGTATGTAGAACCTGCTTGGTATTCCATGTGAACAGTGATTGCAGGTCTGCAGATATATCTAATGTAATCCAACCTGCATAAATGGAAGAAATATGATTGTGAAATCTTTATATGTTGAAGGTAATACAAGGGCAATTATGGTCCAATGCAACTGACTAAGTGAGGTACAAAACATAATTACCCCCTTCAACACACATTGCAAATCACCCTTTAAAATTTTTACACAAACACTTTAGCCATTTATGCAATGAACATACTGAGCAACACAAACTATTCACATGTGTTCAATACAACAGTTAAGGTTTTGTTTTGGTAGCCTCTTAATGGAACCATTAAGACCATTAAGAGCTACCTCTAAACCGGTCAGCATTCAGTGCGTTTGATTCGTTAAAAGAATGCCTCTTAATGGTATAGACGTACAGTTGCCTCTTAACCATTAAGCGATCAAAACAAGCTGAATGAAAATACCTAATGTCTAATTTTACCCCCTTTATCATCAAAAATCAAACGATGATTCTTATTTCTATCGATCTAGGTGTTCAGCGAAGTCTAGATCACCTTTCTCACACTTTAGCACTTCATATATGAATATTTCAACAAATTACATAGTACATTTTCTGGTCACCAGATTACCATAATAGGCAAAACAATTTCATGTTTTAAAATTATGATTGTAACAAAACACCTAATTTACAAGAGCAAGATCAATGCACATCTTAACCTCATAAGCTTAGAACAACAAACATTCATCAAATTCTCAACAGATCAAACACAACAATTCAATTCCGTCAAACAACCAAACAATAGCCCTAAAATCCAACAGATCGCTTCATAATCGCAAATCTAAAAGAACAATCAACGAATTACCTCGTCATCTCCGTTCGATTTCTTCTGAAACCGATTAACATTCAAGATCTACGACACAGAAATGAAGAAAGCTAGTAAATCGAAGTTGCAAAATCAAGCAAAATTGAACGGAAATAGGAAGTAACTAGTGTTTTAGAGAAACCTGAACATTGGCGGTGGGTGAAGGAGAGTTGAAATTGTCTGAAATTGAAGCCATAGCGCACATGAGAGCGAGAATGGTGAGAGAAGGTGAGGAGAGCATTGGCTCTGTAACCGAACGAATGCATCTTTCTCTATGGTTTCACCTTCTGTCTTCACTTTTAACCCTCTAGCTCACTACAACTATAACGAAACTGCTCCTGGTGTGAAGTAAATTGCTATTTTTTAATTTTTTAAAACCGGACCGGACAGTTAAACGAACGTCTTACTGGTTCGCTGGTTGGACCTGTTCAACCTGTCGGACTGGATATAAGAACCGGATAGAATTATAATTATTTTTTTTATAATAAATATATGTTAAAATTACAAAAAAAATTAAAAATTATATAAAAAACCGGTTCAACCGGTTCCGACCCCCGCTTCAACTGGTTCGACCACTGGTTCAACCTGTCCGGTTTCCCGGTTCGACCGATTAAACCGTTCCGACCACTGGTTCAACGTTAAAACAGTTTTAAGCACCGAACCGGACCGGATTGGAGTCTGGTTCCCGGTCTAACCGGCCGGTCCGGTCCGGTTTTCAAACCATGCTATTTTCGAATTGTGTATTTTTAGTTAGACTAAATTGTTATTTATCATCCCGTGGTTTGTTAAAGTAATTGTTTTTATTCAAAAGATTAAAATTAATTGTTTTAATCATATATTTTTATTAAGTTACATTTGCATCCGCTTTAATCAAACTTATCCATGTATTCTATTAAAAGGCTCTCATGTGCTATTCACATGATAGCATATCAGTGAACAACCCTTCATGGTGAAACTCATCAGAGTCCACCAAGTTAACGAAGCTAAACGCATCATTTTCGTACATTTTGTCTGGGAGTTAGACAGTTAGTAAAGACCCTTCACGGTGAAACTCAAAAAGAAAAGGGATGAATTTTGCCCTAGTTAAAATCAAACAAGAATGAGCAAAATACCCATGACAATAAACATTTTTAAGAAAAATATGCGTGCTCACCATAAACATTGTAAGGGTAGAACATATCATATTGTTTCCAAACGTACAACAGTGCAACAACCACGACGACTAATTCTTTAAAGGTCACTTGTTTGCAATTCAAGTTGGAAGTCAATCGATTAAATTTAGTGACAGATTGAACTTGACGGGTGAAGGTTTGATGATGATGAGCAAGATGCAAGTTTGATCGATCAGATGAAGGTTACGGATTGCACATGTGAGCATATTAAGGCCCTATCGATCAATTGCATGTGTGAGGAAGATTTCAAGTTCTAATGAATGTTTGATTACATATTGAAGCATGAAGCCAATCGATCGAATGAAGGTCAGATTGCATGTGTCGATCGATGCTCAAAGGTGGGAGGCAAAAGGTTTTTTTTTTTTAACTTAAATGATTAGAATGACTCTCATGTGAGGAGCACATGGATGGCTTTTAATGAAATCTATGAATATGATTAGCAAAGTGGATGAAAATTGTTGCTGATGAAAACTATGTGAGTAAAATGGTAATTTTTAATCTTGTGGATGAAAACGGTTACTTTTAACAAACCACGATGATGAAAATATTAATTTACTCTTTTAATTATATTATATGTATATATATTATTGTTGTGAGTGATGTGTTTTTGGTTAGTCTATTTTTCACTTTGTAATAAAAATATATATTTAGCTCATACTTTAGTTTTAGCTAAACTACTCGATCATATATGTTGTTTACTTACTAAAACGAAGTTTATGGATACTCAAATAATTCATGGCTTTGTTCTTGCTTAAGCTCGAAAAAACACTCTCAAAATCGGCTCATGAGTTGGTTTGGCTCGGATATTTATAAACCAAGTTGGGCTTGGCCCGTGAACATCCTTATAATTTACATGTTCTCTATACGTACCTTTTAAGTAGTGTTTTACGTTATAATTTGAAGGGTTAAAATATATGATCGGTTATGTACATTAATTGTATCTGTTTTATACTTACTTTTGTTTGATGAATAAACATAATTTTAGAGTAATAATATGAAGAAAAAAAAATTAAGTTAAATAAGTAATACACATTTAAACACACGAATATAAAATTTTGTGTGGAAAAGAACATGAACTTGATGTGATGAGAGCCCTGGTATTCAAGTATTGGATCAAATAAGATTAGCTTTAAAATTTATCATCAGTTTGTGTAGGTAAGGTTTAAATGGTTGAATTATTCATTTTAAGTTGTTCTACAAATTTGATCCCGTTACAATACAACTAAATGATGAATGCTGAGTCGATTCATGACATCAATTGTGAGGTTGATGTTTATCGTTGACCTTTTTTCCGGAACAATTTCAAGATTTGATGCGGTATTTTTACGGTAGATCCGTAGACATTTTGTGATACGGTCTGTACTCTGTTTTGCAACCTTCTCTTGTTTATTGAACCACCAAGAATGATTAGATTATGAACTTATACTAGTTTCTTTTGTAATAAGAAAACTTTATTTCATCATAGAACGTAGCAACAAAACTTAACATATCAATATGTAAACACGTTTGTATATGCAAAGAGAATGCAAGTAGATGAAGACTAGGAAGGGTATACCGGTGGTTCACCCAAGTCGTGAAGTGATAGTTGGAATGATAAGGTGCCCTGTCTCAATACTAGAGGTCATGAGTTCAAATCCTACAAATGATAGATATTAGAGTAAATTAGAAGTATAATAGGAGACGTCATAAAAAAAAAAATGATAGTTCAGCCGAGGTGTTTCTAGAAAACCATTTTTGTCATGATTTATTTAAAGTCCTTGTACCAAGAACCATACATGTTCTTTCTTTACCTAATAGATTTGGGTTCTGTCAAGGGGCTTGCCCAATAACAAGGAACGAATAACATTGCAGCTCAACCACGTCACGATTAGGTATACCCGAGAGTTATCGACCGAAAAATATTGTAGCTCGATCAAAGTAAACACGAGGCATGTGGTCATAACCCATGAAGCTGACTATCGATATGCAAAGCGTACCTAAAATAAAATAATTTGTTGTATTCAGTGAGCTGTAAGTTAGTGTTTGTGTACTGATGCATTATCACAGATAAAGCTTTGTATTTGTTTGTTAGTAGCATAATAATAGTAATAAATATTTTGATCACATCCGATGTAGTACAATATCAGGTTGAGAAAACATCCAATAAACGTTTTTGGCTATCATAAACTCTTTCGCTGTATCATGTATGAGAACATTAGTTGTTTAATAGCATTAGTGTTAGTGATATTGTATCATGCTAGCCCTTAATATATGTTAGTAGTATTAAACTCCACTAATAGAAGATAAGTATTGACACAAATAAAAATATATAATAATGATAATGAAGAGACCACTATGTATTATAAAAGCTAGAGATAACTTTTGGTGTTCAACTATTAATAGTGGTTGTTAAATCACACTTATATCTTATATATTACTTCCACTTGTAAAAAGACTTTAAATCTTAATGATTTCTCATAACATAATGTTTACACAAGTAGAGCAGCTATTTGCAACCATGCATTTGGGTATTATATAGTTGATGTCCTTTTAGCATTTTTCTTAATTTGCTCCTACCTCATTTTACAAAAGGTGATCAAATTAATTAATTAACATAATTATTAGGTACGATTAATATCTTTATTTATGTTATTACCTTTTATTAAATAACCAAACTCATGTTTTCTTTAGATTAACTTCATTATTGGTTTTAAGCGTGTGTGTAAGTCTATATATATAATAAAATAAACTATTTAAATGTAAACAAAGTTTAATTTGGTTTCCAAAGATGTATAGTAGGACTACTCAAAGAGTACGTGCATCGTGACTCGCTTGAAAATGATATGTTTGAAATCAGCCCACTTCTAAACAAGTCAAGTCCGAGCCAAAGTCAGCTCAACTCGTGGCTCGCTCGTTTGTTTGTTTACATTAAAGCCTAAACTATATTTATAAATTATAAACTAAAGTTATGACATTATTTAAATAGACCATAGACATTGGCCCGTCTATTTTAACCAGTACCCGATTAACCCGACCGACCCAATTTCACATGTAACCCATCAAACCGTTATCTGAATTATGACATATTAATTAAAGATCGGACGAGTAACAGGTTTATTTGGGTTGTGTTTCGGTTAGACTTTCAAACATAAAAACCTAAATAACCCGAACAGATTATCTCTAAACTCGAATACCTTGCCCAATGAAGAATACCAAAATTTTAACCAAGTAAACGTATTAAGCATGGGAATTTTGTATGTGTTGCGACAATTTGTATTTTGTGGCTTGTGTAAAAAGTTTGTGCATTATCAAAGTATGAAATTCAAAGTTCAACGTGTTTCTCAAGTGTCAAGTAGTATGAACTAAAAATCAAACAGCCGACTGAAGGTAACCGAAAACTGAACAACCCGACCCGATGATAACCGAAAACTAAACAACCCGACCAGATGATAACCGAAACTGAACAACCTTAATCCGATTAACAAAACAAACATACAGATCGACTATCAGTTAGAACATAAAACTTGAAAAACCCAAATAACCCGACCCGTCTACCGAAACCCAATTAATAACCCCAAATACACCCCTACATAGACATGGGTCATGTTGACATTAACTAGTAAGTAGTAACAAAACCTATATATAAAAATTTAGGGGACTGTCATATTTAGTATAATATCAATCGCGTAATATCGTTCAACGAGTTAAGATAAGAATATATATTACGTGTAAAAAAAATAACATAACTTATTTCCTTTAAAAATAAACAAGTTTTCTCCCGAGCCGCCTCAGTTTGGCTTGATTATAGATAAGTGAACCCGAGCATACATTTTGAGTCCATTTTAACATAAACAACTGACTCAAAATCGAGCTGAGCCCGAGCCTATCCTGCCTCGATCCGCTTTGCTCGTCTAGAGCAAGAGTGCCAGCTATGGAGTTCCATTGTTTTATAAGGTAGTTAAGTAATATCGCATAGATAGGGAGAAGATATTATGTTTTCTGTTACAGAAAAAGTTTCTTTTAGACATGATGTCTCCTAAAATTTGTCCTTTTATTTATTTGACTTTACTACAAAAATGACAACCATTTTACCTTACTTTTAAGTTTATGTATTTTTAATAAAGACAATTCTTCATAAAGATGATGTCCCTTGTTTTTCTTTTTATTTTTTTCGAACAGCAATTAATTTTGTAAACAAAAGCTCAAGCACCTTAGCAAGAAATCAGAGGTTAGCGAGCAAGATTACCAAACTAAAGTAGAATAATTAAAGTTGCACAAGTTTTCCCAAAGAAGATTCATTTTTTTTTTATTTTTAATCTAAAGGAACGAAATTCCTAAGATTTCATTAAAAACCAGTCCGAGTTATTCTGAATGGACTTAAAGTCATATCCCTTGAAAACTCATCCTCTTTGTTATTATCTCACGAGATATATGAAATGATTATTTTGTTCATATTGTGTTTTTTTTTTTTTTATAATCATGTTTAAATAAATCCATTTTAGTAAGTACATAAACACAAACTCAACTTTCATTCATGTTATCATATTACATGTTAGCGCAACTTTCATTAATAGTGATTTAAAATCATATAAAACATTATATAAGTTCTCATATCGGTTTTATTTTTGTGAAATATCTTAAACATGTCATTTATCTTGACAATGTCATGGTAATATGTGATAGCATCTCACATGTCCACTTTGTTATTCACATCCTTGGTTAATATTTATCGCCTTTGATGTTATTTAATTCAAATATTATTTGATTATTTCTTACTTTTCATCTTCAAAATTCAATATTGTTTTAAGCAATAGAAATGACAACCAATGTCAACAACAATGTAAAATATTTCTAATATGTACCGCCAACACTGGTCGTTTATATGTGAACTTTTCATGTATAGTTTGGGTATTTAGTATACAACTTGAAATCTACAACAGTGAATTCATGTCATTTGTGAGGAAGAGGAAGATATCAATGTCAACAATCAGCAAGAAGACACATTACTAAACGAAGAAATGTCGATTTATATATTGCACCATCTTAGAGGACCCAATGCTAGTCACAGGCGATGTGGTTGATGATAAAGGTCGAATGGAGGAGAAAAGAAAGAACAAAATAGAGCACAAATGAAAGAGGGTGAGGTGATGTTTGGATTTCCCCACCATGTGATGCTCATAGAGGGTACCAATCTTTAACAAACTTTATTTAAATCTTAACTAGAATCTGATTAAGATTCTATGATAATTATTTATGAGTTAAACACTCAAGAGCCATAAACTTTTCATTCATACCCTATAGGTATCTTATATCACTTTTTTTTTTTTTTTTTTTTTGAACGGCAAATCTACTCTATTCTTCCATTACACCAAATTACATCATTGTTTGGGTTTGGACCCAAAACCTCCCCTCTAAAAAGCAAAACCTCTACCAAGTATGCTAACCCCACATTTGCTTATATTAACTTAAAACATTTTTATCTTAGCGTGTATTTTTGCCGTCATCTCCATTATTTGATCAAATTTTTGTGAGCATAACGAAGGAGGCTATACTTAATAGCTAAAGGGCATATAAAAGAGGTAATAATAGGATAGCTAATTTTTTTTCTTTTTATTTTATAATAAAAGATTCACACACTCTCTTACTTTTTCGTTTTAGGATTTAAACACTGAAAAGAAAGGTCCAACTTGATCTCATTAAAACCAAACATATGAACCTAAAAGTAGAGATAAAGTTGGTCAACAAATTACATAATTGATTAACTAATCATGTGTAAATCTTTAAACTTGAAATGAATATATTAACTTGATACCTTTGAGATGTTTAGATATGCAAAGATATTCTCAAATCCAAACTTCTGGATTTTCCATACATAATACTTAATACATATAACAATACACAAACTACAAGCTCCAAGTTCTTCTACTCTACCCCTTTCACTCCCTATAAAACTAAATTGACTTAAAATAAATTAAACCAAACACAAATACTACTAAATCCGACTACATAATACTACAACTATCTGTGTTCTCATCACTGAAGATATGAGTGATATTATCGTTCACCGGTGCTCCCATTGGCGGCCCATAAGCGGCATGTGGCGGCTGACCATACATCATTTGAGGGTACATATTTGCTCGTTGTTGATTCATCATCATCGCGTGCATGTACTGCTGCTGTTGCTGCTGCATGTACTGTTGTTGATACTGCTGTTGGCTGAACGGGTTCCCATGATCCATCCTTGAGGACCTCGGTATGCCATCGGTAAGCCTTGAGCCGATGGCATTTGGCCCATTGGGTGACCACCCATTTGGCCCATCGGGTAGTTCCCCATTTGGGCATCATCGTAGGATTACCATTATTTCGACCGCCACCATTGCCGCCGCCGCCACCCCACCGTTATGGGCCATATTCCCCCCCCACCACCGCCATTTTGAGGCTTGCTGAAGTCAAGAAACTCACTTTGCTTGTTACTAAATTTTCCCTCGTCATGGTGCTTTCCTTCGCCTTTCTTGTCCCAATTGCCACCCTTCGCGTGCCCACCACCGCCTTCACCGCCTTTCTTGCCACCCTTTGGACTTGAGGCATTCTGTTTCTTTTTACGCAACCGTAACTTTCCCTTGCTCAAGATCTATGTTTGTTTTGTACACCCTGTCCAAATTGTTCAAAAATATTAGCACAAAAGGTATCAAGATTTCAACAAAATTTTACATCTACTATTCTACACATTAATAAATTATAAAACATACAAGTCACATAATATTATAATATTAACACAAAACACCAGTTTGTTCAAAAATATTAGCACAAAAGGTATCAAGATTTCAACAAAATTTTACATCTACTATTCTACACATTAATAAATTATAAAACATACAAGTCACATAATATTATAATATTAACACAAAACACCAGTCCACTAATGGTCAAAACTTAAAAGAAACAACTAAAGCGTGTAAACACGCAAGACACTTCCATAACTTTCCTTTGTACCATCTTGTTTTTGCCTAAAAGCAAACATTAAGGTGCGAACACGCAATCCACTTTCGCCACCCACCAGTTTTCTTTTTATCTTTAATTCCTTATTAATTTAATACAACTTTATTACTCGCCAAATAAAGTTAAAAAGATTGTACATAAGATTTTCTTAGCTACATCTTTGTTAAAATATAGTAGAAATAATTATAAGATAAAACTATCGTCCTATTATTCAAGTTTTACTATTGTTCCGTTCCTAATGTTCTTTTCATAATGTTAAAACTAAATGACAAAAACAAAACAAAAATAAAAAACAACACCCACTACTATTAAGTTGTTTACCCACTTACGCATGTAGCATTTAAAATTTCAACAGACATCCTATGATCAAGATGTGTCTTAAAAGACAATTATTGGCAAGAGATATTTTTATGAATTGAACTATAGCAAAAAAGTAATTCTTAAAAATGTACTAAAACTTATTACGTACTATTAAAAAATTTTATCTCTTGATAATATAAACTATGTGTTGGAATATTTAGAAAAAACGAAACACTATGGAATCGGGTGTGGCGCGATTACCAAAACAAATTTGGTTAATCTTTATTACAGGGTATAAAATATAAAAGATAATGATAATAAATATTGAGGCGCATGTGAAGAGTGGGGACACGTCATGTCAGTGATGGTCGCAGCAGCTTCGGCAGGACGAGTCCATGGACCAAGTACCGTCGTATCAAAGAAATCTATTCGTACCATCATAATTTTTCCTTATGATTTCAAAGTTTATCTTATTAACCAAAAAATATCTTTTTTTTTTAAATTAACACACACCCTCTACTTCTAAACAAAATAAATGAGCTGTTTGATAATTTTTTTATAATTTTTAAATGGATAAGTGTTAAATCATTAATAGTTATGAATCATTAAGTGTTAAACCAGTAAAAATTTCGAATCATTAAGAACCAGTATACTAGCATACTGTTTAACTATTCAAAAACAAATGTTTGAAGCAAATTCAAATAAAAACTCTTAATCATTTAGATTCAGTAATCCATTCTCGAAATAAACATTTTGAACCATTAAGAAGTTAAGAACCATCCAGACATCAGAATAATGGTTAAGAATCAAACAAACTACCCCTAACTTTCTTTTAAAAAAAAAATCTTTGATACTTACAACTCAACTACTAACTCAAGAGCATCTATCCACAGCAGTAAGAAATAAAATCTATTTGAAACAAACTTAGATTCAAATCAATTAGAAATTACTTTATTAGTTTATGATGTAATTTAGAAGAAGTTTATATGATTAAACAAAATACAAAAAAGTATATTTGAGTACTCAAACAGGAAATCCACCATTACCAGAGGTTGAAGGTACCTCACACCGACTCTAAAACCACTACTTGCAGGTTCAATTTCATCGATAACATATAAGAAAACCGTATGAAAAATTAATCGATTTGACCTAATTTCATCACTAACAAGAACAACGTATACACAATTAATCGATTCGACTTTCGTCAGGGTGAAGATCTCTACAGACCTAACACCGACTCCAAAACCATTACCTACAGGTTCAATTTTCACCACAGAAAACAAATCGAACACACAAACAAATCGAATTGACCTAAACCAGTTAAAATCAGATTCAAATCTCCGTTAACGTGGAGATCTCAATGATTTCACGATGAGAAAGAAGACGAGACTAACCGTCGACTTTACTCAAGAGCTTTTTGATCTTCTGCTTGCATCCATCACAGGCGCACTGTGTATTCAACTTGATGACACAAGTCTGCACAAAGACGAAGGGGGATTAAGGGTGAGTAATCGCCGGAGAATCAGAGGATGTGTGTTAGAGGTTGAGAATCAGAAGTACCTGAAGCTTCATGAAGTCCTGTTTGTTCATGTTGATGATTAACAGTTGATTTGTAGCTCATACAGGGGAAGTGAAGGTTTCAGATTTGAGAAAAGTGAAAAGGGCAAGAGAGATGTGAAACGAGAGACGGTGGGTTTTAAAGCGGTGGGGGTGGTACTTATTTCAAGTTTTCCTGTGGGGCCCGGAGTTCCAATGACCTCCAGCTTGGTTGGTGTTTAGTGTTTACAGTCACTGCTACACGGTTTTGATAACAAAATAATTTAAAGAAAATAAAAGTACAACATACGTATAATAGAAGTGTAAACAAATAAATTGATAGTTTTCTTCTAATGACGTTTGAAACCACCGTATAAGTATTTGAGTGAACTTATGAAACGGAACGTCAACTGTTCATGTCGATTTGACACCTCAAACCTAATTAGAGAGGTAAATGAGTCGAGCCGAACCTGAGCTTGCGTAGACTCAACCTCGGCTCGTTTTGGTTTAATAGGGCTCGAGCTCGGCTCGTTTCGATTTAAATGTCTCGTAATAAAAAAAAAAAGAAGTATATAAAACTATAGTCATCAAATTAAAGAAAATAAAATTTTGATTTTACGTTGTAATCTCTTTTAAAATAAATAATGTCTCGTAAAATATTATATTCATTTAAAAAAGACAAAAATTACAGAATACGTTCTTTATGTTTATATAAAATTACATATATCATCCTTTATTTTTAAAAACACATCCTTTATGTTGACATTTTGTAACATATTTCGTCCTTTATACTAAATTGCGTTAAGTTTTCCTGTTAAGTTAAGGATAATTTGGTCTTTTTATTTTTAAAGGACTATTAGTGTAATTATTCCAAATATAAATGACGTTTTCGGCAACTTTCTTTATCTTTTACGTAATTTATATATTATTATTACAACTATATATATATATATAAAAAATCATATTTATATATATAATTGTAAAAATATATAAATTAAGTAAAAAATAAAAAAATAATAATAGAAAACGTCCTTTATGTTTGGAACAAGTTACATTAATAGTCCTTTATAGTTAAAAAAGATCAAATTGCCCCTGACTTAACAGAAAACCTAACAACAGTTAGTCTAAAGTACGAAATCTATTATAAAATGTTAACATAAAGAATGTTTTACGTAATTTTTAAAGATAAAAGATGATACCTATAACTTTATGTAAACTTAAAGGACGTTTTATGTAATTTTTTCTTTAAAAAATATAGATAATTTAAAAAGAGTTAAGATTGTAACTTCTTTAATTTTACTTCGTTAAACCCTTAATGTGTGATAATTTGTCTTTAAACCTTAGTCTTTGATTGCATAGACCAATGCAACTTTTGATTAGATAGATCAATACTCTTTATATGAAGAAATGACTTTGTATTCAATATTTTCTCTATAATCTTACTATCTTAGTAAGAAAAATGATATGTAGAGAACTAGAGATATAATATAACCTTTCAATAATGATATAAATAGATGAATAATCTCAATCCTGCGTAAGATATAACGTGGTATTAAGTCATAAGCCATACTTTAGCGCAACTCTTGGGTATTAACATCAGATTAACAACCACTATTGATATATAGTCATTTGGGCAAAGCTATAAGTAGTTCTTCCAAGTCATCATAAATTTTTAAATGGTGTGTATCCTAAATTCCTAATTGTATATAGTGAGTACTTAGTGTATCATTACCTAAAAAGTTGAAAGTTCGAGTCTTGTCGTGAAAATGATTCAGATTTAGGAGTATGATTCGATAAATGTATGTTTGTTTATCGTTTTAGAAAAATTATAGATAGGATTTTCAACCTTTTATTTTCTTAGTGTAATTTGTAAGTTCACTTTAAGAGTTATGGAAATTAGAATAACAAGAAACTAGAAGTCGGATTTAGGTAAAAAGTAAGTGCCAGATTAATATGATTGAAACTTTTAACAATAACACTTAAGAACACAAAATCAAAGGTAGATAATTCAAACAGGGTTTTGATCTAATTAAGTGATTTTTCGTGCAATTTATCATACTAAGTTGTTTTGCATATAAATCCTACATCAATTAGTTTATAAGGAGGCACCTATGGTTTTCTAAAGTGGAGTTTATGTGTTCGAGACTCACTTGATACAATATACTCCAAGTGGACAAATGGTTTTATCATATTGTGCCTTTAGGTTGTGGGTTTCTCCTGGATTTGTGGGTCGGTTCACAATCGTTGTTTGTGTTCACGGGAGTGGGTGGCTTTTCGTCAATACGTTTACCGGGTGACCGCGGCTTAAAAATTATTCGTTAGCCGTTTAAATAAAAAATGTTTTAATTTAAATTTAACACATAAGTTATTATTTACTCTAAACTTGATAATTAAGATTGTGAAATATTTATGTTATGCGACATGTATGTTGCGTGCAAACTCAATCAAATAATCTTAGCAATTGCTATCATAGCCATGATTAACTTGTTATTTTTTTAGTCAACGGTCGGTAGAGTTTAGTTGGAACAAATGGATTCATACTCATTTGTTGTAATTCCTTGATGAAAATGATGTTAAAAACACGTTGAAATTGTTCAAAGAGAAACTAAATGATGTGACATCTGGTGCAAATTAGTGTGAATACCAGAATAAAATTCTCAGTGTAATGTATAACCTTAAGTAAATAACTATATTTGATAATTTTTAGTGACACCATAAGAAGACGTCTCTTTTGTGCTTTATAAAATATAGATAGTTGCATCAATAATCGAACTTATTGTTAATAGCAGCCACCTATGACAGTGATGTTACATTTTGATATATGAAACCTTTATGCACGAGATATTTTTTAAAAGATAAAGATATTTTTAACGTATAAGTTATTGTTGTCTAAACATTTAAACGTGTTACACGTTAGTCCCGCAATATTTATACTTTATTCATTTGTTTAGAAAAATATTATTATGTATGTTGTTCGTCTTGAGTAAAAACCTAAATACCTAATTTTAATAGGAATAACATTATCCTTCGAACGTGCTATGTGATATTTCTTGAGCGTGTCCTAAATTATGTATTGTTCTCAACAACTAGTAAGGGGACGTTTGGTTCAAAAAATTCTTAAAAATTGGAATTGAAAAATTTTTCATCAAAAATAATGTTTGGTTGGCCAACGAATGGAATTGAAATTGAAAATTTTTTTCTCATTCACTGTAATTCACATTACATCCACTTAACTATGGAATGTTTAACAATCCAATAAAATGTTTAAAATTAAAATTTCAATTTCACTCAAAATTAACCAACCAAACACGTTGTCAACTTCAACAACATTCCAATTCTAATTCCAATTCCATTTACAATTTCTATTCCTTTGCAAAACATTTTGCGAACCAAACGGCACGTAAAACTTTAGAATTCTGAAGGGGTGTAACTTTAGTAGTGTTAAATGTAGTTAATAGATATTATAGTAGTGTTAAATGTAGTTATAGGCTTATATTATGTGTCAGTTATGAAAAATATTTGAAATCTATTTGATATATTATATGGTAACTATGCATACAGCGTTGAAAATAGATATTTAACTTTTACACACATATATAAAACCAATTATCTTCGTACTATAATAAAAATGGTAATTAAGGGTGACATGTGTCACCATCACATTCCTCCTTAACAGAATTTTACCGCTTCTTTCTGCTATTAATGACTACATTTATTACTAATAATTTTATTTAATTGTTTCTCAACATAAAAATTAGTTTTTTTTAATTAAATAAGAATCTTTTTATTAATGTTATTTCAAATAAACAAATTTTTATAAAATGAAATTTTTTTAAAACTTCAAACTTTTTAAATACGAAATAATTTAAATTGATATTTTTAAAAAGTAAAAATTTTATATATAAAAAATAATTAAAATTGGGAGTTATAGTAAGAAAATTTTTGAAAATGATATTTTTTTAAAACTGTTTGTTTTTAAATAAAAATATTTAATTTATTTTTTGAAAAACAAAAAAAATTTAAAACAAAAGTTTAAAAAAGTTAATATCATTGCATATCACTTATAATCCTTACTAATATGTAATTTCAATTGTATCTTATCTTAAATTATTTTATAATTAATAATTTTTATTTGATTTAATATTATATTTATTAAACCCGTGTAATACACGGGTTTACAAAAGCTAATATGTTTATATTATGATGCAATTGCGTATCACATATCTTTTATATTACTTATACAATATAGTTTATAGCAGTATGTGTAGACAGGCCCTAAATAAGAATATATATTGTAATAGTAACATTTAAAAGAGTCTACCACACATGCTATTCTTCAAGAGAATAATATGCACAAAGGCATATCAAGAGAATGGATTGAGAAATTTCAAATGGGTTGCCATTCCTTGTTAAGTTGAAGTGAGGAACTTTACCAAAGGTGGAGAGTCGACCGCACATGCTATTTCTTCAAGGCTTTAAGAGTATTTATAAAAGGCTATTAGCTTAAGTCAACATGAAATGTATACTTTAGGTGTGTTTATTCTTCGATTAATGATTTGTAAGTGAATTCTAAAAATAAGGCATTTACATAATAAAAAGAATTGTTTTGCTTACGATCCTAGTAATGACTTACTAGTGTTACTAGATTTAACAAGGGGATTCCTTTAGTGAACTTGTACTGGAATCATCATATTTTTGCTAGACGATAATGTATGTATTGATACAATTATTAGTAGCTTTTAACAGAACTTAATAGAAAACTTTTCCACATATGTTGCAAATTAAAAGTAAATTAGAAAATATTATTTGCCTATTGGGTTCTTGCTATTTTAAGAAAGAATTTATGCATGATGTTTACAAATTCAATAACCCTCTTGAACCTCTATGAATCTACTCAGAGCATTCACATCAAGTTTATTATATTTATACTTATAATTACACTAAAAACATTATTTTTTTCTATCTTCTTCTCAATTAAATATATTGTTTTATACTTTTGTCATTATTTTTTCTTTCTGCTCTACTTACAACAATTTTTAAAAATATTAAAAAATTTATAAGAGTTGAACGATGATTCCCTAAATATACAAATTTAACAGTAACTTTTCTCTCCCATCCACTCACAACCATTTACAATAATTTCTTAAAATATAAGAAAAGCATTCATATAAATATAAGAAATTTAATGTGAATACTCTCATACAACACCCTAAATACTAGGATTAAAGAAGTGAAACAAACATCGTTGTACTCACGACATAACATTTCCCTTAATCTTGTGAGCCTAAAGTAAGGTACTAAGGTTCTTATTTATAATACCATGCTTTCTGATTTCATCCTCATAACTTTTTCCTTCATAAATGATTGATTTGAACCATTAAGTATTTTATAATACGAATTCGTTATAATGCTCTAATAATTTTTGTTGTCAATTCAATTCTTAGTGAATACCCTGATTTATCAACTTCAATCTTTTTCATTCTATTGCATAATTGCGTTGTAATATGTATGGTTACAATAAAAACAAGAAGAAGTGGGTGTGGGTGGGTTGGAATTTAAAAAGGCAGCTGGATATTTATTTATTTTAATTAATAAAACCCTGCACTGACATGATCCATTCATCTCCACGATTATATTTGACCCCTGACAGCTTTGAAGTCACAATACCTACTAAAATCCAATACGTTTTTTTATTGAACAGCACTTGAATCCAATATGTATTTGCCATCACATATTTAATTTAGGGAAATTTTAGGTGCATCGTAAGAAATTTAAAAGAAAGCGGATCAAACCGTCACGTTTTGGCTAAAATGTGATAGTTTGAAAACCTAGAGGTGACGGCTAGGTTAAAGTGTCACGTATAGACTGACTCCTGACAAAAGTACACTGATAAAAATATACGGTTCTGAAACAAAAGGTCACGGTTTGCCCTAACCGTGACGGTTAAGGTACGAGGTAAGTACCACTTTGAACCGTCACGGTTAGGCCAAACCGTGACGGTTTCTCGCCCATTTCATGGTATATGCACAACACATTCATGTTTTTATAAAAATGTGATTTTTTTATAAAAAAAAGTATAGAATACTATACTCAAAACCATACATAGTTATAACACAAAAGTAAAATATACTATAGATATTAATATTATAAAAAAGTATAGAATACTATACTCAAAACCATACAACTTTTTGAATAATAAAATTGATTGTATAGATGCTAATTTTGGTTTTGTGTTAGTATTCTATACTTTTTTTTTATAATATAATATCTATAGTAGAGTGTTTACTTTTGTGTTATAACTATGTATGGTTTTAAGTATAGGATTCTATATTTTTTTTTTATAAAAAATAAACATTTTTATAAAAAAACATGAATGTGTTGTGCATATACCATGAAATGGACGAGAAACCATCACGGTTAGGCCAAACCGTGACGGTTCAAAGTGGTACTTACCTCGTACCTTAACCGTCACGGTTAGGGCAAACCGTGACCTTTTGTTTCAGAACGGTACATTTTTATCAATGTACTTTTGTCAGGAGTCAGTCTATACGTGACACTTTGACCTAGTCATCACCTCTAGGTTTTCAAACCGTCACATTATGGCCAAAACGTGACGGTTTGGTCCGGTTTCTCTTAGAAAACACATGCGGTGTCCCCAGCACCACCCTTAATTTATTGATTTCTTTATTATTGCCATAAAAAACATATTTAATTATTCTAGATTTGTAATAAAAAATTTAAAAATATATTCTTTATAACTCGGATTGTTATCAAACAAATTTATATCGAAAAGTAGATGAAATAACACGTCACAAAGATCTATCAAGAATTTTACAAATCACATTTTAAAAATCACAGAAGAAAAATAAAAAATGTTCAAAAGCAAATAAAATTTTGAAATCATAGCAGCTCTAACAAGTTTTATCTTGTGATTTAAACGCTTGTACACTTTGTACTATTCATGCAAGTTGGTTTTATAAGTAACTAAATAAATAATAAGTCGTACCCTTAAATGAAACAATGAACATACTTGCTTTACATGAATAATAATAACATTTCATTGACTAAATAGTTATCCTGCGTCCCACCCTCCATCTATTTACTTCTCGCCGTTAAAAAATTATTAATGTATTTCTCAATTTTCTTCATCAGTTGACCTTTATGAACCAAAAGGTTACAAGGACCAAACAGCAAATATTCATAGTTTAGTGGATAGCCCTGCAAATCAGCATATAATGTTGGGGATGTTTGTAGCCAATTAAAATATTATAAGGGGTCAGTATACAATTTCAACAGAGTGCATGTGCCCATGCTGGCCGACATATGTTTAAAAAAAGACAATGGTAGTAGTTTAACACTTTAACAAACCGACTTAAGTATTTTTAACCAGGTGTGGTCATGGGGAAATCTTTTAATTATAAATCAATATCCCGGATTTCTGTACGGGTCATATAACATTAGACACGTCATATATGAGGGTCGCATATTTTTATACGGTACGTATAACCCCTCTGACAGCCATCTGAATTTTTTCTCGTAGTCAGTGTCGAAATTTGTTATGCGCGTCGTATATCCGTATATGTGTCGTATAGGGGGGGCTATATGGGGCGTATAGCCCTCCGACAGCCCCCTGAATTTTTCTCATTTTCAGTGTCTTCAACCCTATGCGTCGCGTATGGTGCTATACGAGGCATATAGGGCTATACGAGGCGTATAGGGGGTATCGATTATAATGTGGTGTCTCTGTATATTATGATTTATTAACTTTATGTTTTATTTATATAATAGCCATATTAGAGAAAAAAACAAGATGTATATTGGCACTCAAAGTTTCTTACTTAACACTCTTATGCAAACGACGACCCTTTACACACACATGTATATAAAGAATCTTTTAAAACATGTTGAGTTTAAAAATAGAGATAAATACTTGAACTGTGTTTCAAAGGTGTTACGAGATAGAGAAAAGAGCCGTCATACAAGTATATAATAATAATCTTATTATAACTAAAATAATAAGTTTGATTATTTTTACACATCTGGCCGGTTGTACATATATCTTTTGTATTTTTCTTCGTACACTTTAACGACGCTTCCGAGTTACGGCTCATTCATTGGACATGGGCACATGGAAGTCATTTTTTTTCGTTTTATTTTTTCGGCTACTTTTAAGTCAAATTATAGGTGGATGTTAAGTAATACCTAATTGACTGATACAGACGTGTTTGATATGATAACTAAAGATATTTATGTTATTATATATTTTATAGACATTGATAAAAATCTTTTATTTTGAGAATGACAAACATACATCTTATGTAGTATTTAATATACGCTATTATTAGTTATGTGAATCGAACACTTAATTTTTTGAGTGGGACATTATTATATAAATGTCATACCATGAGGTTATATATTACTATTATCTTAAACGTAAAGGCCGGTGGCCGGTGGCTTTTGTCACCGGCCTTAACCCACCTCAACTTTTAATTTTTACAATTTATCTTCAACTTCTTTTAAAAATTTTGTAAAAAGATATTTTTATTCCCACAAATTTTTAAAGTTTCGGGTTATCCTATACAAATTTTATTTAAAAAACTAAATTCTTAAGTTCATATTTTTATGTATGTGTCGGTATGAATTCGAGCTCATCTATCTTTTGATTTAAATTTTGTTCAGAAACAAGTTGGGTCATATAAAACGTTTTGGTACTTATATTATACACGTTTTGATATATATTTTTTTTTACGTTCGCCTACGTTTTGATGTAAAGTTTGTTTACAAAATGAGTGGGGTTTAATATAAAACATTTTCGAGCTTATTTTTATGTACGCTTTCGGTTTGTTTACATTTCGACATAAGTTTTGTTTAGAAACGCGCCAAGTCTAATATAATACGTTTTTTACGGTAAAAATCCGAGTTACTCTACGTTTCGACATAAATTTAGTTCGTAAACAAGTCGAAGATATTGTAATCTATATTTCATCATGCCATATCAACACCACCGCACGTGGTTTTTTATGTGCATTCTGAGCCAGTCTACGTTTCGACATAATTTTGTTTGGGAAAGAGTCGATTCAAATATAATACGTTTTCGTTCAACGACATAGATTCGAGATACTTTACGTTTCAACGTAAATTTAGTTCGAAAAAAAAATCAACTTAACTGTAGTTTATATTTTATTACGTCGTGTATGAAATATGCCTGAAAGGAGTGGCAGGTAATAAACTAGTTCCCTTAAATTATCACTTAAAAGTATACATTAAAAAATGAGTATGTTCCCACTTTAGTGATGATGGTGCACACTCGTCAACAGGTAGACCATAAAGTAAAGTTTAGAACACAACACAAAACATACACGACAATACGACACCGCATTCATACTTATTTATGTTCTTTTCTTATTTTCCTTAGGACATTGATCGTACACCCATCCACCTCTGAAGTTACTTTAAGTTATCTTACATTAAACTTTTGTCTATTACTAAAAATACTATGATATTTTTATATTATATATTTATTTTAAATGTATAATATTGTGAAAAAAAATAGTTCGTTGAAAAATAAAAAGATATACAAAATTTCTTATAACAAATTACTCTATTAATTTCTTGTATGTAAAAAGAACAAACGGGTTAATAATATAACCTTCAATATGATACATAACGTAGAAAAAAAAATTTATTAATGAATATCTGAACTAAATTATAAGGAAAATATAGAAACATCGTTGTGTTACCGAGTTTGAAAAAAACAAAGGAAAATAAGATAATTTTTTGTGTTGTACGATGGAAAGTGAAAAATAAAAATAAAAACAACCTAATTTTAAATATTTTTTATGAATACATAGGCGTCCTTCATAATTTACATGTTCATCATTTTTCATGTTACCCTAGTAAAGACAATAAGATGTACTCACCACCCTTCATTTTGTGATACGTTAACGTCGTATTGTTACTCTCGTGTGTGTACATTAACGTCGTATTCTTACTGTTATATGTCATGCTTACACATCTTTCAGCCAAGTAAATTTCATCTATGCGATCTTAATCCACAAGTATGGAGCACATGGGTGCCGCTTAAGGTCAATTATTGTTTATTTGGAAAATAAGACATAATAAAATTCGGTCAAAAAGCAACTTTATCAAATATGGATATCTACTTCTATCGAATGTTCTTTTTGTTTCAGGGCAGTTGAATCTGTAGAGCACATTCTTATGTTTTACCCGTTTGCAAAGGAGGTTTGGTTGTAAATGTTATCATAGTGCTGTGTTTCTAAGGTGTCTTTTACATCAATTCAAAAGCTTCTTCAGACTCCTTTGTAATGGAGAGTGATGATATAAAAAGAAGGCAATCTATGTTATTTTTGTGGCCACTTTTCGGGGTATATGGAATGCTAGATCTTCAACTCCAAGCCGGTCTCCATATCAATGGTGATTGATAAGATAAATTATATTTCATTCTCGTGGCTGAAGCATAGGGCGAATTGAAGACCTAGCGTGCCAAAAGTGATGTAATTTTTTATTTTATAAATTTCTAATATAATATGTGGTGTATGTATCTTCGGACCTAGCATCTTATTAGTAACACTTATAATAAAATAGTGTTTTGCTAATTTGCTATTAAAAAAAAGTAAATATCATCTTTCAACTGTCACCCCACGCGGGGTCACCACCTGCTAACGCCGCTAAGCGAGACGTGGTGTTCTCAGTGATGCAAAATGACCATGTCTGACCTCCACCCTTATGGAGTTATGGGTGAGTCTACTACACGAACTAAGCTTGATCTAAGAATAACAAACTCAGTAGAGCTGTGCTTGAGCTCGAGCTCTAGAAAAATCCAACAAGCCAATCTCAAGTAGTGTTGAGTTTGTGATCCACTCGATTCATTTTCACCCATGCTTTTAAGTTGTACGTCAATGAATTTTGTTTCAAGACTTCAACAATCATATTTGCTTAGAATAAAGAGATTTTATCAACAAAATAATATTTCTCTCTGTAGTGATTAGTAGGGTAAGGTTGCTTTGTTCACGCTTGTTTATTGCGATAACACGTTAATCCTACCGTAGCAAACATTTACACCATAATTATGCAGTGTAACTAACTTTTACACCGTGTTATACTATTGATATAACGATTTTTTCACCATTTTCAAATTTTTCTCTCCCTTTTTAAAAAAATTTCATCTATTTTTTAAAACCTTCTTAACTTTTTTCTATAATGTTGATTTTTAAAACAAATTGCACCATTAAATAGATAGTTTTAATATATTTAATTCAATTATAGTTTTTCTATATTTAAAAAAAATTAACGTTAGTTGTAAACCAATAATTTTACCACTGTAACTCCACTTACAGTGGTGACGTGGCTTGCTGTGTACCACTAGTTGGGTTATTAGGTTATCGCAATAAATAAAAGTTAAGATTTGATCCCTATTCATAATTAGTATATATATATGATAACTATGCAAAATAGTAACTAAGTTTTAAAATTATTTCAATTAGGTAACTTAAATTTCAAAAGTGCTTTAATTAGATTACTTGGTATTTATGTTTTATTTAAATTATAAGTTTTAATATATTTTTTTAGCATGGTTTCTTTTTGTTTCAATTAGGAAATATATTTTTTTCTTTTTATATGCTAATGGTGGCATGAATTTTAGGTATATTTTTATTTTTTTAATATAATTAATATTTTATTAATATAATTTCGTATATTAAAAATTTTGACATTCCCGTCTTTTTCTTCGTTACTTTTTTGAAATAAGAAAATTCGATAATGAATCGATTTGATGGTTTAATGGTTTAATTTAAGAAAAATATATATAAATGATTAAATTAAAATACTTTTAAAACTTAATTATTATTTAATAACATTTTTCTGAACCTTAAAGACAGAAATGATTAACAATGATTTGTCTTTTTTGAAGGAAAAAAAAAGAGAAAATTACCAAAATGACCAATTGACCAAATGGAATTATCAAAATAACCGGTCAAATTTGAAGATTTGACAAAAAAAACCAATCGGAGCCCGCCAAGTGTCATCCCTCGCTGACGTGGCGAGGGATTATTGGAATCCCTCGCCCCGAAAAGTGTGCCCGGCGAGGATATGGCATAATCCTCGCCCACGTGGAACCCTCGCTGACGTGTCTTTGATTCCTCGCTGAGTCAGCGAGGGATTATGAGAATCCCTCGCCCATAATTATGAAAATACCCCCCCCCCCCCCCCCCCCGCCCAAAATTTAAAAAAAAAATTAATCAAAAAATCTGAGATTTTTAGTTATTTATTGTTTTTTAAATACTTAAAAGTTTAATTTAATTTAATTTTACCCTATATAATACCAAGTTTACCCCTAACAAATCTTACATTCTTCTCAACATTCTTTTTAAAATTCACTTGCAATAATCTTGATCTCAGTAACACCTGTAACAAAACTTATTTTCGAGATATGTAAAACATTAGTTAATAATAAGTATAAACTACGCGCAATGAAGAATATAATTTAATTTTAATAAATAATTTCGAGATATGGAAAATATAAGTTAATATAATTAGTATAACTACGCGTATGGAAAGTATTAGTTAATTATAATAAAAATAATTAAATGTGTTTAAAAAAATACCAAAATTGTCACCCCTCGTCCACAATTAAAATAATTAAAATGTGTTTAACCAAAAAATGTAGGTTTTTATATATAACATATAAATTCCATAATATTAAAAATTTTACTTATCATATAAGAAGAACTTTAGAAGGGCGAGATTTTTAGAGAAGTCTTTATAATTTTATATTGAATAATTATGTATTATAAATACATAGATATCTAAAAAAACTCGATACGTAAGAAATAAATACAAAATCAATCAATTAATAAAAGAAGCCATTCAAAATTTTTTGATCTCAGTTTTTTAATTAACAAGTATTTTTTCGTATATTTAAAACATTATGTGAATACCCCTAATCAATCATTAATAAATGAGTCATCAATTTTTTTATAATTGCAATTCTTGAATTTCTAAATAAACATAATGGCTATTTTGATAATAAGTTAAAATAATTATTAAATAAGTGATATGGAAAGTCCAAAAGATTATTTTGTTTAATTTTTATAATAATATTAAGTTTTAAATAAACAAATGTTAAAGAAAATATTTTACTATTAAATTTTGTTTAAATCCCTCGCCACATTTCACCCCTCGCCTAATTTAAAATGTGACCAAAAAGTAGGTTTTTTATATATAACAATATAATCATAATATTAATTTTCTTATCAAATAAAAGAACTTTTCGATTTGAATTCTTTATTTTTATTATTGGTAATTGTATTATAATACAAAAAAAAAAACTCGATACGTTAGAAATATACAAAATCAACAATTAATAAAAGAGCCATTCAAAATTTTATGAACTGATTGTTTAGTTTTTTAATTAACAAGTATTTTTTTCGTATAATTTAAGCATTCTATGGATGAAATGAATACATAATCAATCAATTAATAAAATGAGTCATTCAATTTTTTTTATGAATTGGTTCTTTAGTTTCTTAAATAAACATGAATGGCTATTTTTTATAATAAGTTTTAAAATAATTATTAGAACACTAATGTGCATATCAAAATCCAAAACTGACTTATTTTGTTTCACTTTTTATAATATATGTTTCCTTTTAAAACTAAACAAACTGTTAAAAGAACAAATATTTTCACTATTAAACTTTTTTTGTTTAAATCCCTCGCCTCGATTTTCACGCCCCTCGCCTAGGTTTTCGGAAACCTCGCTGACGTGGGCGAGGAAGAAGTCGAATCCCTCGCTTGGCTCGCTGACGTGGGCGAGATACGGACACGTGGGCGAGGGAGTTTAATCCACGTGGGCGAGGATTCATGAATTTTCCTCGCCCGTGGCGAGGGTCAAAGTCAAAAGTCCATTTTCGTAATTTGAATGGTCAATGGTTAGTTTTGTAAATTGAGTTGGTCAATTGGTCATTTTAGTAATTTACCCAAAAAAAAAAAAGCATAATTTCAGCTTAGGTTAAATCATGTTTGTGAGCTAAGGAAACAACACTTCTTTTGTTGTAGCGGTTCCTAAGCTCCACCCTAATTGGGACTTAGAGACTCAAGTAGTCAAGTTGTACTACATTGCGCATCCTATTTGACAACCTAACTTAGTACCCTACCTTTATGGCTTTTTTTTTTTAGTTTTCATTTTTTCCCTGTGAGCTTTATATTTTTTTAATTGTTTTTTTCCTGGATTTTTTTAATTTATTTCTTAAATCAATTTCGAGTACAACACTATAAAGAATGCATTTTCATGCTCATTCGAGACCGATCCATGTCACATATAATATAATCTAATTTTTGAGACAATTGCATATATCTTTTTTTAAAACAATTTAATTACATATTTTCAATTTAAAAATAAATTGCATATATCCCATCATTTAATCTTTTTAATCACATATTTACTTAATGTATAACCAAAATTGCATATACTCCCTCTTTTAATAAAAAAAATTTCAAATGTACACATTGATTTATTTTATTAAAAATAAATTATAGATTGATAATGTTATTCTTGTCTTAACCAAACCTATAAAATTGTTTAAATTTTCATATACACCTATTTTTAGCAAGTTTTTTTTTTCTTTTTACAATTATTGTAACCTTTTCTTTTTTAATCATGTTTCGTTAATTGGTGTTTTTAGCTTCTTAAACTTTTTTTTTCTTTTCTCATGTTTTTTAATAATTTTATTTGTCTATATTGAATCTATTCTTTTTTATTAAACTTTTTGAATAACAATAATAAAATGCCGCACACATATACCAAACTTTTAATTCGTTACATAACTAAAAAAAATTTATGACAAAAAGCAATCACAAATAATCATGGGTTAAATAGTGATCTTATGATCTTTTCAATAAAAAGTCAAAATAAGTAAATTTGATGTTTTGTTTTCTTAAAGAAGGGGTTATACATGCAATAAAAGTATATTAAGAAATGAGATATATGTAATTTTAATTTTAGATCAGATAAACATGCAATTAACAAGATTTAGAGGGGATACATGCAATTGCCTCTTAATTTATTTATTATCGCATAACATTTTTTTTAATTCTCGAAAATACTCTTACGACATGATCTGACGTTCTCCCGTGACGTAGCACAGGCTGCTTTTGCTAGTTTCTTTTTTTTTTTTTTTAACAGAACTTTGAATTATTTCTAAATTACTTATAAAAATTACAATTACATTTCGTATATTTATAAGATATTATACATTACTAGGTGTTACTCAATTATGTGATGGGGGTGGGGGAGTGGGGGACTGGTCACTATTGATGTTCACGTGGGATACACATTTTCATTAAAGGACCAATTTTATGACGGTAGCTATAATCAATTTTTAAGTGAACTTACTATTATTATATTTACATTTACATCTTATATACATATTGTAAGTCAGAACCATCTTTTCAAAGATGTGCAAATCACCGTAAAACCAAAAAAAATAAATCATATCAATGTAGTTGAATTTTGTGAGTAACGTGTATATTAGTTATCCAATTAATGTAGAAACAAGATAAGGATTTATTAAGAAAAGATAATCAGGGTGGGGGTTGGGTGTAGTGGTAATTAGGTAGGTATTAAAGTGGTGTGCTCACCCCAACCAAAGGTTGTGGGTTCGAGTCTTGGTGGGGGCAACTCTTAGATTATCTAGGTGTTGTCCATTCTATCCTAGTTAATCTAGGAGTTATTGTTCAAAAAAAAAAAAAAAAAAAAAAAAAGAAAAGATAATCTTTATATTACAATAAAAAAGTAACTAAGAGGGACACGAGGCAACATCACATTCCTTCTCATTAAAAATTTTTCGCTTATCTCTCCTACTTAATAGTTACTATAATTACTAATAATATTATATAATTTTTTTATAGACTAAAAATACTTTTAATAAATTAAAAAATAAATCTTTTAATTAATGTTATTTATAAAGAAATAAATTTTTATAGAATAAGAAATTTTTCTAAAGAATCAAACTTTTTTCAAAATACAAAATATCCTAAAAATTAGTGATAACCGAGAGTTATATTAATAATTTTTTTAAAATATTTTGTTTTGAAACAAAATATTTAGTTTTTTTTAAATAAAAAAATTTTAAAAAGTTGATAACTTGATATCATTATTTTATTACTTATAGTTCTTACTAATATATAATTTCAACCATATCTTATCTTAAAATATTATTTTATAATTAATAAAATTTTATTCTATTTAATATTTTATATATTCAACCCGTGTAATACACGGGTTACTAAAACTAGTGTATTATATATATATATATATATCATATCCTGAAAACAAATGTGCATGACTTTAGACTTTAGTTGTATAATATTGTACGAACGAACATGAATTAAGCGGGGACCTAGTATCATGAGGAGGTATTTAAGGTAGCAGAAGTTGTCTCATAATATGCTTCGATACTAAGTAATATTTGGACTCATGATTTAGTTGTATATCATAAAAACGGTGTAAGATAAATATTTGTAAGGGCAAGATAGATAGTATTTCCGGTGTTCAGATGTCATCTAATTTTAAATTCTTTGGTCAAGTTAATACTATATCCTTTAAAAATGCACCATAATAATAAGATATTAGAAAATAAATAACGTCCTTACAATTGTTTTTCATGGAATTTCATCTCTAGAGAAATCTATTACCTATTGTGTTAGAGAAAAACGCCAAACACGGCTATACATTAAAACTTCAACTTTGAAACTTGCTCGTCAATGACTCTAAAATAGTTTTTCTTTAACACTATAAAAAGACTAGCTATTACTCTATTAAGTTAAACTAATAATTTTAAAAGCAACCAAATAGAATTTAAGATTTGTTTATAAGTTTTGTTATTTTCTCACTTTAAAATATTTATTAAGATAGTTCATAATTTTCAAAAACTTATTTAAAGGAGGAAAATTTTGATTTGATACGATTGTATATTAATATTAGTACATGAGGTTTTCACTTATGTTGGTAGGTTAGCAGTAAGAGCCAAATACTTTTTTTGAAATCACCTAGGATTAAAACCGGATAAAAATTGTTTAAGAGTCTTAAAACCAGATATTATTGTTTAAAGGAGATTTAAACAATAGATATGACTATAGATACAATAATTGCATGTGAAATTTGGAAATATCTTATCAATTATCTTGCAATATTTCTACCATCATATCCTCATATCACTACAACACGCTTCTACTATGCATCCTAATAAAGATGGACATAACTATGATTTTTATTTCTAACACCTTAAAAGGAAAATTAATTTTTATTCACGCTAAAACTTATATGAAAAGTTTATGGTCTCACAATATTATTCTTCTAACAGACTAATCATAAAATTATGAATTTCAATAAATCAATAACCCTTATTATATATATATATATATATATATATATATATATATATATATATATATATATATATATATATATATATATATATATATATATATATATATATGGATCAAATGAAAATCATGTTTATAATTAAAAACCGTAAAAACCACATCTATCCAATTACATAATTTATAATTGATTTAACTTTTAAACTGTTTAAAATATATTTGAGTAAACTTCAACCTTATTTTTCAAGTCATCATATATTTTTTAATATAAACTCCAAAAAACGTCGATAATGACGAAACGACTTACACATACGTAACTCGTAAGAGCTACATGTACGTAATTCTTAATTGTACACTTGGTAGCACGTATTTACATATACATAACCCATATATGTACGTAACTCTTATTTGTATATTTTGTAACACATACTTACATATATGTAATCCCTGGTTTTTATGGTTTATATATATATATATATATATATATATATATATATATATATATATATATATAAATTCATGAAAGATTCTATAGCATTATATTTTTAAATAATAATAACAATATTTAAATAATTATATATATATATATATATATATATATATATATATATATATATAATTAAAATCTTTATTAAATGTTCTAAGGTAAACCTTATATTTATAAGGCTATGGGTTTACGTAACGGTACGAGCAGGTATAAATTGTTTCCTTGCATATTTTTATATATGTTTTGAAATGATCTATATTTTGACGTGCATCTACGTTTTGATGTAAATTTTGTTCTGAAAATGAGTTGGGTCCAATATAAGCGTTGTTATTCGACGATATAAATCTAAGTTACTTTACGTTTCAACGTAAATTTATTACGGAAACGAGTTCGGACGATCGTAATCTATACTTTATCACGTCACGTGCTTTTTTATGTACGTTTTAAATTGGACTATGTTTCGACATGATTTTGTTTGGAAAAGAGTTGTGTCGAGTATAATACATTTTCATTCAATGGTAAAAATTCAAGTTATTTTACGATTCGACGTAAATTTATTCCAAAAACAAGTCGGGTCGATTGTTAATCTATAAATTATCACATTACATACAAAGTTGTCACAACTTGTTGTTGTTGCAACGCGCGGGTTAGGAATACCTAGTTATTATATAAACAATTGATTTGAATAACCGCATAAATTTTTTTGGTATTAACTTCGTTCGTTTGAATCAAATTGACCAGTTAACAAATACACTTAAGTGTAACATATAGTATATATGGTATTAAAATTATATCATATGCTAATGTATTCAAAGCTGTTAATGATTTCCATTTTATTACACTTACATTTTCTGTCTTTTATATCGTTCTTTTGAACGATATCAAGTGGAAACAAGTATGAATCATTAATAACTGTGCGACTAACATTGGCAGAGAAAACAAGAGAATGTTGGGGTCAACTGACATTGTTAACTTTTGTTTTCCATGTTAACGTATAACACGAGAATTTAAAACGACATAATAATTTTTTACGTTTAACACAATAGGTTTTCGTGAAAGACTATTATGACCCCATTTCCCATTGTTTTATAAAAAAAGTTATATAAACGTTTTACTAAGTAAATAGATTTTATAAAACTTACAAAAATTACAAACTTAACTAAATAAAACAATTATTATTTAGTATAGAAGCCTAAACTTTCACCAATTAGAAAGTCTATTAAAACAAAAGTAAAAAAATTTGTCATTCTAAAAAGGTTAATTTAGCTATCACTTATAGTTATTCTTGTCGAAACTTAAAGTATAGATATTAGGAAACGACAAATGTCCAACAAACTCTAATTATTTGACCTGATCCAATCCAAAAATAAGATAACCTGACCTAATCACGGTTTCAGCACCCGCAAATAAGGTTTTCATTGATAATAAAGAAAGTTAAAAATGTCGATTGTGGGTACAAATGATTATCATAATGTGGTACTATTAAAACGTGGATTATATATAAGATTCATTCTTAAATTCATTCTTAAAGTGCAATCCTCTACAATGCTCTCCCACTAAAAAGAGGGTGTAGTGTTCCTCAAAAGACCAACCAATTGAGGTGATATTTGTTGGGACAGGGTTCTTGAAAACACCCATCTGCAAAAGTGTTGGAATGAGACAAAAGACACAATCCCCATGCGTTTAATTTTATTAACTTTATTTTTATAATAAATAAATATTGTGTTTACAAAAATTGATAATCGAAGATAACGAGCTTTATAACGGTCACACAACTATTGAAATGTTATCTCATTTTGAAAGAAGAATGATCATATATCAAAATGTAAAAGAAACTGCAATTGATAATGTTTGAAACTTATTATATTGATATATTGAGATATAAAATGATAAGATAAGCATCAAATATTAATCATTTATTATTACGATAATCGTATTAATTTTTTAAAATCAATCAAAATTATTTTTTATTAGAATAATATCATTACATATATATAAAAATACGTTCTTTTATGTATATATATAAATCCGTAAGCTTAAAAAAATTTACACTAGTGTATGTTACACTTATATCTCGTAAATATTTACAAATACAATTGGGAGGCCTACGCCTCATATTTACAGATATAATTGTAACTTACACCAATGCAAACTTTTTTATAGGTGTAAGTTACAATAATATTAAACATATCTTGCTTATATTATTCTTAAGGATGGACAACCATGTCTACGAGGTAATTTTGTTCGTGAGGCACTCTATGCGAGTTAATTCGAAGAGCAAATGTCCATAAGTAGTTTTCTCAGCAGCAGGTTCATGAACTGTGTGTACAATAGGTTTTAAAATACAAAACATTTTGTGAAAGATCGATTCATCACTTTATCCCATGCACAACGCAATTAGGAACTACCAATTGAAGCTATCAGTTTGAAATGATCGATTTGTTTTGCGAGAAGATCGACCTTGACGAAGAGGGTTCCCATAGGCAATTCCTAAAACAAGTCAATGGTCCCTCAACTAAATATAGTTGAAAATCAAGAACTATAAGATTCAGTTTACTAGTACATAGAATTATGAAAAAGTATATATTTTCTGAAAGGATGTTTTTTATATGTTTCTAAATGTGTTACATTTTTATGCATTTAAGAAAAATGATGACATCGATTTACTTTAAGCATGTAAACTAATATTCTTTATTAAAAAAAACAAATTAAATGTAACATGATAATTTTACTTTGGTGAGTAATTATATCTACATATTCAAAAAGAAATTACACAATTCCTTATACTTTAACAGATATTCATGTTAGATATTTATTAAAAGAATATTGAGGCTATAGTATTTAAAAAACAAAAATGTTATTATTTTCTTAAAAAAAAAAAATAGATGCTATAATTATTTTGAGACAAAAGTTGAATTTGATTTCAAAAGAGCGATCGTACAAATGGTCAAAAACGATTTCTTAAAAGAATAACCACATCAAGTGAATTTTGGCCATCCATCTTTTGTTTTCCCCTTTCCTAAACCTAACCCCTTTTCATGCAAAAGATTTTTGAATCGCACACCCATCTAAGGCCATAAATAGTTAAAAAGGAATTTATAAAAATATATAATAAGAATGCAAGGAGAGAGAAAATTTATAAATTGTATGTTCCACTTTCAATAGATTATTTCGATTTTAGGCCCTAAAATTAGTTCTTCTAATTGTATTTGATCTTTCAATACTTTGATTTTAGGTCGTGTAATTAGTTATTCAAATTATATTTGATCTTTAAAAGAATTATCTTTGATTGGGTTATTACAAAATGCCTAACAGATGTACCTTATTCTATCTCAAAGCTCTTTACATTTTGTTGCTTTTGACAAGCTTCAACATTTTTAACTTGCTAAAATCTAATGTTTCACCGGTTTAACTGATTTTCTATTCTTAAAAACTGATGGTCTGGCAAAGAACGAGGCAAGCTAGTACGACTTTATAGTTGTTTTCCACCAGTTTTGTATTCGTTGCTAAAAGCCACCAGTTTATTAAACCCTAATCATTAGCGCGTAACCAAAAACGCTTATGATTTTCTGTTTAAATGGTTAGACTAACCAAGCACGTCCACTTTTCACAATTCTATATACTAAATTTTTTGTTGTAGTACGCTAAGATAAATTAGCATTGTCTCTTAAAATGTTTTTAAAATAAATGTTGGGTTTATATGTCATTTGGATCATTATACGTTATTTTAACCATGACTAAGTGGAACAAAAACGTTTACAACAAAAAAAAAAAAAAAAAAAAACTTTTACTAAAAGTTAGCATAATGATTCAAATACTAAAAAGATCCGAATAGTTGCAATAACTTGCAAAAATAACTTGCAAAACGTTTTTGTTCCACTTAGTCATGGTTAACTAAATCGAAAAGGAAATAAAAAAAAGTTGTTACTTTTTACTTACCTTTAAAAATCTAAAGATATAAACTTGGAAAAAAAAAAGGGTCTCTTAGTTTTATTCGTTTGACAAATTTTCAGCATTCTAGCTTATGCAATCCCCCTAGGGTATTTTGACATGTTACATTTTCTCTTTACGATGTTCTCTATCTTTTAACATATTTTAATTGGACACTGCAGTTCTTATGAGCTTCTTGAATATATAGTAAAATGGGCTCAGTACCTTTGCAGATGGCCCAAAAAGTATAAACCCTGGACTCCTTGTTACCCACTTGGCCCACTTTTTTATTTTTTATTTTTTTGGTTTTGTAAGTATGTAACATAGTGGTAATCAAACCGGGTTTTTACCCGGTCGTAGTTTTGATTTTGATTGATCGGTTCTGGTTTACTGGTTATGTTTGGCTTAATCTAGTTTAAGCAAGACAGGTTGCAAACCAATATTAACTTGATGGTTTGGGTAGGAACCAAACCAGCCCTGTCAAACTGGTGTTTTCCGGTTTCGGTTTGGTCAGGTTGTCAGTTCCCATTTGGGAACCATTTTGTTTATCATCTCTGTTGTAACGAAAACATAACAATCATACATCATTGACTTATCGAGTGAATAATGATAAGTTTGACTTTAGAGGTCAAAGGGACTATCCATTTGACTATTAAAATTGTCCAACTTCTTAAGTTTTATAGAAAAAGCCATTCTTTTGAAGATCAGATCGGGCCTACGGGTCCGACCGGAAATCGAATGGGTGACCGAACAGGTCTCATCAGTTCTTTTGAAGAGGTTCGACCGGCCGGTTCGTCCCGGTTCTATGGTCGGACCGGGAACGGGATCAGTGGTTGGATCAGATTTTGGTTTTTTTAAAAAACTTTTTAGATTTTAATGGGTAAAAACATGGTGTTGAACAGTAAATTGGTGTGTTGGGTATAAGATTATTATTAAGTTTTATATATAGCTATAAAATACACATAAATTACTTATACTGAATTATATATATATATATATATATATATATATATATATATATATATAATATCTTATATATAATTATAACGTTATACGGTCTTAAATCCGGTACGACCAACGGACTAGTAAGATGTTCGATTTGACGTTCGATCCGGTTCTCAAAACGTTAAAAAAGTTAAAAGTAGAGTTATAACTATATATCAAAATGCTACATGTGTCGGAAAATGTTGATTTTTATTATTAACATACCTCGTATAGATTTCAAATTTTTAAAAAGTCAATCAGCACACGGATTCTCATTACATAAGTGATGCAAATTATTATTATTATTATTATTATCGTCATATTATATCATTCTTGTATAGATGGACATGTATGTGAGTCTTACTAGATAATTACTTCACCAATGTATTGAAACCTTAGACTAATCTCATTTATCTATCCTTATAAAGGTATTGATGGTCAAAATTGATAAAGCCTATCGGATAGATTAGGAGTATATCTTATGATCTAATCTATAACCAGACAAGTGTGTAATAAAAGTCTCATATAGAGAAGAAACAATTCATGTGGATCGAATTAGTCTAAAATGACCTAAACTGTATTCTTAACACATACAATCTACTAGAAGGCTTTATTATTAGATGTATTGCAACCCTATTTAGCACATTATTCATTAAAAAATGTTTAGAAAATTATATGTTAAGATAAATGTTCTAACATATTTTGACTTGTATAATATTTAACCATTCTGTCCCAACCCACTTTATTTGTCACCTCACTATGAAAATTCCCGAAGCATGTAATTGTAATTACCCTGTATAAGAAAAAAGAAAGTGTATCAGCAATTGTTTTTCTTTTGTTATTGGTTTGGCCACGAAAGTTTCCAAGTTTTGCATTTTATCCCCTCCCCCAATTGTGTTTATAAAGACATAAAAATTGTGATCTCTTCTCTGAACTTTCCTTTTTAGAGAAAGAGAGAGGGAGCGTGGTTTTAAGATCGGTGGCCTAACTCTGGCAATGCCACCCGCCTGATTGTTGTTTCAACCTGCGAAGTTGCCTTTGGTACGGTCACCCTTACCATTGTCATCGCAGGAGGCGTTATAGTCTTGTCGTCATCCGTCGTTTACACCCTTGTAGGCGTCACGACTATCGGCCTCCATGTCTCAGTTCGGGTTGGTGATGGTGATTGATGATGGTGGTGTCGTTGGTGTGGTCACATGCAAGTTGGTGTCCCTTCTATGCTTGAGGATGGGCCAGCGTCATTACCGATGTGCTTTTGCGTTGTCCTCGGCGAACGGCGGCGATGCTCTTGATAATGATGCTGATGTGGTCGCTTGCATGTTGTCGATGCTTTCAGTGGTGATGCCGATGCGCTCGCTTGCATACTGGCCTTACATCGTTGCCTAAGGTAGCCCCGGTCTCAGATCTGATATGCTTTTTCATGGTGGTGGTGAGTATGTTGCTCTTTCGCATCCCCTTTGTGGTTGAGGTGTCGTCGTCGGCTCTCTCTGTCCCTCGAGATGTTCTCACTGTTTTGGATAGTTGATGTTGACAATTATTTGGTCTTTTGTTTATGTCGATGATGTTGGGTGTTTTTTTGGTCATTTGTTGACGTCGATGATGCTAATCGCACACTTACCTGAGACTCTGTTACTCGTCGATAATGTTGAGCTTTTGGCTCTTCTGAGATGAACAGAAGAAGGGGATTGCCACAATCAAGAAGCAAGCTAAAAGCTGTTGTTTAGATGACTTTAATACATGTACTCTGAACTATTGTCTGTTGCTGATCTTATCATGTTGTGAGGTTGTTGTTCGTTGATGTCGATGATGATGGACATGCCTTCAAATCAAACCATTGCTTTTGCTTTAGCTGTGATTTTGTATGAAAACTGGTGTCAGTTGCCTTGGCTTAGCATTCTTTTTCGATGTGCAGCCGCAACCGGGTATCTGTTTAATGATTACTTTGGCTTCGATTAAACCTGTTAGGTTGCGGATACGATGATAGAAATGTAAGTATGAGCCTCGGTTTACCCCGTTCTTAAGACGCGCAACGCACGTCCAAGTAAAAACACTAGTTGATTGTAAAAAAGGGTAGGGTGCTATGTCTAATGGCATATTGGACCATAAGATTCCGATCATCGTGATTAGAGCTTCCACAATAAGCTCGTTTTTTGTCTCCTCCCAAAACGACCATGTATCGCCACCCAATATTCTCTCTTTATTGTCCCGTTTGCCCCCCTCAAACACTTCATTCCCTAAGAATGACCAATTCTACTCTCATATCCCTCCCCTCGTATTCTCGTTTTTACTCCTTTGTCTCCAAAAACTTATATGTTACAGTTTAAATAGGAGAACTCATCTCAAAATACAAGTACTTTGAGATGAGTTCTTCTATTTTGTCTAACAATTGTATCTGAGCCAACTCAGAGTGGTGTTCTGGAGAGCTAGTCGTGACCAAGGAGAAAATTGACCCTTCTAAGGGTCGAACGTTACAGACTTAAACAATTATAATATGTTTTTTTTTCTTTTTTTTTTAATGTGGATTTGTTACGCATCGATTGTATGAACAACAAAAATAAAGTTTACCTACGGATATCACCTTTTAAAAATTAATATTTCATAATTTTCTCTTGTACTAATTGCATACATTCGGTTAGTCGATGACAATTAATATTGTTAGACTGCTAGTTATACCTACCAAAATTGTGTTGCGCTTTGCACCAAACTCATCTATTTCAGTTCACTCAACTTGTTTGTCTTCGTTGTTATTATTTATTTATTTATTTATTTATTTATTTATTTATTATTATTATTATTATTATTATTATTATTATTATTATTATTATTATGATTATTATTATTATTATTATTATATAATTTTGCTATGTCGGTTTCTATAGTGGTCTTATAGATTTTTTTTATTCACTAAGTGTATATAAATACTAAATCTAAAGTTGACTGGGTTTCGAAACCCATCAACTACCTTTTATTTTTACTTTATCCGCTAGCAATTTTACTTTTATTACAAAAATACAGCTATTTAATTGGTATATATTTGTTCCTAATGCAGTTCTTCATACCTAAGGAAAAATTAGATAAAAAATAGTAATGTATTTTACTATTTTTAGTTTATGATTACAGATTTTTTTTAAAGTAATACATTGATAGTGTATTTTACTATTTTTTTAAAATAACTTATGATTATATAAATTTTAAAATCATATATAGAGTTTAAGTGGTTAACTTTAACGATCTTGTTTTCAACTTGTGGTTATGCCACTTTTGCAGCGAATGAGTTTGTGTTGTTTTAATTTACTTTATGTAAAGTCTTGAATTGCATCAATGATGTCAAGGTTTCATACTAATATACAAATTTACGTGTGTTATCAATGAGCCCTTAAAAGTGTAGGTACACGATAACATTTTGATATTTTTTTTTTCAGGTTTTACACCTTTCTCAATGCGCGCGCGCACTCGCGACGTTAGTTTTCTTCACGATTTCATGGATCCGCCGCAATGCGGGGTCCTAATTATTGTAAATGCATCTAACTATTATGTAAGCATCCAAATATTTTGAGCTTCTTTATTTAAATCTAATTTGAGCTTCTCTTATTTAATTCTGTGTTTTGTTTTATCTTGTACCTAACTATGCATGATATTCACAATTTTATTTTTGTTAAGTATTGCATTTAAAATTATCATTGGAAATATAATTGAGGCTTGAATTTTGATGAAGTTAATATACAAGAACATATATATATATGTATATATATATATTGAGTTAATTACGCAAATGGTCATTGTGGTTTATTCAAATTAACATGTTAGGGTATTAAGCCTTTGAAGTAACAAGATTGGGGTTTGTATTTTCAATTTGTAACGAGTAAAAGTATTAATAATAACAGACGTTAATTTTTCTGTTAAACCTAAGTGTATTACGGTATTTTCACTTTACAAAGACTACTATTGCAATTTAAAGGGACCGTTTGTGTAATTCAATATATATATATAAAGAGATCGTTTGTGTGTATATATAAATTAAAGAACATACACTTTATGTTTTACAAACTTTAAATGAAACAACCCTAACACCATCTTTATCATCTGACCGGCCACCGCCACCGCCACCCCTGATCAACGACCACGGGTCACCTCTACCACCGATTGATGACCACCGGCCACCGCCACCACAACGCTACCACCAATTGACGACCACCAGTCACCGGCACCAACTGCCGCCCCCACCACCATCTCACCATCATCATCGCATCATGACCAGTTAACCAACCATCGTACCACCACCATCATCAACATCGTACACCAAAACGGCCGGTTTAGTTACCACATTCAAAGCTTGGCCTACAAGCTCTAACATGAAGAATCCCCAATTACATTATGTTTGATTTGGGTTTTAGGGTTTTGGAAAAAAAACTTTAGGTTCTAAGGATTTTGACGATAAGATTGTGATATAGATTATGTTTGTTGGGCTCACATTTGGTTAGTACTGACCGGAGTGATTAGAGGTGATGTCACGAGAGGTGGGGGAACCGACGGTCTGCTTGGTACTATGGCACCACGATTGCGATTGGAGGTGGTGTGACCAAGGTGGGAGAACCAGGTTTATTTTGGTTGTGGATTCGTCTGAACAAGGTGGTGGCTGGCGATGGTGGAGGTGGGGAGGGAGGAAGGGGCAGTCGGACTTGAGGTCGACGAGGGTGGGTGGGTGTGGGGTTGAGTGAGTTTTTTTCTTTTGTTGTTTTATAGTTTATTACACAAATGGTCCTTGAAATAAAATGATAGATATAGTTACAAAATTAGCCTTTCAAATGGTATTTTAGTCATTTTATTTATATTTAACCAAAAATTAAACGTTTGTTATCGATAATACTCAAACTTGTGATAAAATTAAAAGCACGATCCCAAACCTGTTACTTGAAACTCTTAATACCCAAACTTGTTATTTTGAATAAACCACAGGGACCATTTGCGTAATTAACTCATATATATTTTAAAATAACAAGTTTAAAGAATTAAGAGGATATACACAATATCTATTCTACACGTATTAACTTTTAAAATAATTACACATGTATTCGGTAAGACGCTAAGTTATAAACTTTTAGTTAAATACTATACATCATTTACCATAAGAATGCATATCACACCATACTTGCTGTTTGAAATTGAAATGAAAGCTCAATTATATATTTATAACAAAATAAAATAATATATAACTATTTATTGGAAAATATATATCCTATATATTTGTTCAATTTATAGAACCACCAACATTTTGATTTTTGAAGCAACAGATGTATTCCGTCCTAGGTTACTCCCCCCAACACGAGTCTTATTCCATGGAGCAATTCATGGAAATAAATCCAATTTGCACTTGCGTTTTGAATATAACAGATATTTTTTATTGACCAGGAGATAAGTATGACACAGTCAACAAACAATATGAAATATTAAAATAAGGGCACTGATTCCCTCTTAAAAAAGTAAAAAACTATGCCATTTTTGTTTCGATATTTGTTATCTAAAAATAAAATTTTCAACTAACCTAAAGTTGTCATATAATTGAAATCAATGTGAATCCTACTTTTATTTTGTTAATATTTTATGTGTATATCATATTCCACATCTTCACGTACATGCCATATTTAAAAAAGAAAAATATGGTGTGTTTGTAAATTAATATTTATATATTTATATATATTTTACACATTATTCAAGTGATAGATACATATCATAGGGTAGTCCTAATTGCAAACGTTAAAAAAACAACATTTAATTGAGAACCATCAATCTGTAAAAATCACATAGAATCACGTTAACTTTTGTATTATTAATTATATAAATTGATCAAAATATTTATAATTTTACTCCTTTCAAGATATATTTTTAAAAAGTTCGATATCAATTGTCGTTTGAGTCTCCCAAACATCTTTTTTTTCTTTTTTTCAACAATTACATATAAACTGAACTAAAACCAATAACATATATAACGTGCAGTAGCATCCTTTGACGGTTTAAAGTCAATAGCAATAATTTCTAGTGTTAATTGGGTATCAAAAAAAACATTTTTATAAATTCTTTTTGGGGTTAAATTACAAAGTTAAATAAACTGTTATTTTATTGGTAGATATGTTTTTGTTACAATTGTTGGTCGGTATATCACATAGTGTATGTATACATCTAACAAAACTATCTTTTTATATAATCGTTAGGATATATCACATTTAAATAAAGTTGTTATCCAAGTACAAGTAAGCATTATATTAAAGAAGGATGTCGGTTTGCTACTGTTAGGTTTTTTATAGTTTTTTTTCTCTAAGTTAAATATTACATATTGTTAAATGTGAACAACATTTAACTTTGGTTTGGTGGTTACCAAAATTATCCTCTTCACACAAGCCACAGGTTCGAGCCTACCTACCCCACCTACCCTTTCTGTGGGTTATATTTTTAGTTAATTTTGATATTTAACAAACTAAATTTTTTTAATTTATATAAGTAACAGGTTTATGATTCCCAAATATACTAATAAGCAACAAGTTTGTAACGTAATTTTTTCGTGACTCCAAATGTACTATCACAGTGTGTCTTTTTGCATGTTTGGGATTGCTTATTTTCTCTCAAATTTTGACTTATTAACTTCTCAGAAGTTAATAAGTCAAAAAAAGTGTTTGGCAAACCCAAAAGGACTTTTCAAACTGACTTTTCATATATGGTAAAAAGAAGGTTTTGAGAAGTAAGGAGTGAGTTACTTATTTATTTTTGAAAATTTCTTTTGATCCAATTTTCTATTATACCCTTTTACTATCTCTTATTAACTCCTATCGTTTTTAAAAGCACGTCTTTTTTGGTCATTTTACAACATTTTAGTTTATAAGCTAATCCAAATATTTTTTTAAAAACTCCTTCTGAAAAATCATAAGTTAATAAATCCTTTTTGTCAAAAGTTATTTTCAATCAAAATAAGCAATCCCATACATGACCTTTTTATTATCTATGTTTGGTTTTTATAGACGATCCACAACAACGAGTGGTATATGTTTATTTCCAACTATCAATCGGTATATAACATAGTTTATTTATATATCTAATCAAACTATCTTTTTGTATGATCGTTGGTGGATATATATGTCAATATACTCTTATGTTTAGAAACTGATATGGCATTTCGATACTTAAAAGATGTTGATAATTTCTTAATTTTTTATGCGAATATGGTTTCCATGACGTTCCGAAAAAATCTCGCGGCAACGCGTGAGTTCAAATCCTAGTTTATTGTCAAAATACCAACATACATAACTTTTTGATTGTAAAGAATTATATAAATTACGTATAAAATATTAGAAAACTAATAAAATTTTGTTTAATATTTATAGTCTACTCATGTTTCCCCTGATAAGAATATCATTTACGTAATCTCGTACAAGCTATAAGGGATGATTTTTGTCATTGATTTAACGAATAAAGTTGTGGAGTGATCTTTTTCACCTAAAAGACTATGTTGTATTTTAATGGACTAAGGGGCTGTTTGGCAATATCTGAATGATTAAGTGCTGAACCAATAAGAGGTCTGAACATTAAGTGTTAAACCATTAAGAGCTCTGAACCATTAAGAGCTATTATATCGTTTAACAATTCAAAGGCAAATGTCTGACCAATTCAGATAAGAGTTCTTAATCATTCAGTATTAGACCTCTTAACCATTCAGCATTAGTATAATGTTTAATCATTCAGAGGCAAATGTCTGAACCATTCAGACATTTGCTCGCGAAACAAACAGTTTGAATTATTAAGTGCTGAATCATTCAGATATCTGAACCATGATTAAGAGGCTGCCAAACAGCCCTAACTAATTTGATTTCTTCCTAAGAAATTTACCGTAACAAAAAAGATAAATATGGGTTCAGATCTTTTATAGGTATGTGTAGATTAGAGAGTTTGTAAAACATAAAAAAAAAACTCTATTTTATATATAGAAAAACATAAACATATTTTTTTTTTTATAAAAACCCTGCAACTCTGAATAATAATATTCAAAATTACCAGCTTTATATAACGGGAGGTAGAGGCATCGACGAACCGACGAATCTCTTCATCCACACATCTCTCGTGTTATCTTTATAATCTCGTAATAATTTGTTCGTTCGTTCGTTCGATCAATCGATCCAATCAAACCCATAAACCCCAACTCATAGTCTTTAATTCTCAATGGAAGATACTAAAGGTGAGTCTTGATTTTGCTGTCAATGTTGTTGATAACTGTATGTTCATCTCGATCTTCCGATCTTCGTTTTCATGTTTGAACTCTGATTTTTTGGTGAATTTGCTTTGATGATCCCCACTTTATGTTATTCAGTTTAGAAATTTCGGTTGCGAATTAAGAACTTAACTGGTTCCGATAATTTTGCGTTTGAATTTAGTATTGATTTGGGGATTTGATCTCTCGTGGATGAAAAATCAAAGATGGGCTTAAGTCAATTGTATGATCTAACTTAAGTATTCATCATGTTATGTGTGTAGCTGTAATCTGATTATGATGTTAAGATCAGACGAAATGATCGATCTTTTAGCAATTACATGTCAATTTTGAAGTTGAAATTGGGGATTGTTTGACATCTGAAAGTCAACATGTTGATCTTTTTATGTATTGGATGGTTTCTTGTAGAGTTAAGATCAGAGCTTGATGCATTTATACTTAAACTTAGTATTAATAGTTTCATCCTTAATTGGTACAATTGAAAGTTCAATTCTGATATCATTTTATATATTTTTGCTCCAATTTTTATAACAATTAGGCTCATTGTTCTTGTTTCTTTTCAAGTAGTTATTTTTGCTCCAATTTTTATTACAATCAGGCTCACTGATCTTGTTTCTTTTTGATTAGTTGTTGAAACTAAGGATGGGACGATTGCTGTCGCTTCGGCATTTGCAGGCCATCAGGAAGGTAAGATTCAGTCAGATGTTAAACTTTTTTGATTCTATAGCATTTTAGTTATGATCTTGTTTATGCTCTAAGAGGGTATTTGGATGTGTTTAAACTCATTATTACGACCCTCTGTAACAATCGAGTAATGATCTGATTATGGTCATGTAGTGGTGCAAGATAGAGACCATAAGTTTCTAACACGAGCTGTGGAAGAAGCTTACAAAGGAGTGGAAAATGGAGATGGTGGCCCATTTGGTGCGGTTGTGGTTCAGAATGATGAAGTTGTTGTGAGCTGTCACAACATGGTTCTGAACCACATAGACCCGACTGCACACGCAGAGGTCACCGCCATTAGAGAGGTTACCTCTTAACTCTTGGTTTCTACCCAAATTGTTTACAAATCATGCAAAGTTAATAGCTTTTTTCAAATTTTACTTCATATCAGGCGTGCAAAAAGCTTAACCGAATTGAGCTTTCTGATTGTGAGATATACGCGTCGTGTGAGCCCTGCCCTATGTGCTTTGGTGCCATTCATCTTTCAAGAATTAAGGTTCTGTTTATAAGCAAAACTGTATCTGAGTTCATTTTGGGTCGGTTTTTATGTTCTTTAATTTATGTTTTTGTGCTTGCAGAGGCTGGTTTATGGTGCTAAAGCTGAAGCAGCAATTGCAATCGGGTTTGATGACTTTATAGCAGATGCCTTGAGAGGCACTGCTCACTATCAGAAGGCTAACCTGGAGATCAAGAAAGCAGATGGTACTGGAGCCATGATTGCTGAACAAGTATTTGAGAAAACCAAAGCTAAATTTTCAATGTATTGATCTCAAATTTATATGAACTTGCTCATGATTTAATTTCTAACTCTTTGATTACCGAACAATTGTTGCATATTTACTAATAAGATTCAAAAAGTGTAAAATCTGATGTTTTCTTCATTCACTGATGTTCAGCTTTTGGATTGAATTAGTTTTACAGTCGGATCGATAGATCGAATTCAACTCAGGCTGATTTTTGAGTTATCGGATTTTAAACCCAACATACTCGAAAACCAAATAATTTTGGATTAAGAAAATAGTAACAATGTACAGTGAATTAGTATGAATGTATGTTTGGTTTTGTAGTGTTTGTATGTGTATAAACTTTTCTTTCATTTTTTTTAATCAAGAACTGAATTTGGATAAACCTGGTAGAAGTCAAATTTGATGAATAACACCCTATTATTTATTAATTAATGTTGTAATGAAAAACGTTTTCAAAAGAAAACAAATAGTAAACATTTTGAGCTGTTTACAACAAGCTACAAAATAATCAAAACAATGGCTGCTCTATTTTCTTAATTATCCATAAAACAGGGGGCATCTGCATAACTTTCTCAAGCTAGAAAAAGGCAATGGCATGCCAATTATGTTTAAGTTTCCTGTGATTTTGTGGTTTTTCTGTTAATCTGAAGAGCGTGTGTATGCCACCCCACATGAATATAACATATGATGATGCATGCCACCAGGTGTAAGTGCGACATCAAAATATCGCATCACGTTCATCACGCGTGCACGCGTGTGAGTGAGTGAGGGTGTTTCGCACCCTTTAGGGTGTTGTTCTTTATGGCAAGGAAATTAGGGAAACATTTATTAAGAAAAACTCCTACTTATATATTGCTTCAAGGTTCTACCATCTTCTTACGTGGGAGAAGTTCTCATAATTTTCTTTCACTACACAAATCCATCTATTGCAAGAGAGAATGGTGGTTTAACACCCACCCAACCATAGGCGAAGGATAATAGGGGCCAGCACACCCCCCCCCCCCCCTCCCCTTCTTTTTTTTTTTGTCATCAGTGTAAATTTTTTGGTTCGATTGTGTAAATTTTTGACGCGGTAGTGTAAATTTTTTTTATATATACATCCAGTTCAGCCCGCCTAAAAAAATTTAGTTTCGCCCCCGCCCCCTTATGGTAATATTCAAGTTCCGCCATTGCCCCCAACCAAGAAAAAAGGGGTGGGGACTATGGGATAGTGAGTTTTAATGCTTTTTTTTATTTTTTAAGTAAGCTAAAACAAATTTAAGTTTTATATTTATCATTATTTTTTATCAAAAGCTTATATCTTTTGCATTAAGAGCCTGTACATAAACAAAAATAACGAAACAACGTTTCACTTAACATTAGAATGCGACAATGTTAGCCTCAAGTACTAATATAACGAAACATAAAAACCACATAACATCATTGGACATAGACAACACCATAATAAAAGGTGAAAACCGTAAGCAAGAATTTTGCCAAAGCGAAACTAATCAACTATAAATCGCAAATATGAAAGATGAAAACCGTAATCACCTACCTAAATAATTTTAAAGTCTTAGCTACATAGAATTTTTTGTTTTTGTGTTTTGGCCATCAAAGTTTTGTGTGGCCCTTTTTAATTCGCCAAGTTATTTTGTAATTAAAATTTTTTCCAAATACCTAATTACTTAACTTGTATCATAAAATACGTGAAGAATTTGTGTTAATTCGATACGTTTTTAAGTTTATCATGTTATGTTGATTTTATTTATTTATTTCAGTTTGCTTGATGTCTTCGTGTTTGAGCGTTGCTATATTTTTTCGCATTCTAGTTTTCACATTCAAGTTTGTGATTAATTAGTCACGTAACGTGCGCGAAATCATTTCTAGTTAGCTAAAAAGTACACTTTTTGTAACTATAAAAATCCTCAGAAAAACATACACCCAGTGAAACTGAAAGCAAAACTTCTGAAAGTGGTTTAGAATATAATCTCCTTACTAGCTTTACTCTTTCTAAAACTAAAACCCTCCACTCAGGCACTTACCACTACGACTATGGACCGCAGTGATACGGCCAGCGATGTTGCACGAGCCATCATCGTAGCCCTAGGCTGGAACTCATCCTCCGACGATCGCAAAGCCGCTCTTTCCTACTTAGAATCTGTATATTTTCCTCTATTTTACTTCACATTACTTTGATCCATCGTTGTTTATAATGCATTCGCCTTCTGTAAGGATTTCGTTTGCAAAACGTGTTTGTTTTTGAAGATTGATCTTGTGGTAGCTAGAATTTCGTAGCAGTGTTATATTCTGAAGGATGCTTATGCATTTGTCAAGTTCGGATTAGAGATTGTGAAAGTTTAGTAGTTTAGTTTTATCTAGGGTTTTCCTATGTTTCGGTTTTCATTGGAGTTTGATTGGTTTCATGGGTGGTTTGGAAAAGATGTAGGTTTTTTGAGTTTTTGTTGAGGTTTTGGGCAATTTTATGCTTTTTAAGATGATGGAATTGAATGGTATTCGAAATTAGAAACGTAATTGATCAATGGAGTTAAGTATAAGAAGAAAAAACTGAAAAAATGTTGTGGAGGAAAAACAAGTAGAAGGAGAAAAGTTTGGAAATTGGAAGATTATGTGATTATGTCCTAAACCCTAATATGCGCAATTATGACCTAAACCCTTGCTGTGCTTTTTTGGTATTAAGATCATTAACCTTGAGTACTGTAGTTTACATACAAACTTTCTGTTAATTCCATGAATTTCTTTGGGGAAATGGGCATCAGGCTCTTTCTTAGCATCTCAACCAGCACCTTATGCTGTTTCACTACAAATTACAAAGTGAAAATTGCTACTGCACAACCTATTCTACTCATTTTATCTCTCTCGATAAGAAAAGACTATCATGACTTGAGTTTCAGCCACTAACAAAGGAAGTTGTTGTAAATTACATTTTTTTAAAGAACATGCTTACAACCATTGAATCCTTGGGCATAAGATGATGTAGACTAATCTCTTTGATTTCCACTACTACATCCAAAGATACGGTAAATCTGTAATGATCCCTTAGTTCTTCCCCATAATCTTTGATTTCAAAGATGCAAAGATGCATTATTGGTTTTGCAAAACATTTAATACAATAAACTGAGAACATACGATTATAAGTGTGTTGATCAAACACGCATATATACAATTTTGTTCTGTGGGTATTCAACTTTCAACATTAATATACAATTTTCGTGATAAGTTTTATCTATCTTTTTTTTCCTTTAGGTAAAAGCTGGGGATGTACGTGTTTTGGCAAGCACAGCATTTCGTTTAGTCAAGAAAGACTGGTCTTCAGAAGTTCGTTTGCATGCGTTTAAATTGTTGCAGGTATATTCCCTTTTTTTACTGATATTATTTTCTTCTCTAGTCTAGTGCTTTATATATCAAAAGCCACAACTGCGTAACTCAGCAGAAAGCTTTATTTCTGCATCAGCTGATCTACGAGAATCATTTGTAACTATAATCAATTAATCATGCATGGGAGTGGCATGAATTTACTGCTAAACAGTTTCAATCATTTTAGTAATCTAGCTACTAACATCTTCATAAATTTTGTGATTGTTAATCTAGTTACCAAGCATCAGTGTATGACACCAGCAAGCTGTTTGTCCCATGTTAGTTTTGTTAAGCTTATAATGTTATTAATGAGATTATGTAATTTGTAACCTATTCTAGGACCATGCATTTGTCCTTAAATGATCTCCCATCTAAGGTCAATCTTTTTTTGTTTAGGGACACTTTGGCAGGTTTTATATTTTTGGTGGGGTATTGCTAATAGTTAAACTAAAGGGAGGGAGTTTATGTCTGTAAGAATGTAGAGAGAGTGAATAAGTTATTTTAGTTTTCAAAATAAGTTTTTTACCAGCTCTTTTACCAACTCAGACACAATTTGTAATGTACGAATGCAAAGAGGTTAGAGTTGCATATCACCTCACAAAAATGCGGATGTATACTGGTTGAATTGATGTTAACAAATCCACCTTATGTCCGCTCTTTGGTTTTCACCAAAAGTTATTCTTCATTAGCTTCTTTCTAACCGGTAGAGATTACCCTTTTACAAATCGTCTCTCTAAGATGGTAGAGATAACCAATGCTTCCTCATTTTTTTACAAATCATTAAGTTCTTCACACTATTCAAGGAAGTCATCACCTTAATACAATAACAATGAAGATTTCTTCCAGAAATGTTCAATTCTTAGACTGACTTTGTAAAACTTGGAATTGTTTTATAAAAGTTTTAAGTGAATTATTAACAATGCATTTTTTTAGATTAGTTTCAGAGTGATCAATTTATACCAACGCACTTTAGTTACCCTTTCTCTTGAATTGGTCTTCAATGCACAAGGGTGTGTGTATGTTTGATGTTGGCTTGGGTGGTTGAAAATTTTTCTTGAAAAATTTGTCCAGCATCTAGCGATCGATCGATCTACAAATTTTAAGCCTTTGAAGATTATTCAGCTTTAGGCTTGTGATCGATCTACGTTCAAGCCATCAATCAATTGTAGCTCGTTGATCTACTGTTGGCCTGTGCATCAACTGAGTGTACCCTGTCTTTGTGTTTTGATTTAGTTGATTAGTGGTTGTTTGGATGGTGTATAAGAGTAGATTACGGACATTATCTGTAGTTAGCATTTAATTCACATCTTTGTAGTTTTTATAACCATCAGTAGATATGCATTTATATGTGCTAACATATATCAACTAACGATGTCTTTCCTTGCAGCATTTAGTGCGGCTACGGTGGGATGAACTAAGCCCTGAAGAAAGACGAGAGTTTGCAAAGGTTTCTATTGATTTAATGAATGAGATTGCAAACAGTTTTGAAGAGTGGGCTCTAAAAAGTCAAACAGCTGCTCTAGTTGCTGAGGTGTACTTCTGTATTCATGCTGACATAGCAAAACATCATGATAAAGCTCTATATACTTAGTTTATCTATTCTTTAATTTTACAGATAGTGAGGAGAGAAGGCATAAGTTTATGGCAAGAACTTGTACCATCTCTAATATCTCTTTCTAGCTCTGGTCCAACACATGTAATGAAAAATCCATTACTTGTTTTGTTTTATGATTTCATCAATTTTTTTAAATCTTGCATATGGAAAATCAAGCTGATTTGTGTTCTAGTTATAGGCTGAGATGGTATGTATGATGCTGAGGTGGCTTCCTGAAGATATCACTGTTCATAATGAAGACTTAGAAGGTTTGCTTCATCTATTCCATTTTTAAGTCTGGTTGCTGTTAATAAACATTCTTGATATGGCTTACGTGTGTTTATTTATATGCTCCGTGGTTAAATTGTTAGTACATCTTCGTTAAGTGACCATGATCTGATCCTTTAGCTGTTTAAAGTGATACGTTCCATGGTATAATTAAGGCGAGTAAATAACTTATAAGCTGATCCATATATTTAATATTCTTCAGAAGATACATACAAGTTTTAAAACACATGATTTAATTAAGGCGAGTACATAGATCATAAGCTGATCCATGTTTTTAATATTCTTCAGAAGATACATACAAGTTTTAAAACGCAACTTGTGCCATACAACAAAAAATTCATTTGCGATACAGGTATCTGCAACGTAGCATTCAAAGTTTCATCCTGAAAGATATATTTACAACATAAATTTAAGGCTTAAACACAAGTATGTAAAGTACAAGTTCCTAAAGCATGAAGATGTAATTTTTAACATAGACATACCTTTACTACAAAATTATAGCATACCAACAATATTGAATTTTTTGCTTGAATAGTGGACAGTCTGCTTGTCTTTACTTTTGGCTGAGGTTCTATCTTTTTAGTGACTGAGTAGAAACTCACTGTTCTTTTTCATTTTCTTGGTATTTTCTTACCTTTTCAAAGTTTAAATTTTAAATATATCTAAGTCAGGTGGATTTGGTTTGATCCAACTACCTGATCAATTTAAAAGGGGTGATCTGTTGGATTGTCATGCAGGTGATCGTCGTCGACTGTTGTTACGTGGGCTAACTGAGTCTTTGCCTGAAATTTTGCCATTGTTGTATACAGTAAGTATTGTTTTGCAGCTATCTTTATATATTTCACACTTGGGCTTATTTTACTATAATCATCACGCTTCTCATAAAACAGTTATTAGAGAGACACTTTGGAGCTGCCATGACTGAAGCAAGCAGGCAACAAATTGACATTGCTAAGCAGCATGCAGCTGCAGTGACAGCTACCCTTAATGCTATAAATGCATATGTTGAGTGGGCTCCTTTGCCCTATCTTGCAAAATATGGCACGATTCATGGGTATAATTTTTTTCCTATGCAATTGGATATCGGTTTTCCTTTATGTTATGGTTTCTGATTGTTAATTGTAAGGATAGCTTCGAAGTCCATGCTTTCTTGCATAGAGAACACTTCCATTTATTAATGTCTAACAATATTTTTATAATTTTCTCCCTGAACTAGTTGTGGCTTTTTACTCTCTTCATCTGATTTCCGGGTTCATGCATGTGAGTTCTTCAAGCTTGTATCTTCAAGGTAAGCAATCCACATTTATTTTTTTCCTGACATTATTCACTTCGAAATGTAAAATGTACTTATAATTATAAGTGAAAAAAGTTATCTAGAGTAAAATGTCATTTGGATGATTGCTTTTTGCAGGAAAAGACCTGCTGATGCAGATTCTGATTATGATTCTGCAATAAGCAGCATTCTTGTGATATTAATGAATGTGTCTACAGAATTTTTGAACATATCAGAGTCAGGTTTGGGATCATGACTGATAGTGACTTTGAGTTTGCAGAGTGTATATGTGAAAGTTTGGTGCCTTTGGGTTCTACGAACTTGCAATGCATCACTGGTGATAATGAAATACTATCTCAATATTTACAAAAGGTAATAACATGATCAATGTTGTGTTAGTTTTTTTTTTTTTAACATCACCACCTAGTAGTTTCTAGGATAAAATCACATCCTGCACCCTACAGGATTACAACCTACAACCTTTTGGTTGGAAGTACGCCACTTACAACCAGGATGTCCCATTGGGGATGAATATTGTGTTAGCTAACTTGTGAATTTGGAACTGCATTGGATTCTTATCCTCATGTTTCTTGGTTGAAACTTTAAAGTCAACATAGAAACTTGCTTTACATAAGATTATTTTTTTGAAAACGCATGTGGTAGGGCCTAGATCAAAATTTCAAAGAAATTGAGCTAAAGATTGTTTTTCTATTGAGAATTATTTCATTACTATGTATGTGATATTGTGATAGGATCCTACTTGGAAAATACAAAGATTAGTTCTTTCAATCCTAATCTATAATTTTTTTTTCCTAACACTAATTTGTTGCCTACTAAAATTACTAATCCTAATTCAGTAATTCTTGTCTGATAAATAAATACGATACTAATACTTATCTCCAATCTTTATCCATACTTAAACCCTGAAAATTATTCATACTTGAATATTGATAATTATATCAGGCCTAACAGTGGAAACTAACTTGAATGTCTTTGCAGATGATGCAATATTTCAGACATTATAAGCTAGAGCTTCACCATCAGTCTCTTATATTCTGGCTGGTATATTATCAAGATTATGCTAATAGCTTCTATGTAGGGTTTTTCATAGCTTTATGTAAAAAAACTCACCATTTTCTGTTCACAATGTTAGGGGTTAATACGAGACTTGCTCATGAAACCAAAAATTTCAGCTGGAGACAGCTTTGCTGATAATCTGGCATCTGGCTCAGGGCAGGCTGATAATCATAAGCAAAAAATCTTACCTTTTGTAAATGATGAGATCTGTAGTGTCATGCTGGATATATCTTTTCAGAGATTGCTCAAGAAAGAAAAAGTTAACCTGGAAATGAATTTTGTGGTGGGGCATTGGAATTATGGGGTGATGATATTGAGGGCAGAGGAGATTTTGGTCAGTATCGCTCAAAGCTGGTATGCATGTCTCTGCATTTTTGTGTGGTTCTATCATTTTCTCGTCTCCTTTCATAATATTAGTGTTGGGAATTGGGCGGGTCAAGCTTGTTGGGTAGTAGTAAAAAACAAGCTTGGGTCAAAACAGGTATCCTTTGGTATTGATTGAAACAAGCCTAGTCGGGCTGTCTTGGAGCTGTTTCTGTCCAAAAATTATATATCTGTTTGATTAGTGAATGAAATAAGGTTACAAAGGTATACCATGTCATTAGTAATTTAAATTCTTATGAATCAATAATTTAGAGGTTTTGGATTGTGTTTGCATATTGATCATCCAATTATTCATTTGCAAATCACGAATATTCAGTTTTAAGTGTTTGGATGAAACTGAATATCAGATTGTTTGAGAGTGAAATAATTACTTTTGGATTATCAATTTGAAAGACTTTATCTGAAATGGAACCCCAAAACCCCACTTAACAGATTTTATGCATTGAAGGTACATTTTGGCGGACTTTTAAACCCATTTTGTTAAAGCTGATTTTTTATTTTTCTCCTTCAATCCACTAGAGATAAAGCATTACAATAATCAACCCATTCATAAGAAACTGATAAATAGCCACCTTTGTTTATATATCCACTCCAATTTTCAAGCGTTATTGTTATAATTTTTGGATTGTACCTCAAGTTCTCAAGGTTCAAGTGTTGTTTACCGAACATGCCATGTGATTTTATGTGTGTGTTGTGAGTGTAGAGAATACCAGTCATAAATGTATTGAAGTGGCTGGGTGCTACACGCTTGTGGGTTTTCAAGTAGTTTTTAATAAACTAAAAGTGATAATTAAAAGTCATCACAGATTGAAGTTACCTTGTTATTTAAAAGGGGGATCTTTATAATTTTATTCTTCTATAAGGCTGTTCAAAACTAAACAAGTGTATGGGTTTGCTTTTATCTTTTTCACCCTCACTGATGTGTGACCACTATTTGCAGTTGGAGCTGATTCGGCTTATAGCTTCTTTCAAATCTGTTATAGCAGTCAACAAAGTTTCAGATAGAATCGTTATGATCATCAAAAGCCTTCTTCTTGCTCCACTGCCTTCCCAGGTAGGAATAACACTCTATTTCTGGTTCTTGAGTTCTAGAGGTAGCAAATAGGTAGGTCGGGAGGTGTGCTTGATGGATCAAAAACCAAAAATGTGTCATGTTTTGGAGAAAGTCAAAAGGAGTAGGGTGACATGAATAACCTTTCCCGGATTTTTAATAGTTAGATGACTTAAGATGTCAAATATGATCACCAAATAGTATTTTATTATATAAAGATTTAAGGGTTTATATATTAACACACTTTGGGCGACTTTCAACCCATTTGACATGTGTTCTTTTAGGTTATTATTTAGGATTAGCTCTTTTAGAGAATATATAACCAAAATTGAGCCATGAGAGCATTCACATCCCATTCTTCATCTGCATCTCTATAATTATACTAAAAATCACTACTTTTCTCTCTCCTTTTCAATTAAACAATACTTTTTATACCTTTATGATTACCTTCTCTCTCTCCTCTACTCATAAGCACTTCAAAAAATATTAAAAAATTAATAAAATTGAACAGTGTTTTACCAAATATAGAGATGGACAGTAGCATGTTTCTATCCTCCATTCACAAGTCACAACGACTCACAACCATTTTCTATAATATAAATTCTAAATTTCGGGTTTTCTGCAACCCATCAGCATTTGTTCAAGACAAATAATCTTTCGTATCATGAATACCTTTGCGTAATCAAATTTCAGAATTTGGCCGCACTAGAAAGCATGCAACTTGCTTTAGATAATGTTGTCGCAGCTGTGTTTGATGGTTCAAATGATAATAATGGGAGTTGCTCTGATGCACAACGTGCTTCATGCAGAATACTAGAAGGTTTTCTACATGTCAACTTTTATACATTCTCAAAACTTTTTAACATTATCATCTCATGCTAATTACCCCATTAACTGTGAATTAAAGGTTTACTTCAGCAACTTCTTTCTTTAAAATGGACTGAACCTGTATTAGTTGAAGTACTCGGGCACTATTTTGAGGCACTTGGTCCCTTCTTGAAGTACCATCCTGATGCTGTGGGAAGTGTCATCAATAAATTGTTTGAGCTCCTAAACTCATTGCCAATCCTTATGAAGGTTTGGTTTTCAGTTACAGTTTTATATGAAATCCACTTTGAATGCGAAAGCTCAGCTTGTAAGTTAATTAATAATTAGTTATTTATCATGTCATTTGTTTGGTAGGATCCTTCAATCAGTGGAGCTAGGCATGCAAGATTACATATTTGCACATCCTTTGTACGATTAGCCAAAACTGCTGACACCAGTCTTTTACCGCACATGAAGGTAATTCATATTTGACACTAAGTGTTTTTATACATGTTTCTTTTCGGGCAAAAAGATTTCTGGTTCAACTCGAACTGCCTTTACAAGTTACAAGTAGTGTCAGTAACCTATGAATCTTTTCTATAACAGGGCATAGCAGACACTGTATCATATCTGCAGAAGGAAGGTCAGTTGCTTCGTGGGGAGCACAATCTTTTTGGTGAAACATTTCTTATAATGGCCTCTGCAGCTGGGTAATATATTCACTTCTGGGCTTTTTTAGTTTATATGCCTGATGGTCAATGTTGACTTCATTGACCATGTTATGTATACTGGTGCAGACCTCAACAACAGCAAGAAGTTATGACCTGGTTGCTTGAGCCTTTGAGCCATCAGTGGACTCAACTTGAATGGCAAAATGCATATTTATCTGACCCTGCAGGTCTGATTAAATTGTGTGGTGAGACACAATTTATGTGGTCATTATTCCACACTGTTACATTTTTTGAGAAAGCACTTAAGAGGAGCGGCATTAGAAAAAGCAGTGTGAATACTAATAGTTCTACTGTTCCACATCCATTGGCTTCTCATCTGCCCTGGATGCTTCCACCTCTGCTCAAAGTAATTTCCTTTTTTTTATTATACCATTTATCTGCTCATGTACTTTTTTACAGAGTAATCTCATGCTTAAATAATTGCTAGAGGTGGCAATTTTGACACGTTTATGAATGGGTGATATGGGTAAGACAGATTGAAAGTCCCCTAAAAGACATGTGTAATGCGTACAACTTCCTAAATTGTTCATGGGTCAACCCAACCTGGCCCTGACTTGTGCTAATAAATGACCCGCTTCGGCTCTAATCTGTTACCCAGTTTGCCTGACCACCATAATTGCCAGTGTTGATGGTGATTCTACTCCCGTGTTGAAAATTGTTTCTACAGATTCTTAATGGATCCCAAACTGGACTTCCTAATATGCTGTTAAGAAAATATGAATATACGTCTTTACTAATTCCTTTAGTAGTATTTGTCTGCAAGAACGAACGAATCATATATTTATTGGTTTTTTTTTTTCTTTCCAGCTTCTCCGTGCAATACATTCTCTTTGGTCACCAGCTGTAACTCAAATGTTACCTGGAGAAATAAAGGCTGCTATGGCTATGAGTGATGTTGAGCGAACCAGTCTTCTAGGGGAAAGTAACCCTAAAATGCCCAAAGGTGCAATAACTTTTGCTGATGGCATCCCTGTAAATATGAAAGATGGAAACGCAGAACCAAATGAAACTGATATCAGGAACTGGTTAAAGGGTATCAGAGAGAGTGGGTAAGCTACCAAATATGTAACCTTTGGATGCTTGTTACAATTTGTGGTATCTGGTTAACGTGCGTGTTGGAGTTACTGATATGTGTATTTTTTTGGCGATAGGTATAATGTATTGGGACTGTCAACAACAGTTGGAGAATCATTTTTCAGATGCACAGATATTGAAGCCGTTGACTTGGCGCTAATGGAGAATATTAATTCAATGGAGTTTAGACATATAAGACAGCTTGTTCATTCTATTTTAACACCATTAGTAAGGAACTGTCCAACTGATCTGTGGGATATATGGTTACAAAGGCTCCTATATCCATTGCTTGTATATTCACACCAGGCTTTGAGGTGCTCATGGTCTGCTCTTTTAGATGAAGGCAGAGCGAAGGTTCCTGATCTTTGTGGACTTTCAGGTGGTCCCGATTTAAAGGTGGAAGTGATGGAGGAAAAGCTACTTCGGGTTTTAACTCGTGAAATTTGCTCACTACTTTCAGTTCTAGGTTCACCTGGATTGAATTCTGGGCTCCACTCTGAGCAGTTGCCTACAGATTCTGATGTTTTGTCTACTTCAGTTGTTGGGTACGTATGAAATACTGTTCGTTAAGGCCAAATGCACCTGTAAAGGTGGCAAAACAGCGCAGCTTGAGTATCATGTCAAATGGGGACGGGTCAAAGCCGCTATATTTTTGAACCAGTGAAGACGGACCTGGTTGATATGAAACATTTTTTGTCCCAAACTTGAGCTTTTAATTAACAACAAATATCATAAAAATTTATATTATTCCCTAACAATTTATGTTGAATATATAATGCTGTTCTTTTTCTTTTTTGTTTTACATGTTCGGCCAATCGGCCTATCCTTAAATAATTGGTCAAAATTGCCACCTCTGTGATTCTTGTTCTATAAGTTTTATATTGAAGTAATCGTGAACTCTTGCAGGTTTCTCTTAAAGAACAAGGATATAGCCGTTCCACTACTACATATGTGTTTAGATGCGTTTAGATGGACAGATGTCGAAGCCACAGCTAAGATCACTTCCTTCTGTGGGACCATAGTTCTTTTGGCTATCTCAACAAACAATGTTGAATTGAGACAGTTTGTTTGTAAAGATTTGTTCTCCGCTATAATCCAAGGTTTAGCTCTAGAATCAAATGCTTTTACCAGTGCCAACCTGGTTGGTCTCTGTTGTGAAATATTTGTGAGCTTCAGTAAGCAAGATCCAGCACCCAGACAAGTTAGTAATCCGTCTTTTTCCATGTTAATAAAACTTTTATATTAAATTTCACACTTTAATTAATTTCTTTGTTTTTTCTTTAATAGATTTTGCTCTCGCTTCCTTGCATCGGGCCGCAAGAGCTGCTTGCCTTTGAAGAAGCATTGGGCAAGACCAGCAGCCCCAAGGAACAAAAGCAGCTTATGAAAAGCTTGCTGTTGGTTGGTACTGCAAACCAGTTGAAAGCGCTCGCTGTTCAAAAAAGTGTGAATGTAATAACAAATGTTGTCGGTTAGTACCTTCTGTATTTTCTCCTTTTGGCATATTTTTAAGAGTTTCATCAGAAAATGTGGGCATTTTCCACTTAAATGACATCAATTCTGTGGAATAATTTAGTAAATGTGATTCTTTGGTGATTCAAAGAATGGGAACTCTACGGTTAAAAAGTTTAACGACTTGTAATTGAAAATAGCATTTGTGTTTTCCAGCAAGGCCTCGAAGCTCGCTACCTGCCACCTCAGATTCCAGAACAGATGATGGAAGTGCAATTGGTTTGGCTGCAATTATGTAAAGCTTGAACTTGTTAGCTTGGTGGCTTTATGTACAAAACAAAGCTTTGTTCGGTTTCGGATACACACTAAAAACAAATACTATTAAAAAGTAACTAACGAGCCATATGTAACACAATGTTATTTTCCTTAACTTTCTCAATCATGTTTGCCGGCTAAATGTTATTGGAATATTAGTATTCTGTTTCTGGTTTTAGTGGGAAGGTATAAATTCTTGTATCAACTTGGATGTAGCATTTGTACCTTTTTACAATATGGTTCAGACTGTTGAAACAGTTATAGGTTTTTAATAAATCAACTTATAAGGTTTGCATTTTTGGTGACTTTTATTTTAACTATTTTTTGTTAAATGCTATGAATATTCTTCAAATGCTACTGGCTCTTGTTATTTTCTTTTCTTCTTGAAACGTTTATATTACATTTTTATGAGTTACAAATATGATTGTGATGGTTGCCATTACAAAATCATTGTATTTCCTGAAAATATTGACCATTATGGTTTCATTTAAGGTTAACCATTTATTTGTTTTTACTTTAGAACTGTTAGATATAAAATTATTTATTGTTGAGTTAATTGCTAACATTGGGTTGGGAAAACTCATTTAAATATCAATATCTTCCCTCAACAACGTTGGATGAGGTATCTTGTTTTACATTATCTTTGACATCACTTTCTTGTTTCTACCGTTTATATGATTTCTTATTCAATAATATAGACAATCAATTTATAGATTTATTAGAAGAATTTGATTAAGGAAAGTTTTATAAAAAAATCCGAAACTAAATATATTGAGGCACCTCTAGATAGCTTGTTTGCTAAGAGAAATCTTGAATTGTTCGTTTGGGACTTAATTGTAAAGCAAAATAACTTCATAATTAAGCCACTAAAGTAGTGTCTTTAAAGTTCAGCAAAATCTTCTCCAAAAATACCCTTTTTATATAATGAAAACCACGTCATGTACGTGCTTCATGCCATATATGATTCACACTTATAGGTTGCAACTTGCAACACAAATACGTTGCTCAAAATGTGTATTTTAATAGGTTTTTTTAATAGATAACCCTAGAAATCTCTCATTTCCTTACTGGTTCTACAACTTAGAAACATAAAAACCCAAAAAAAATTCTTGAAAACCAGACTAATCAGGTCGGGGCAAGTACCCGTTTTGGTAAAATTTTCTGTGGCGGGTTTAGTACTTACTAAAATTATCCGAAACCAAAATCCAAAACCAGTTACTGAATTTTAAAACTTATTATTCAAGTGTGTATTTTTTCCATATTAAGCACTTATTATCGTTTTACTTTTAGTGGCGGCTCTTTTATAAACTATTATAGTTACAGGGAAGTGAATTGACAAGTAAAATTCAGCTTAATGTATCATTAAATTTTATCATTTTACTATTTCGATACTTTAGTTTATTTATGTAAGATAGAAAAAAGGTTTTAAAGTTGCATACTGATAAATCATTTTAATACCATAACAAAATAAGAGAAAAGGCTCTGATCACAGTTGGACCTTCGCTTATGTGTCCTACGCAATTTAGCAGTTATGCTATGGTCTCTTTTGCGTTTTATTTTGACATATATGATACGAAGTTTTAGAAGGTTTTTTTTTTTTTGGTGTCGTCTTGAATGATTGATGGTATGACAATGATGACAGCGAAATATTAAAACGTTAGGTGATGTTCGTGGCTGAAGTAGTAGACTGTGAATTTGGAGTTTTAGTGAAATACAAGTCTCATTTGAGATTTAGTGAAAAACTAGAAATTATAATGTGAAATAGACAAGGTAGGACTGTAGGTACATATAAAGTTTAGGGGTTGTCTCATCATTTCTGGAGCTTTAAATTATTATTCGACTAGTTGTTTGTTCATGTAAGAAATTAAAAAACATCAATTGGAAAAACACCAACATCCAAACTAGAATCCACGTGTACCGTGTTTATTCTTTTACTGATATCAAATCTGCTTGCCTTGTGCAATTGTCTTCCGGTCCAATTGCATATGGGTGATGAGTTGGGTTTGGAATCCTTAAGATCCGAGATTCAAACCTAACTCAATGAAATTTTCTCATAAAGGTGGATTTTTTTATTAATGACGTTCTTGGGTGAATCAGATCTATAGCATCATAATCAATATGAACGATTGGCATCTCGTCTTAGAAAAGTTTACTCAGGTATCGGAGGTAGTTTCAAACGTCATTCCAAAGACAAATCAGCTTAATCCAAAAGTTATTACAAACCTTCAGTTACTACCGAATATCAATTTTACATCCGAACTTTAGTTATTACCGAGATTTATTTCCATGTAACTTCCACAACTTTATTAATTCTAGTGAAATTTCCAAAGCATAACAACCGTGCCAAAATAGAAAATAAAAAAAAATCATCCTGATCTAACAGTTTGACCCAGTCATGCGTTTTGTCCCTTGAATCTCAACATGTTATGTGTATGTATGCTTATATTTAGAAATTAATAAAATGCCCAAGTATGTAAAAGTTGATTTGGTAGTATATTAAACATTTTGTTAGGTGAAATGTTGCTTATACAATTCGATGATGATATTTGTATGCATATTTATACTTAAAAGTTAATGAATACAATTTGATGATGATATTTGCATGTATCGTTAGAAGTTAATGAAAACTCTTAAGTACGGAAAAGTTGATCTAGCAGTAAATGCTGCTGATGCATACTTAGGTCCCGTTTGGTTTACGAAATTCTCAGGAATTGAAATTGAAAAATTTTCCATCCAAAATCATGTTTGGTTGGTCAATGAATGGAATTGGAATTGAAAAATTTTTCTTCATTCATTGGAATTCATATTCCTTTCACTTACCCATAAAATGCTTAACAATCCAATGCAATGTTCAAAATTAACATTTTAATTTCATTCAAAATTGATCAACCAAACACGTTATCAACTTTAACAAGATTCCAATTCCAATTTCAACTCCATTTCCAATTCCAATTCTTTTGCAAAACATTGTCTAAATAAATTTACTGTTATATGACTAATAATATAAAAAGTTATGTCTTAAATATTATGTGCTATGCGAATTGAATAAACCCATGCATTACACATTTGAAAAATTGAAGTTAACATATTTGAAATTTTAATTATGGATAGTTATTAATTAATTAATAGATATTATAGCATTCATAATTAAAAAGATACAAAAGCGGAAAAACAATTGTTAGATGGTCTAGAATGTTGATAATTGTTCGGACTTATTTTTATTTATTAGTATAGAGATTTTATCCGATGAGATTTTGCTTACAAAATTCGATGATGATATGTGTAAGCATACTTTGAAATTTATGAATGACGAAAGTGACGTAAAAGTTGATCCAGTAGTATATTAAATATTTACTCGCGTTGCTAAAATAACTTTGATGAAGATAAATGTATGTATGTACTTATAATAAGAAATTAATAAAAAACAAGGTGGGTAATGGTTGAGAAACAAGTATAATTTTCAAGTAAATTATGTTTGAGTGGGTAATGAAATGTAAAATCCAAGGGAATGCTTCATCTCAAATTCCCTTGGTTGTGGGATTTCAAATTCCCTCTCTAGGTGGAAGGATTTTGAAATTCCACAACCAAGGAATTTGAGGTGAAACATTTCCTTGGGTTTACTTTTAATTGCTCACTCAAACATAATTTTACTTGAAAATTATACTAGTATCTCATTTCCATTCCATTCATTCCAACCAAACGCAACCTTAGACTTTTTCTTATGTTCGAGCAGGATCATTAAAAGTTGAACATGACTTTTAGTAGACGTTTAGATGGTCTTGTTAATGTAAATTTTCAACATTGACTGATAGAAGTGGTACTCATACAAATGTTTTAAGAACCAGACCAGACAGATTGGTCAGATAGAGAATCGGTCCGGTTATATGTATTTGAATCTGTTTCATTTGAACTAGGCGGTTCTTTGCCGGGCCAGTGATCATACCGGATTTCGAAACTTTTTTTTTTTTTATCTTTTTCCTTACAATATCTTTTATATTAATTTAATAATGTATGATACATATTTTAGTAAATTAAGTGTTAATATTGCGTTATAAGTGTAAATCTACGCTAAAATATATAATATTTTCGTAATTTGTTTTTTAAATATTTGTATTCCAATATAAAAGTGATTAAGAGAGACACGCATGAGCACTATATTTTTCTAATCAAAATTTTTGTGTTTCTCTCTTATTGATTAAGTTAGTGTATAGTAAAAAATATTTAATCTAAAAAACCTAAGAAAGATTGCGAGTTTGACACGTGTCCTTCATTGTTTTAAAGAGGACATTTATGTCATTGCGTTAAATACGTCAGCTCATTGTGTATTATATGTTTATTGTGTCAAATATCTGTTCATTGTGTCATATATTTTATATAATTTGTTAAGTGTATTTATCATTGTGTTTTATGTATTACGTACATCATTTTTTATTTATTTTTGTCATTGCTTTCATTGTTTATGTAAACCTGTTATCTATCATTATATTTTACAATTAGAAATATACAATGATATACTTTCACTAATATATTTTTTTAAAATTCATAATGTTGAAACTAATACAATGTGTTATTTTGTCATTGTTTTTAATAGATGATAGAAACTTGCTGTTATCTATCATTTTGTAAAACTCAAACTGTTCAAGATAACACAATAACGATCAAAAAATACAATAATACATTGTATTATTTTGTCATTGTTTTTAATTTATTAGATTAATTAGTTACTAATTTATTATTGTTTTTTACATAATAAAAATACACAACAATGTTATTCTAGCATTATATTTTTTTAAAATTTATTATTTTTAAAAAAATATAATAGTATTCAAAAAACAATTTAACTAAAAAAACATAATTAACTACACTAAAAACACAATAATAAGATATGAGATTAAAAACATAAAAAATTTATTTTCTTTTTATATAACAATGCTATTCTCGTTTTAAAGATAAAAAACACTCGTTTTTATGGTGTAATATTTATAAAAAGTATTGTCATACATAAAAATTATGAACGTTTAACAAAATAAGAGATTTGCAAAAAGTAAACAAAATTAGTTATTAGTAAAATATCTCTCTAACAAACTTTTCCTACAATTTGATCTCAATCATTGATTAAAATAATTGATGTTTAAGATTACTTTTTACATATTTTAGTTTTAAGGGTCTTTTTATTTGAATATTTCCTTATTAATTAGTTATATTAATTACTAATTTATTTAATTTTACAAATAGATTTTTAATAAGTTAAGATATAGATATATTTATTAATGTTATCTCTAAAAAATAAATTTTTATAAAATAATAAATTTTCTAAAACATCAAATTTTTTAAAAAATATATAAAATTAAAGAAAACGTCCTTCAAGTTTATATAAAATTAGAGTTATCATCTTTTAACTTTAAAAAATACCCTAAACATCCTTTATCTTAACATTTTGTAATAAATTAGTAATTTAGACTAATAGTCGTTAAGTTTTATGTTAAGTCAGGGTCAATTTGGTATTTTTACCTTTAAAGGACTATTAATGTAATTTTTTCAAAACATAAATGATGTTTTCTGTAACTTTTTTATTTTTTACTTAATATATATACTTTTAGAATTATATATATAAATATGATTTTTATATATATAATATATATTTTTTAATTATTTTCATCCACATATTATACATAAAACTATAAATTCTAATAAAACAAGCTTTCTAAAGCCATATGTCATTCTTTTAACCTATCTTTTTACCACTTGTCATTCTTCTAGATATTATCACCTTATTTTTCCCTCCAAAAGAGTATTATAGTAATTTAAACATTTAAATTAATTTCTCTCACCTATTAAAGATCAATTTTATTAATTGCAATATTTTTCTCTCCCATCTAAATTTTTTAAAATCAATGTATCTTTTTAAAGTTAGATTTTATTAAGAAAATAAAAAATCATATTTTTTTAATTAAAATAGAACTAATAATAAAAAAATTATATAATATGAAATTTTCAAAAACATTAAACCTTTTTGAAACAAAATATTTTAAATCCATCCTTTTTTAAAAAAATATAAAAAATATGAACTTTTCTAAAAACAATCTTATTAAAACAACCAGAATAATTACAAAACAGAGTTTTTAATAAACAATATTTTTATAAAAATAAATTCTTTTATAAAAGAATCTTAATACGAATGTTTAAAAATGAAATTAATTAGATAAGAGAGTTAAAAAATAATATAATTGTTTTATTTTCTTGAACTATTACGTATATAAAATTCATATCTTATATTAAAATATCGTACTGTAAATCTTTGTGTTTATTACCAACTATAATCCGTTTAATAAATGGGTTTCTAGCCTATCTATCTATATATCTATCTTTCTGTTTGTCTATCAATCTATCTATAAAAAAAAATAAGATAATACGTGACGCAATCGTAAGCCAAATCATACTAACTTTCTCATTTCTCTCTATTATTAAAACTAATATTGAATACTAATAATATTACTCATACCATTTTCAAATTAAAAAATGTATAATTTCATAACTTGAAAATCTATTTATTTTAAATTAAAAACACACTTTTTAAAAACAAAAAAGCAACAAACTTTAAAAAAAATCATTTTACTTAAAACAAAATATTTACAAACTATACATTTTTTATAAAACAAAAGTTTAAGAAAAATAGATTATTGTTTATTTACTTAAAGTAGCTATTTATAAGTAATTATAATCATATTTTATCTTTAAGCATAGTTTTATAATTCATAAATTTTTTTACTAATTATTTAATAATTTATATATTCAACCCGTGTAATACACGGGGTACTAACCTAGTATAAATTATATAGATAAGTAAATAATACAATGATATTTTTAGAGTTAAGTAGATTATATAATTTATATGTATATATAATACATCTATGAAATAACATATATATTATTGTTTCATCTACCCATTATATATGAATATAAATTATATAAATAATTTATTATTTATTATTTTCATACACATCAATTATTTTCAATCACGTATTTTTAATTATATAAGTAATTAAATAATATAATTTATATGCATATATAAGACGTTGATAAAAATAATTAATTAACATATATTATATTATATAAAAATTCATAGGTATATTTATAATTGAAATAATATATAAATTAAGTAAAAGATAAAAAAATTGTAAAAAACATCCTTTATATTTGAAAAAAAATACATTATTAGTGCCCCCGGTATCCATCCATATTTGTAACCCGGTCTATTTTTTTCATTTATTGTTTTATGAATTAAAACATTCTGAATTCTATGTTATATTATTTGTTTTATTATACATACTATTATGCATGATAACTTATAGTTTTATACATGTTATACATAAGATTTTACAATAGCTACTTTTGTTAGTATAAGTAACTTTGTTTTATAATTTTACTTTTACTATGAATTGATGATGGTGAATAGAAGTCTAAATTATTAATATCATACAGTTTTTATATATTTATAAAATTTCTGAAGAGTTTATTTTAGTATTAAAGTTTTTAACTTATTATAAAAGTACACATGTGCTATTTTTGTGCACATACATAATAAGGGATGAGTTCATATATAAACCAAATGAACTTAAGTAAACCAATTAATCAAATTAACCAATTAAATGATGACAAGTGTCATGTTAAAAATATATATATTTAGATGGGTAAGGGCATTATAGTCATTTCTTGTAATTTTTCTTCTTTTTATCAAGTGTACTTATCTTAATAAAATAATATGGGATTAGATATTTTTTTAATGATTTGATGTCTACTTTATACATGATGATTATGCTTATGCTTATAAAACTTTTTGAAATTCAAATGCCATCTAAAAATTACGGTTTCTTTATGTGCTTTTTCCCTCCAATCGATTTCCATATATACATACATCAATTTTCAGAATTCATTCCACACACACACAACTATTCTCTTTAAGAAAAAATGAGAGGTGAAGGGAACCGAGCCAATGACAAATGAAAGGCCCCGTATGTAGGTGCGATGGATGAGTACATCGATCATCTTCCTTTTTCAATGCGTGTTAGTTGTTCATTTAATCCAATAGAAGGTTATCAGTTGCTTTCTGTGACTTTGATGTCCTTGATAATTCAAATTGCCCCATTTGAGACTATTTGACACGTTTGTATTCCATGGATTTGAGTGGTTATTATTTCTGCTTATTGGGCTGTTTGGCGTTGATTGTGCGATTAAGGCAACGATATGGATCTTTAATTTAATTAATAGAGGCGAGATGCAACGTATTTTTGGGTGTTGTAAGAGCCGACAAATAATGGTAAAAATGTAAAAAATACGTCGTCTTTGGTGTTTTGACACGACAAACGGTTGTTTGCAGCCACAAAATAACCAGTATTTATGAATCATCCTACCGTGAAGCGTAAATATTTCACACCTAGTTTTACTAAATTTTGTGCGCATTACGCACAACAATTTGTCCATTTGTTCAATTCAGAAAAAAAGTATATATTTTTTTTATCATTGTAAAAAAAATATTAAAAAGACGGTTAGCAAGAATTTAGCTATTCAAAAATTGTCTAATGACAATTACTTTCATAATTTTCCACACTTTAACCCTAAAAAGATAAAAAAGTAGAAGAGCAAGATCCAACGGACAAGATGGCACAAGAACATAGATCGTAAGGCTGGCACGATGAAAGGCTGTCAACGACAGGTCACTCTATCTTTTCTCGTGGTCTGAATGATTCCCCTCTTTCTCCATATACTCTCCTCTACCTACACTTTCATTTCCATTTTCAAACCTTCAAAGATCCAGAGACCTCTATTAAAAGCAGTGTTCATCTCTCCCGTGACCTTCTTCTCCGGCATCGGCTTTTGCTCCGGTGAATCATCATCGTCATCTGTTCAGATCTAGTTCTAGTAACGGTAATTGTTCGAACTCACTTTAGTTTACTTTGATTCTCTTGTGTTTGGTAGGCTTTGGTAGTTGAAGATCTGAATCTGTTGAATTCGCTTTTGGTTTTTGGTTAATTGGATCTGTTTTTGCTCTTTTTTTGCTGGATGTCGTTGATCTGTGAGGAAATTGTTATGTTTTTGCTGTGTGCTAGTAGCTATATCCGGATAGATGTTATGTAGATGTTAGGAGTGGTTGATCTGATTCTGAGTTGTATAGATCTGACGTTTTTGGTGTAAAGTTTGTTGTAATAAGTAGCCAGATCTGTTGATTTGTTATTGTGATTACTTAGATCTGTGATATTCGGTGGTCTGTGATTTGTTTGAATCATCTACATAAAAATTGCGGAAGATCGGATTTCGGTTCGTGTGAAATCGGTAACCGATGTGTGGTTTGCCGGTTGGTAGCTGTTTTTGCTTTGAGTTAATGTGCTGGATTTTTTAAGCGTTTTGAGTTGTCGTGTAAGCGGTTTTGATCTGTCTTTTGAGACTTTAAAATCTCTACTTTAAACTGTTGTAGTGATTTGATTCGTAGTAGTAAAGGTAAAGTCAGTTGAGAAGGTCTTATTTTTGGGATCGAGGAGGATTCATTGTTTTGTCTGTTATTTTTTGTTTACTTTTGTAGTTGTATGCATCGTAGATTGTTTTATCTGTACGTTACTTATGGTGTGCTGAAGTTTTATATTCATTTTGGTGTTACAGTCTATATAAAATGGCCGATACCGAGGATATCCAGCCCCTTGTTTGCGACAATGGAACTGGAATGGTGAAGGTTCGTATTGTTTTGCGTCTTTGGTTCTAAAGATTGGTTTCGCTTTGTGATATTATTTTGAATTTATTTGGTTTGTTAATTAAATCTACAGGCTGGGTTTGCTGGTGATGATGCTCCAAGGGCAGTTTTTCCAAGTATTGTTGGTAGACCAAGACACACTGGTGTTATGGTAGGTATGGGCCAGAAAGATGCCTATGTAGGAGATGAAGCCCAATCGAAAAGAGGTATCCTTACTTTGAAGTATCCTATCGAACACGGTATTGTCAGCAACTGGGATGACATGGAAAAAATTTGGCATCACACTTTCTACAACGAGCTTCGTGTCGCTCCAGAAGAGCATCCCGTTCTTCTCACTGAGGCACCTCTAAATCCTAAGGCCAACAGGGAAAAGATGACACAGATCATGTTCGAAACCTTCAATGTTCCTGCCATGTATGTCGCCATCCAGGCCGTGCTTTCTCTTTATGCCAGTGGACGTACAACGGGTGAGTTTATTTTTATGTTTCTGTTTGATTATATAGGTTTGTTTGCATTACAAGATTGATGCTTATTGATATATTTTGTCACATAGGTATTGTGCTGGATTCTGGAGATGGTGTGTCACATACAGTTCCAATTTATGAAGGTTATGCACTTCCCCATGCCATCCTTCGTCTTGATCTTGCTGGCCGTGACCTTACGGATTCCCTGATGAAAATCTTGACCGAAAGAGGTTATATGTTCACCACCACCGCCGAACGGGAAATTGTCCGTGACATGAAAGAAAAGCTTGCATATGTCGCCCTAGACTACGAGCAAGAGCTTGAGACTGCTAAAAGCAGCTCTTCTGTTGAAAAGAACTATGAATTGCCCGACGGACAAGTTATCACAATCGGTGCAGAAAGATTCCGTTGCCCTGAGGTCCTCTTCCAGCCATCTTTGATCGGAATGGAAGCTGCTGGTATTCACGAGACCACCTACAACTCAATCATGAAGTGTGATGTCGATATCAGGAAGGACCTTTACGGTAACATTGTGCTCAGTGGTGGTTCAACCATGTTCCCTGGTATCGCTGACAGGATGAGCAAGGAAATTACCGCCCTTGCCCCCAGCAGCATGAAGATCAAGGTGGTCGCACCCCCTGAGAGAAAATACAGTGTCTGGATCGGAGGATCTATCCTTGCCTCTCTCAGCACCTTCCAACAGGTTTATTCACAAAATTGCATTCATAATTTGTTTATATTTGTTTTAGTTCATGAATTTCATATATAACATGGGTTTGTGTTTTGTGTAATCAGATGTGGATTTCCAAGGGTGAATATGACGAGTCTGGCCCATCCATTGTCCACAGGAAGTGCTTCTAAGTATTGGTTTTCTTGGTTTTGAAGGTTGAGTTTATTTGGTTTTTGGTTTTCTATTGCCCATTTATTTTTCGTGTTATGTTTCATGTGCACTAAGTAAGAGTTGCAGACATTGGGATACGTAGAACGGGGAAAACCGGGGGATAAACACCATGTTTGTCTCTAATCCAACTCTCCGCTCCATTTGTCTTCGAATTGCTGCTAGATATGTTTGTAGTGGAGAGTGGTTGTGAAGAAGTCTTATTATGAATTCAAACTGTCTGTTCATCTGTTTGTTGGCAATAATTATGTCAATGTCTTGTGTACCAGAAAGTATGTTAGACTCAGTTTGTGGTCATTTTTATTATCATATATAAGGATTTTATTTATTGCTGCTGCCTAGAATTGATTTGAATTTAAGTTACAAAACACTATGCAATTTTCCATTGATCACCTTGATTTAAGTTTGTTATGTTATATACATCAAAGATGGCTAATTCCATTCCACCCGTCCTGGTAATTCGGAAAACAAATCATTCGCTAGTGTAGGATCTGTTTTGTCCATGTGCTGTTACAGCTTTCGATTATCCTTTCTCAAGTGTGAGCTTATGTGGATGAATCATGAGTTGGAGAATTGGCAATGGGACTGTAGGTATAGGTAATGGTTGTGTTGACTCTTGATTGCGTGGGATCTCGTAGTTCTTTCTAACAGATTGAATGCTTTGAGTTTGTAAGGCCACTCTTGGTGCGCGTCCGGACTGGGGTTGTTCTCTATGGTTAAATTACTTGCCATAAACCTCTCCCAAGTATTCCTTAGAGGTGCACAACAAGCCTGGCTCTTTGAGCTGACCCAGGCTGAACCCCATGGCTATATGACCTGCTTTGAATCTGAAGTATGCCAGGTTGCAACTGGTTTGTATTCCAAAACCCGGTTCTGACCAGGGTTCCACAAGACCCGGTTTCCAGCTTGACCCAGTCCACTTGGTTTGAACCTGATGCAAGACGTTCAAAAGAATTGACTGTTATTTAACTATCATTTGGCTGTTGTGAGCCTTTTTTGACCGTTTAAACCACTTTTATTGGACCATTTTCTCTTCATATACTATTAGATGTAATGGTTTGATCACAACACTTAAAAACATAATAATGCATTCAAAATTGCAAAAAACACACACACACACACTCACACTCTTTCAAGTCCTAAAACATTGTCTTCCAAATCATTCATTCCAACTGGTGCATCCTCAAGCCAGGTTTTTGTTGTGAGGATTCTACCAATAGCGAGGAACAAGGAATTTTGATACAAAATTGTTGAGAGGGTTTATCATTCGACGAGTTCTTTAGTCCTTAATCAACTATATTTAATAACCAACAAATTACAATGGATTTCAAAATAAAAATGATATGTTTGAGGCAATTGCGACACTTATGAAAAATAATTCAAAAAATATCGCATCGAGTTATATTCTATTTGCCGTCATTTTAAACATGTGCTTAAATGTTACTGGGGTTGTAATTTTAATTAAAGAAGTAATTTATGATTTCGATTAAGGCGATCAAACTCAAAATTTAAAAAGCTAATAAAAAACAATAATTTTATAAATCTCTATAAAATATCTTTGATGTTTATATTTCAAAATTACAAATTCAAACTTTCATGCTTTAAGATCTTCGGATTCAAGTAGATCAAGTAGGAATTTGATATTTAATTTATATAATATATTTTAAGTGAAAACACTAGTACGATAAATGGATAATACCTCAAGTAGCGAGCTCAAGAGCTATACCAGAACAGATTTTTTTAAATATATTATGACCCTGGAGATTTTGAAATGTTTGATAATTTGTCATGATAGGTAGTAAATGAATCACATTTTGCAATCCTACTCGCTATGGTTCGTGATTTACTAACCGTTCAAGCGTTCAAGATAGCTTCGGAATCCACATCTTTTATTAGTGACAGGGTCCTAACAATACGGAGAACAAGTTTAACTCCAACGACATTAGCGATGTATATTTGTTTAGAAGGCCACTTGGACTTGGGGTAAGGAATACAAGATAAATCAATGTCTCGAAGACGAAATACCAATTGAAGAACTACACAATCAAGATGTACAACTTAGATGATCTTCTCCACTCTTTGAAGAAGAACTCACCTATAATTTGTCTCAAAGCACTGACAATAATGATTCAAGCTAAGACTAAACACTAAACGACGACTATGACGATAAGGCCAATCAAAATTAAAAAATAAATGTATTCACATTGAAATTCTTAGATTTATGTTTTTATAATGTATTTATATTTTCTTGTATCTAAACTTTTAAAAATTTATAAAAGTTGAATTTTTATAATGAATTTTATATTTTAATTTTTTACCCAGCTCGGTTTTAAAACCAACAAGAATATAATAAAAGATGCTCAAGCATACTATATATAACCAGGCCATCATAGATGCACGTTGTGTGGGAATTAATGTTTTATTTATAACTTTGTTTCATTATACTTGGAAAGCATAAGGGCTTTATGGCTCCACGTGACTATGGGTCCAATTTTTATATTAATCTTTAATTTAATAAAAACATTGTTAAACTTAACTTGTTTACAATTATAAAAAATATTTTGTCTAGATTTATAAACCTTTTGAAAACTTGTGCATTTACAAAATAAATATACAACTTATAATATAATAACAATAAATTTTCTATATGTAAATTAAGCATAGCATAATAAAATTTGTAATATTTTTCAAAGGAGAAGAGATGAAAACCAAGTACACAAGCCCTAGACACCAACGTTTACAAAAGCACCTCAGTTGGACTAAAAGGCCACTTGGGTTGGTAGGTGAGTCCTAAGAGTCAAACATTCTTGAGTTAAATTTTGTTTTGTTTTTATAAGTTGGATAAAAATAATAGTTTTTCTTTAAAAGATTAAAAACATCAATATACTTCTAAAAGTTTTATAAATCATTTAAACTTAATCCAAAAGTTTCATCAGCTGCTTAAACTTAAATTTCAAAATAACAAAACTTTTGAATTAAAATTAAAACAAATGAAAAAACTTTTGGACTATAATTGATACTTTTAAATTTTTGGAGCAAAATGGTTGCTTTTATTAAACCCTAGTGAATAAAATTAAAATTAACTCAACATTCTTTGTTGAAGACCAATGCTCAAATTCTCACATGAGATAGTTTAAGAGGAGCGTTACTTAGGTGTGTGAGTCATCGCTAGAAAAAGGTTGGACTAAGAACCGGCCATGATTCAAACCACCTCTTGTAATTTGTGAAGCGGGCATAAATTTGTTTTCCGGTTCAACCGGCAAACCACTATGTTGAATCGAACAAAAACTTTCAAAGTGGGTCGGGCCAACTTGCAATTTACTAGCTGGGGCAAGTATAACATGGCTTAAAAAAGTAATATGGCTTAAAATTATAGATAGGGTAATAGGCTGAAGCTTTTTAGTTTTAACTTTGAGGAATGTGTGATTCTAGATTGTTTAATATCATTTTAAACTTAAAATACACAGATCAATTTATATAAAAAGATCTACGAGTACATGATCAGTTACGTAGTGCATGAAAGATAATATAATATAACCGGAAAGAAACATGTTTAAAAAACATCTATAGTATCAGCCACACGTAACATATCTAAAGTATGTACGAATCTCACGGTTGTTAGTTAACAAACTTTATTTTATTAAGACTTTCCTATAGGATTGAAAACTGCCCTTACCGACGATGTCTGATATATATGTAGTCATTCCAAGTTGCCCGACGTTTGAAGACCCGTAAAATACGCTTTTACCCATAGGGACCAATTGTGCAATTTTATCAAAAAATTAAAAAAAAAAAAAACTAAAAAAATCAAATAAAAATAAAAAATAAAAAATTAATATATTCAAATAAACGTTAATAAATAAATTCAATAATTGTTAAAGAAAAGAATAAAAGCCAAAAACCTTGTGAAAGCATAAATCCGAAAAACGAAAAATGAAATCAAACCCTTTTTTTAATTTTTCTTAACTTTATATTGATTTTTTCAATATTTATTTTGAATTTTATAAATGTTTACTCTATTGTATTTTAAATTTTTATTTGGTTTTTATTTACTTTTTTTACTTTAATCGCATACTTCTTTTTTAATAATTCTCGTTTTCTCTTTTTACATGCACTTTATTTTTATCTTTTTTTAGTTTTGACTCTGATTTGATTTTGTAACCTTTATTTATTTCTTTAAAAGTTATTGAGTTTTATTATTGATGTTTATTTGAATTTCTTATGTTTGATTTTAATTTTTTTTTAATTTTATTTGATTTTCAAATTTTTTTTTTAATTTTTAGAGCAAATTGCATAATTAGTCCTTATGGTTTGATCATATTGCATATTTAGTCCCCAGATCGTTAAAAACTAACGGACACTAACGGTGGGGACTAAATTTGCAACAACTCTAAATGTTTGGACTAAATTTGCAATTTTTAAAATCTGGGACCAAACTTGCAATGTTATCAAACCATAGGGACTATTTTTGTAATTTTCTCTAAAAAAAATCTAGATTTGATCCTCATCCTGGTAAACACATAGGGTGGCTGGCGCACGATGAGGATTGAGGAATGACAATCTATAACACGATCGTAGGGAAGCGATAACATTTCAAACCTCACACTTTGGCTTGGTTAAAAACCATGAGTCAGTTGCCTCCTGAGAGATATTTGTTTTTTAATGCACCAATAATAGTTGCTTTGATGTTTTCTAAACTATGAAATGAGTATTACCTTTCTTTTGTCCATAAATCCAAAATCATGAAAACACATCGAAAGCAATCACTATTTAGACCATACGATATTCCTAAGGAGGCAGTCATCGTAAAGTGAATTGATCGATGCCAAACCTGAACATTGTTGTAGTGTTGCAGGATAAAATGTATGAGTTTGACGTCTTATTTTGTCATATCAAATGTTATAATGATAGACTTTTACTAATCTTATGAATAACCTAAATCGAACAAATTAAAGAGTCAACTCTTTGATGGACACTAGTGGATATGAGAGAAGGCAGGCCCTTGAACAAATCATAATAGTATAATACCATTTTCTCAATTTGTGTAACTGGGTTGAAAAATGGAAACTCAATACACTTGTCATCATTTACGAGTCTATGAAAACTCTAACTCAATACAAAAGCCAAAAGATATCCAACCAACATAACAAAATTCATTCAAGAACTCAAATCACTCAAAGATATACACGATCAAAATCCACCCAAAAATCAAACTCACACATCAGGATCCATAAGCATTCAATTCTGGTTGTTAACTTTCTATAAACATGAACTCAACTACTTTTATACTTTCAGCATTTTTTGGCATTCAACTACATCATCTAAAGTTACAAAGAAGTTCAAATCAGCAATCAAAAATGTAAGTTGAATCAAGAAGATGCAAGCCTCCATTGATCACCTTGCAGGAAGTTACCAACGGTATACACACCTACATGATCAGCCGGAATCCGGCTACTCCAGTTCACCCTCCCCGCCAAATCCGACCCCTTACCATTATTACCAAACTCCCCATAATAAAGGGTCTTCAACGCGAAATCACCCTTCCATGGCATCCACCCCTGCGGCGTGATCAACGCCTCCAAATAGCATTCGACAAACACCGTCCTAGAGAACTCCTTCCAAGGCCTCCCTAGAAAGTTCTTGTGGACTTTAGGCTTGCTGTAGTACAACTTCATGTAGCTTTCAGTCCCATTGATCAAGCAGTTGTGGAACACAAAGCCTGTGGACTGTGCAGGGTCGATCCGACCGTGTGCTGTTATGGCGTTGTTCTCCCCCTTTTCAGGCTTCAGCTGGCGTGGACGGACCAGGATGGTGCAGTTGTGGAAGATGGAAGCAGAGTTGCCGAATATGAAATCGACGTTGCCTTGTATGTGACATGATTTGTAGAACTGGCGGAGGGAGTGGGCGTAGAGGGTGTCTTGGTTGCCTAGGAACTCGCAGTTTTCGATGATGGATTGGTCGCTGTCCGAGCGGAAGGCTACGGCTTGGTGCGCGTCGGGCCCGGCCGTGTTCTCTATGGTTAAACCACTTGCCATGAACCCGTCACCGACCACCCCTGTGTGTATAGAAAGAGGTGTGAGTTTATAACGTGACATGAAAACATGATATAAACCCAATAATAACTTTGTTATTTTGAGTTTAGTATAAACGAGTTTAGATTAGATTCGGGTTGAACTTACAAACACATTTAGCTATTGTTACGGTCAATAGGTTTGGTGATTGACTCGATAAGCCTGTTTGTTTCTTTTTTCTCCAAGAAATTATGTTTTATGTCAAAAATCAAGCTTGTTCAGTTTCTTATGCCAAAAATGAAGTTAAAAGAAAATTTAATATAATATTTTATAAAAAGTATCAATACACAAATTGACAAATAAAAGTAAAGAAAATCAAATAAACAGATCGTGTTCATCTCAACCTGTAAACAACATGTTCAGGTAATATGATTCAAGCGTATGATATGATTCTCGAACACAATATCATGTTTGGTTGTCTGTACACAAACACAAACCGTTTAATTTACGGGTTGGTCTATTTAATTTTAACCTATTTATTTTTATTCTATAAAAACAATATGTTTTACGGCATAAATTACACTCGTTCAGTATTTAACGCCAAAAATTAAGTTAAAAGAAAATTAATATAATATTCTTCAAAAGTATTAATACTTTTAAAAAAATCAATTTAAACAAATCATGTTCGTATCACCCCGTAAACATATTACGTGTAGTCAGGTTCAAGTGTCTGATATGATCAAATTTATGTTATCTTCGGATTCGTATCAGGAGAGACTTATCGATACACGAACACGACCCGTTTAGTAACACAAACGATAATAAATGCGAGTGTTACTCACCGAATGTGGCTGTGTTATATGTAGAAAGCCCAGGTTGGCCCACGTTCAAAGACCCAGTAATCACAGTTTTACCCATCCCATCACCCAAAACCACCACATTCTGCTTTTCTAGCCCGACCCGAACCGTTTCCTCATAAACCCCAGCCTTCACCCAAATCACAAACCGCCGGCCGGAGCTCCACTCCGGCGCCGCATCCACCGCCCCCTGCACCGTCGTATGATCACAACCACCGCCCTTACACACCGTCACATCCGCCTTCAACCCCGCCGGAACCCCCAATTCCGGCGAACCACCACCACCGCCACCCTCCCAAAACCCCTCCCTCTCCGTCACCGGCGGCCTCCACGACGCCGTTTGGTCTCCGTACACATCGTACGCCATCATCAAGCTCAAGGCATTGCTGGTGTAGCCGATCAACGTGTTGAGAAACGACATCGTTTTGTCGATCATCTTCGTATCGTTCACGTACTTCAACGCCGACCAACAGTCGTACTGGTAGGCTAACCCTGCGGAGCTCCAGGCACGAGCGTTCTTCATCTCGCCACGTGGCACCGCATCCACCGTCGATTTGATCCGGTGGTCGGAGTTGCGGAGATGCTCGATGCAGTTCTTCGCAGCGGTGATCCGATCGGGAACACCGTCGGCCGCCGCGAGGATCGATTGCGCCATTGATTGAGCTTGACGGAGGTTGTTGTAGGAGACAGTTAACGCCGATTGAATGATTTCAATCGCATTTCTGTTAGGGTAATTGGAGAGTGACGATTCGCATAACTGTTGGTACCTTGTGGCTTTGCAAGCTTGTTGGATCAGATCTGAAGAAGATGATGATGAAGGTTTTGTTGACGGAGGGTGGCGGTGGTGGTGGTGGCGGACGGTGGTGGCGGCGGTGGCGGTGGTGGTGGTGACGGTGGGGTGGGTGAAGATGAGGAGGGAGATGAAGAGGATGGAGATGATGGCCATTGAGATGAGAAGAGGATGTGGTGAAGGTGAAAATGGTGGTTTTTTGCGACTCATTGGTGGAATTGATTTATAGAGTCGTGGGAGATGAGATTTGGTGGATAGTGATTATTATTCTGTGAGTGAGTGAGTGAAATGGTGTGGGAGTTGAATACTCACTCACAAGAATGTGTTCACAGGTTGCATAGGATTTATTATTATTAATAATTTATTATTATTCTTTTTTTCTGTTCACGGGCTGGATAGGTTTTTTTGTTTCCTTCTTTTGAACAGTTAAAGTGGATCGGAGGTACGTTCATTTAGAGGACGAGTTCGAGAATTTTTGAAAAAATTTGGGTTTTGGGTGAAGAGAAAAAAATAAGTTTTTGTAATATAAAGTTAATAACCGGTATATAAAAAGTATATAGTATAATAATAATTGTTATACTTATAAATAAAACAAAAGTATTGTATTAAATAATCTATTTATTTACTTAAGCGAATTATGATACTGTTCTAGTGTTTTTGAAAACGCAGCTCGCAATCAAGTCTTTATAATTCATGCCCGCTAGTAGATTGATTTCAATAGTTATTATCGCTAATACGTTAAGTTTCTTTCTTTCTTTTTTTTTTTTTTTTAAATTTGGGTATTAAATTGTGACAAGATTGGGTAAAGATGTTAAATTGGGTTTAGATTACTAAACTAATTAAAATGTTAATGAGCTTTATGGTAAGGTTTAATAGGCTTATATTAAATTTTCATGCCCCTATGGAGAACGGGGTCAACCACCCCTCCTTCTCTCAGGGCTACCTCTGGTTCTTAAAGAATAACTCGTGCATCAGTCACACTATCATGTTTTATTTAATTATTTTGAAAACCACAAATATAATAAAACCATCAAGAGTTGAAAGCTAGCTCATTACCTAAAAAGCACTCAACTCTGTTGCTTATCCCTAATAGCCAATGAGGATATCTACTCCACTTACCTTTGTACAAGCGCAATTTTATATACTTTTTTCTATTGATTTTTTATCACTCAAATATTTTGTATTTTGTATTGAAAACTTGTACATTAAAAATTATTTAACTTTTAAATTTAGAGAGGATATATGCAATTGCCCTGTCATATAATACTAATTTGACTTAAGGAGGAGAGTGATCAGAATATGGAGGGTGTGAAATGTGAAACCATAGCCCCGATTTGTAAAATAAATATAATTGAAAGTGTTTAAAATGAGGTTTTATCTCTGAGTTGATAAAGTGATATTTTAAATGATCAAGATGTTAATATGAATAGTTTACTTATCTCTGATTTGATGAAGTGACTTCACACTCTTGGGAACGAAAAACTCTTGTTAGAGAACCCAAAGTCATTGCGAGCTTTCCAAACGAACAAACATGACACAAGTATCACACATTGAACCACTTTTGAGGTTAGCTAATTTGCTTGCCAATTCCGCTGTACTTCCAATATATGGCAAACAGATGATGCATAAATGAGTGGGAAGTCAACATTGGATAATGTTGTAATTGATCTAGAATATCAAAAGAGTTAACCTAAATGCACCCCAAATCTCATCTTCTCTCTTTGTTTCTTTTTACATCTCTTACACTATTATGTTTCTTTCTAAAACATAATCGTTGGCATAGCAGAATATGAACTCATAAGGGTGACTACGTTTGCGTTTAAAATTCTTAATGGACTTGTAATGTATACCATATATGTTTGGGGACTCGGGCTCTTTTAGGTTCGAGGACACTCTTCACGCTACCTATCTGTATGAATACAAAACCTCGACCTCTTCATGTGCGCTAAAGAGCTTGACTTTAAAGAGAACAAGAAAACAAAGACCGATCCTTTATTAATCGGTCAACCTAAAGTTACAACATTAGTTGTTGTTTTTAGTTACCAAATTTCAAATGACAAGAACACAAACACAATGACTCAATAAACACATTGATAATTTGCTAGTACAATAACCTAACTAATACTCCTAAATACATCATTGGCGTGACAATATTCCCATAAACATGAACGGTTATATGTCCATTCATTAAAAAGCATATCTTAAAGAATAGACAAGATATTGATGATTTGTTGGTCACATGTGTTGGTAGGTATGGGAGAAAGCACGCCAACAAATTACTATTTCATTGGGTTAATAAGTGAATACCAACCCATAATGTATCATTTCAAAAATGCAATATTTTCTTTTTACTAATCTTAATTATTTTCTTGCTTATAAGTGGTGTACCTTGAAATTTTTTTATGAAGATCGAAAACTTTTGGTCAATTATTTAGAATTAAATATTAAATAATTTTTGTTTGGTTTGGCTTGAGTCGCTCACAAAAAAACGGTTCGGATCAGGTCCTTCACATAATAATGATAACAAGACAAAACGAAATTAATCTCGAATATTTTCTTGCTTAATGCTTACTAACAATGACTGATTGACTGGTTGAAAATAAACAGCTCCAATTTTATGTATAATGTTATTTTATCTGATTATCATTTAGATATAACATAAAATTTATTCAAATAATAATAAAAATATATATGCTTTTGTTTTGTCTCATGCCAAACGGGGTGGTATGGCACTATGGCCAGATGCACTAACAACTATTGCGGCTTGTGTCATCTTCCAACACAATTATTTTATAACTAACTTTACAGTTTATATCACTTTTATTAATTTCTCAGAAATACATCTAACATTTATAATACATGGTTAGCGTTTATTTGAAAACCAATTGAAACTTAAAAAAAAAAGGTTCTTAAACCAAATGTTAGTCATTGATTTGATTAAGATCCAAAGATCCATGGTTACAAATAATATTGAAAAAAGTCCCACACAAGTATAAATCTGTAATTTTTTATTAAAAAAACTAGAACCATAAATCTTGATCAATTGAAAGGTTTAGATTTAGTTTAAGAGTTTTTTCAATTTCTCTTGGTTTGCATTGAACTCTTTCCTATAAAACATAACCTAACATTTTTAGAACATAACCTAATCTATTTCATTACTTGTTAGTTGTATGATTTAAACTCTTAACCTTTAATATAAACGCAAGATGCATCATAAGTGTTCCTTTCAAAGAAATATATCTAACTGTTTCTGATTTGGACTCCATGTTTTTCAGAGGACACATAACATTTGAATTGACTTCTGTTTGGGCCTAATAGTAACATTTACTAGTAAGATTGGGAAATAAAAACTTGATCCAATAGATCGGCCCATGTTAAATTGAGTTGAACCCCTTGTGGGTTATTTGAGATCGAACAAAGCCAAGTTCAATCCATGTTATATACCGAGTTTTACCAGACTCTCTTCACTCACAAGCCTAAATGAGTATATTGTTATACAAATAACTTTTAGTTAACATAATTAATATTTATTAAACAAACAAACAAATTACTTCGTAAAATTTCACTTCTAAAGTACAGTTCGTGGGGGGATGGTAATGAAGGTAGACCTCACCCTTATTCCAACATGTTAAAAAAGTTGATCCATTACACGAAACATAGTACAAGACAAAAAACAACATTACATAAAAACAAAATTATGCAAATCAGTAACGAAGGATAAAAATAAACAGGAAAATAAACATGCATATCAAACATAAACTAAAAACTAGCTTATGCCACAAACATCTAGAGTTAGCTTATGTCACAAACATCTAGAGTTTAAAGTATCCCTAAGGCTAAAGACATCCTATAACTACATGGTATATAGATTATTGTCACATGTGAAGATCTTTCGTAGGTAATTTTGATCAATATACCATCTTCATTCTCCACATCAAGGTCACTATTTGAATAGAGTAATAGGTGTCTCTTCATAGTAACATGGGGTCATCATAACACTATAATGCCAAGTGAATATAATTGTATCATTTCATGATTTTAACATTTTGTGGATCTATTTACAATATAATTAATATTCGTGTTACCTAAATAATAGTATTTTACGCACTTAAGCTGCATGCACGTGACATGTTCATGAACAATGATCCTGTAATGAACATGACCCTCCTTGCTTCAAGATTTCTAGGCACATCCATGGTAGATTCATCAACTATAAGAGAAGGCAAAAACATTTTATCTGTTTAATTAATAACAAACTAAAAAATGTCAATTACTAAATTTACTGTATCTCATTTAGTAATGTTGGTGGCTATAGTGTCCCAACTATTGTATCAGGTCGATAGTGATTAGTAAGACTAAACGTCTAAACTAACCTTGCTAGCAAGACAAATGTGAACCGTTGACTCTAAGGCTAGGATTTGAAGAATATGAAACTAGCATCGGATCCAATTTCATGTAGGGCTGTAAGATTTAATTGCCCAGGTAAGTAAGTCTCAACTTTTGTTTGATAAAAATTGTGGTGTAACAAATAAATTAGAACTTAGAAGGTTTGGTAAAATAGTTTTTCATAGCGCACCTCTCTTTGATGACATAACTCTCTCTCGTAGGAGAGCTGTTTACAAAGATGGAGGAGTGAGAAGATACAAGGTCATGATCCAACGTCTCCAAAGGAAAGGGAAATCCATTTGGTAGGCAATCGAGTCAAGAAATTTTCAGTTGGGCGAATCAAAGGCTTTGTTGAAGTCTAATTTGAGGAACATGCCCTTTTCTTTTGGATTTTTTATATGTTTTCTTTCTTTTCTTTTGGATTTTTTATATGTTTTCTTTCTTTTCTTTTTATTTCCTTTTATTTTTGATGGGAGGATTATTTAAAATTTTTTTTTTTCAATTGCATCCCTTAAAAAATTCAAGAACACAAATCTTTTTAAATTCCTTACATTTCATTCCATTAAAAAAAACTTAGTAACATGATTTGTTTTCACTTTCCATTCATTTTTTTTTTCTCTTAAATTTTCAATCCATTTTCTTTCTTTTCTTTTCATTTCCATCCATTTTTTTCCGTATTGAGAAGGTAATGATAAGCAATAGTAACGATAATTAGTGGAATAGTAAAATCAAGCACACTAAATTTATGAAGATGAAAACACAATTAATTTTGAGATGATCAATTCTAAGTATGAATCGATGAACGAACTCATAGAATTGAGCAGAAGAAGAAAAAGGGATACATAGATAAGCAATGTGAGGCCGATCATGTTGAATCTTGTTGGCGACATGAAGGATGGGAGCAATTGGTTGTAGAAACGACGGAACGACCTCGTTATCAAAAACCTCCATGGTAATGGTAGTTTGTGGCGGAATTGTGTGATGTCGATTGGCTTCAATGACGGAGGCCTTGAATCAGTGGAAACCACCGGTTGCGACGCCATTGCACCTCCCCTCTATTTCTGTAGGTGCTTAGTGTTCGCCAATATCTACAGGTTCACCGCCCAAAAACAATCAATTCATATCACCGCCGAGAAACGTAAAGAAATGTCATAATTTCGTGTTTTAGAGTTCGAATGAAACTAAGGGGCTGTTTGTTTTTTTCAAAAAAGTCTTTCTGACCACTTTTGTCTGCGCCGCGTAGAGCGCGAGCAGACGTTGGATTCTGCAGATTGTTTGCTTTCGAAAGAGGTTTCATTAAAAAAGGTCTGCAGGACCTCTTTTTGAAACAGACTTGGACTTGTGTTTTATTATCTCTTCTTAACTCTTCCAACACAAAAAACCCTATCCCTCTCCACCTTCCTAACCCATTCCCCCTTCCAAAATTGTTGGCAGCAGAAACTACCACCGCCACCGTCGCGACATTTGCGCCACCGTCGCGAGACCTTTGCGCCACCGTCGGCCCACCGTCGCGCGACCTTTGCGCCACCGTCGAGCCACCGTCACCCCTTCCCTCGCGCAACCCCTTCCCTTCCAGTCGCGCCACCGTCGCCGCCGCCGTCCAGTCGCGCCACCTCTTCCTCTAATTTCAGCAATCTGCAGAAGTTAAAAAACAAACAGTCTTCTTCTTGCAAATTGCAGAGATTTGGTCCACCTCTTCTACTACAGATGTTTGCAGATGTGGTTCGCAGACTGCAGATATTTTACCTCTGCAAAAACAAACACCACCTAAATGTAAGTAAAGATTTCATGTGTTTTCTTTCTTTTCTTTTTATTTTCTTTTATTTTTGAAGGGAAAATTATTAACAAAACTTCTTTTCATTTACATCCCTTTAAAAATTTAGGAACACGGATCTTTTTAAATTCTTTACACTTCATTCCATTAAAAAACACGAGCACACGATATTTTTCACTTTCCATTCATTTTCTTCCATATCCATCTTTGAAAATAGACCCGGGAACACTTCTCTCATTAATTTTCTCTCACTTCTTTTTTCTCTTTTTGTTTATTAAACTCGAAAACACACAGATTTATACATTCTCACTCTCTAGGTACAAGCATGAATGCATGTACATTGCCAATTTACACCATACACTAGATAGTATACAAACTTAAGTTCTAGTGAATCAATTCATAGAAATCAACACAGATCGAAGAACTCAGAATCAAATACATAAATCACTCAAGATAAACTAATAATCTCCTAAATGATGAAAACCTTTCTCTGTTCGTCTTTTTTTGGGCCTTCTGCTATGGAAATTTGTGTAGGAATTAGAATTGAAACAGATGTTGAGTGAAGTGAGAATTGGATGATGCAAACTTAAATGGGTTTTCTCACCCGTGACCCATCAAACTAATCTTTGGGATAAGTTCTTCTATTTGGTTTGTAACTGAAAAATAAGTGTCAACTAATATGTTATTTAGAATGTTTGATTTTAATGTTGATATGATTAATCGGTTATTTGTAGGCATGTAATTGTAACTAAACCATAAAAAAAATGGTTATAAATAATAATCATATCAAACCAAAAATATCAATTATCAAAATAATAATAACTGAACAACCGGTTTTTTAGTTGGTTCCATGATCTTGATCTCGTTAATGTCATTGGCTATCAAGGTACAATGAGATGACGAATATCAACATAGTCATCAATTTAAAGTTAATGTCACATTGAATATGAGGTCGATCTTCGCTTTGTTAAGCAAGACATCCTTGAGGCTGAAAGGTTGCATTTTGCAAGGAGATCCCACTAACCAGAGACTTATACATGAGAACATGATTGTGTGACTTAATGGCTTTGGTAATCGTTTTCATAAATATTGATGTTGTATAGGTTTAAATTCTTGAAAGTACAAGATCGTATGATAAAGGACAAGTGAAGATATGCAATGAGAAGTGATGGTTAAGATCCATATGTTGATTGTAAGATATTTTGATCTTGATCAATAAAAACGTATTAACCTTGCATAAGGTTGTTATACACATACACTTGTGATCATAATCGAATAATCAACCATAGGAATGCTAGACTTCGAGTTAGTTCGATCCTGGTTGGATCGAATTATTAAGTTAAAAAAAACGAAAGAAGAGCTAATTTTGCTTTTAAAACACAAATAAGAAAGGTCTTATAAGTTCTTTTTTTTAATCTATAATATTGTTATCATGTTTAAACTTTAAATTGTTAATGACTTTATCAGGTAAACATTATTTAAAGATACAATTTTAAAATGTCTTTTTATCTCAAATCGATCAAACAATAAAAAGAAGCTACAAATTATATCAATTTTTGATCATAATTAACACATTAATTATTTAAAAAAAAACTAAAAATGAAAGAAAGAAAAGTGTTCCAGGTCAAACTCGCTCTATACTAACAAAAGATTTAATCCAATGCGAACGCTTTTCAACACCTAATATAACTCACCTGTCTTGCCACCTCAACCATAAAATGATCGATTTTAGGATAGTTAGCATTTCACATTGACTGATGTGTACCTTACTCAATGTTGATCAGTAATAAGGCACAAAAACATACACCGTAAACATCACTTATCAGTAATGAAGAAAAGTAACGGCAAATCCATCTCTTAGTCGCTTTACTCTTGCATTATGCAAGCTCGAAAAGATAAACCGAGTGTCTTTATATTCATTTTCATAGATATCACCAATGTTGTCATCAAACAAATCACAACTCTATATGTAGAAAAACAGGTGATGTAATACATATCTCTCTCTCTCTCTCTAACAAAAATAACACCGGAAAAAACACGCCGACAAACCAGAGAGGAATACAGGACAGGGGTTCAAACGTGTGCAAAAATGTTCTGGTCCTGACCAAGTCTAACGTTTGCAAGGACAGATGTGATAATTGGTTCAACTGGTACTGTTTTGTGAACCTTAACAGAAATTTCTATAAACTATTATTCTTTTGATACCTTGAACAATATATAGATTTCATAAACTGTCTACAAAGAAGCTCTTTGGATCTGTGAAAAAGGGTCATAAATAGTAACATAATATAAATCAATGGGCTAATCATGTGCTTATAACTGAATTAGCATGCCTGGAGATCCTATATGAAATGATGAGTTGGATATTCATGTTCATATCCGTTATAATCATAGTATAATCTCTCACCCTTTGCAATATCGCGTGTAGCAACCAAAAGGACTCTGCATTCTCCGTTTACACTGTATCTCACACATTTTAGATTTTGCTTCTTCTTCGCTTCACTGCAAAATAGTGAAATACCATGTACTTAATAGAGAACAATATAATCAGCAAATATGAAAGTATTTTGGCAAGCTTACGGATCAAAGTTATTTATCCCGTTGATAAAACGGGCAATGTTTCCACGTTTATCAGGGCAGATAACAAGACTCTTTGATGGATTAGATGCTAAGAGAAGAGTCATCATGCTGTCACAGTCATCATGTTCACGGTTTTTAATGTAATCCACATCACCGATGTATTCAGTTATCAATGTCATGTCCTTTATAGGGCCATCAGCTTGTACAGTATAACTGTACCAAAACAACATGTGGTTATGACACTTAACTGAAAATTTAGAGGTGTCAAAATGGGTAGTCTGGGTAGGTTGTGTAACACTAATGGGTCAAACTGGGTAAATTTTAGTTAGTGTGATCTGAATCGAGAAAACACTTATATCCATTTTCTTGACATTTATATAATTAATATGTTACATATGACTACAAAAGTTACATTATTACAGTAATAATTCTAGTATTTTCCGATGAAGCAATTTAAGAGGGTTTAACTGTTTAAGCAGTCGAATACACTTTGGATGGCTTTCAAACCATGAGAACAATTTGACCCATTAAAAATAAAACATTACTCAAATTGACCCATCATAAGTTAAGGAATCAAAACTGCCACCTCTAATTGGAATAAGAAGCTTGTTTTTGTAACACAAAATTTAATTATTTACCCTTCACAAGAATCGAATATGACAAGCAATGGAGGGCATTCACCTCTTTTCAACATGGCACTGCAGTATTCCAAGGTTTCTGTGTCTTCTTTTGAAAGAACCTTATATGAGAGTCACATGAGATAACTGATATAATATAATGGAACTTAAAATCATTTCTGTTAAGTATAAGGGCACCCCTTGATCATTAAGGACTCAAAGAGTTAAAAAAAGGCTGCGTCTTTGTATGCAGCATTTTCATACAGTTTGCGAAGAGGTTGTTTCCTTAACTTGAAACTGTGACTTTCTTACTCACAAATTAGCAAAAAGTAATAAATCTTAGAGAGAATAGTGTGACCATATTAATTTGCTTAATTGTTGTTATTACTTCTGAATATCTTTACCTGCATTCCACCTTTTTCATACATGGCTAAATTAGCCCATCTTGGAGCCATATCGAAGGAGTAAGTGAGATCATCACTATATTCCATGTTGAGTGAGGTCAAAGCAGAAGCTAGAGATCCCATTTGCTCTAGCCTACGCTCTGTATCTTCACTTGGAGTAAATGGCAATAATCTCCTCCTTTTTTTATGATGCACAATTCGTCTCCTACGTTTCCTGGAATCTGCTTATTGAGAAATATAGAAAATTAAAAGAAAAATCTAAAAAGAAAGTACAAAACTAACAATAACATCTTATGATTTGGGGATAATGTGAGAAAAAAGATTGAACAAACATAGTTAATGATGATATATAGAAGTGCATACGCGTAACACACTGAGATGATGACAATTAGCATTTGAATGTGCTCAACTCAGATTTATTATTTCTAATATTCCTAGAATAATTAATAACTCCAAGCAACTTTTTTTAAACGGCAAGATGTTACCCTACCTAATCTACACCACAACGAATTTACATGCAAAGTTAGTTGGCCTATGGAATTGTAAGGTAAATTTAAAATTTTAAATGTTAACTTCTATTTCTTTTCTTTGATGATCATCTTTAATTAAATCATTCAGATTTGATGGTTATATTAAACCTTCATTGCCTTCCATATTCTAACAAAAAAGATCCCCATGGTTATGTTAAAGCAATTCAGAAACTTTGATACCCAGAATATAATATTTGTATGTTTCAACAATAGAGATAAATTTAACTACTTAATAAAATGAAAAACTTCATAGACAACTTTGTGTCTCCACAAAATGATTGGTAAAGATGGCAACATGGTCTCTTCATGTGGTTCAGCAGTTACAAAGTTTTACATTTTTGCTTGAATGAAAATCAGAACGTCTTTTCTTCTTGTATGTTTTATGAACCCAAAGAACAAGAATTGTTTTTTGGCCTGAAAATAAAAAAATAAATCTTCAACTGGGATAATGTTATGGTTAGAGATAGAGAATCGATATACATCCTTTGTTAACAATTATAAGAGGATAGGTCAAGACATTAGGAAATGAATAGCAATGAGAGATGATCATCACCTATTGTAGATAATGTTAAACATTAATTAGAGATTAAGAGGAATTATGCTGTTCTTGAAGGGATGGAAGAGTTTATGAACCCAAAAGGTAATTTGAATGTTATAAAAATATATTAATAAAATAGGTCTTCATGATTATGTCAGGGCAATTCAGATATATAAGAGTAATATAAATTATATAGAAAGTTTCCCTAATATGGTTGGCAGAAAGATGGATAAAAACATTTTGGACACGAAGGATGAGAATTATTTTTGGCTTAGAAATTATAACCATTGGTAATAACTTAGACGGGAAGTGTATATGTGTCTTATCACTTCAATATCTAACTGGAGTTCTGGTTCTTACCTGGCATATGAAGAAAAGAAACTATCTTGTTAACCTATACAACTAGATGCATGACCATGCGTACTCTGATCATATTCTACTGAAGTTAACGTGATAAAAAATGACAGTTTATTACTAAAGAAGATTATATATTTAGTAACAAAAATTAGAAATGATATTATACATCTTATTTGTTTTCCTTCCCTAAGTTGAATGCAGTTTAACTTTTATAAACTAATGTCATTAAGCGCACTTTATGATATTCAAAAAGAAAACCAAAAATTGGAAGAAATGACAATGTGAAAAGAACTGCTTAGCGTACAACAAGAACATGATACAATTTGAGGAAAAGTTTGCAATTCATTTGATTATATTAACCCAAGATCCTCAGTATGATAAATAAATAGATATAAAGTATGCCCTGGAAGATATATTAGATAAAAAAAGGTTCAATTTTTATAAGATATGGAATTCACCCGTTGTAATAATGCGAGTTTAATACACACTTAAGGGATAAACATATGCCGCTAGAGTGCAGGATTATACAGCATGCAAATTTCCATAGGGCTTTAGTTTTTTAATACAAGTAAACTTAATTAGTTTGTGAAGCAATACCAAAACTTGCTGGTTGTAATGTCAATACACATAGATCATTCATATGTGGAATTTGCCACTAAACTGAACCAACCAAATATTATATTCACACACCTAAGGCACCAGCAATACTAAATTACATTCAGTTAAAAAACGACACAATTCGTCTTTTTTAGGTTTTAGATTATAACCAAAAAAGAGCAAAAGATTCTTTGGGTGTAATCTAATAACCAATTCACAAAATTAACTGTAAATTGAGAAAGAATTGTAACAAAATGCAGGCACAACCCTAATTGTTCATGAAACTCAAACAGCCTTTTATAAACAGCTTTGAAGAAGGGGGATTTGAAAAGTGGCAATGTGTGATCAATTCTCAATACCAAAACAGCATACAATTTGTTAGCCAGAAGCAACAATCTACCTTGAGGAGATATTCTCTTCACAGCAGAAGCTGTGCATTTCTTTATCTTGAAGAAATCAAAGATTTTCGTCTGCGTGAAACCTGAAATGATACAGAAATCAACATCCAATTACAGGTTTCAAATATAATCAAATTATGCAGACACACAATGTGTATACACAAACAATGGAATTCGATTAACCGGAGTGCATACTCTTAATCGTCGGAGGATGATCGGAGCACGTAGGGCAATACCAATGACCAATCGGAACACGAACGACGATAGGGCGGAGACACGTCATGTGATACGCTTTATCACATTTATCGCAGAGGAGTAGCTGGTGGTCACGGTCGCCGGAGCCACATTGATCGCAAACGACGTCGTTGTAGTCGTCGTGCTCAACGACGACGCAATTAACGTCGTTGATGATATCCGTTATCGACCTGTATTTCCGCGGCCGCGACGGCGACGGTCGGATTGGAGCGACGGCGGATTCACCTCCGGCCATCGGAATCGGCGATTGGGGCAAAATTGTGATTTTGGGATCGGAGGAGGGTTAATTTGGGAATAATGAGAATTGAAGATGGTGGCAGTGGAAGAAGAAGAAGAAGAAGACGTGGGGGTGTTCAGCTGAGGGCAAAGGTGGAATGACGTGGCGTGTGATGATTGCTCATGCTAACGTGCGCCCGTGAAAACCGCCGTGCGCCACCGCCGGAGTTACCGGAATGCCTTTAGCGGTGACCGGAGACTTACATGCAGAAGGGGGGAGTTTTGTGCATTTTTGGGATGCGAGCCATATGGCAATTTTACTAAATCGGCTTATGGCAAGTGGAAAGTGGTTGGTATGGTAACTAAATCAAGTCGAGTCAACGTCAACACTCGTTATAAGTCTAGCGGTTCTACGTTGACTCGACTCTAATGTGAGACTAGAAACTCTGCTGTCTCGATTGAGTCTTTTAAAGTACGATTTGATGTTAACTTTTTAGGTTTGACTTGACTTGATTGTATATGTTAGAATTTTGATATAAGGTTGGTGGTAATAGACTAAACCTCCTTAAGTTCAATTTGATTTGACTTGATTGGGTGGTGCTTTGATTATGTAGGTGAAGAATGGTTGCAATTTATATATACTTTATTATATTCACACTATCTTTTCCAACCTCATCCTCATATTTACACTAAAAGCATTAATTTTTTATTATCTCTTTCAATTAAATAATACTCTTTAATATTTTTTCATTGCCTTCACTCACAATAATTTTTAAAAATATTAAAAAAAATGAAAGGAAGTTGAGAAAAATTGGCTAGTCGATGATGCTATTCAACGTCAAAGTAGTGTTGTTGTTTGACGTTAAGTGGTTTGAGCGTCTTCCTAACGGTGAAGCAACTTGGGACAACAGGACGGTGTAACCTTCAAGTCTTCAACATTGATCCGGTGTCGATCAACTCTACTCTACACAAGAGGACATTGTAGTGATTAAGTGGCGTATGTCACGATAAAAAATTAGGGTTCAAATCCTACACGATACAGCTTGTGATGTATTTATTTTAGAAAATCTAAGAATTGTTGTTAAAGAAAAAAATAAGAGTCCTTATGGAGGATTCATTCATCGATAAGAGTACTATTAGTGCTCTATGTTTCTCTTTTGCTATAGAAACATACTAACATACACATACACTAGACGACGGTCAAATGTATTCTTAGGGATTTTCATGGTACCTGTTCTTATTATTTTACTTGCTTGATGTTGAATGATAAGTTGGTTGCATGTTTATATTGATAACAACTAAACTAGTGACATGATGATTGATGGTTACTTTACTAGCAGTTGTGTCTTTTTTAAACCAAACATCATCCATTGAGTTTCAAGATGTAATATGCAGTTGCTACTTGCTAGGGTGAGTCTTGAGATTAATTTTGGTTTTATGCGGTGTACGTATTTTTCTAAGACTTTTTAAAAATGTTGTCTTTTATGATTGTACTTGTCATTACCTTGACCAAATAGTTAAATTTAACCTATTATAATGATCCTTGTCCAAAAATGTTCAGAAATCACCGCTTCAACGTGATAGATGTTAGAATATTTCTTGTCTTCTATTTTCCATTATAGTACCTCTTCCACTTTGTGGAGTTCCACAACAACATTGCCACATTATTGACTCATTACAACATAATTAACTGCTTGTTAATCTTAACATTTTATTGATTCATTATGTATCTAGCCATTCAAATATTGCCATATCGGGAAGAGGGGTTATCAAAATGGCAAAAAAACCTTACCGGAGGGGAACGCTACCCCAGATCTGGTATGTATTATTAACTATCTTAAGTAATAAAACAATAATAATATTTTTTAAAAATTTTCATCTTTAAAAGCTTTTGTTTTAAAAAATGTTTTTTTTTAAATTCTACGTTTTTTTAAAAGAACTGTTTTTTTTTTCAGCAATGTCATTTTTTGAAGTTCATTGTCTTAAAAAATAATATTTCATAGGATTTTATTTTTAAAATAATTATGTTTTATAATTAAAAAACATAATTTTAATTCATTAAATAATTTGTTTATAATTTGAAAATGATATAAATAATACCATTAACATTTAATATTATCATTAAATGATAGACTTTATGTGCTGATGACATGTATTAATAAAGGTGTTAAAAAATGACATGTGACAAAAATTATTTTATTTTATTAGAAAAGATAATCAAGTTTAAGTTCAAAGTTCTAAGGGTAACATTTGGCTTTAGGTATTATTTAGTTTGATTTTGATTTATGTATATCATATAGACATAGTTCATTATAAGTTATTATCAGATTGATGCATATTGATCGATATCATAAAATATGTAGAAGTGTTATTAAAATGATAGTAAGACCGCTAAAACCTCTTAAATTAACAACCTATTCTTATTACGTATTTTGTTAAGCTGGAAGTGTACACTAACACCTGGCGTTAGTGTTAAGCTGGCATGGGCTAACACGACGAATATCGCCCCCATCATGGGTTAAGTTGGCATGTGGCCCCTCTAACACGTTACCGGGCTGAAAAAAAGCCTCTAACATACGCAAAATGTTTACATAATTTTTTAAAATTAAATTTAGGAATGTTAAAGGAGGTGAGACTATTTTCTATAAGTGAGGTGAAGTGAAAGATTACGAAACAAGTGATAAGATGCATAGGTGAAGTTAAAGGGCATGAAAGAAAATTCAATAACCTTATTAGTAAATCTAATATAAAGATGTATCCGATGTTTGACTTAGAATTATAAAACTAGTAACGTAATTATAGTGATGAAAAGAGAAGGGTGAAAATTACAAATGTTCAAAACAAAAATTGTACAAACATTATGCATATAAGACTTAAAACTAATGTACCTCACAGTATATGTAACATGGTAATTGTTATCATAGGAACTCTCGCTTTCAGTAAGCTTGATGCAATACAAACAAGAAAAAAAAGGTTTTAAAGAAACAGAGGACGAAACTTCTGTTTTCATTGCACCATAACATCTTCTTAAAGTAAAAAAAATATTAATATTTTATTTTTACATATAAGATGATTGAATTTATTAATTAAAACTGAAAGCCAACAACTAACTAAATCATTTTTTCATTAAGTGAAACATTTGAACTAAAGTACCAAACCATGACCACACTTACTCCACAACATAGCTGCCCACGAAATGTTAATTGGATCATTGGTTAAATTAGGAGCTTTTAGCATGGCTGCATGCAGTCCCCAATAATTTGTGCACTAGATAAGGTCTCAATGTGATCAAACACGACTCAAATTTAAATATAAAAATACAAATCCATGTTACCAAAAGTCTTGAAAATACATACACTAAATCTACACCATTAGCACTACGGGAAAAAAGACACAAAAAGGGCCAGAATGGCGAAAGCGGCTAAGAGGAACTCGCATTCCAAAAACATTTTCAGACACAAACCATTTACAGAAGTTTCATGGGGCCAAATGCTCAATCTGGTTGGTCGTATGCACCTCGTGCATGGTTAACCATTTCAGTCTGGGATTAATATACGATTTTAACTACAGTATACAGATATCTTCACTTGATCATTAACCATAGTTAACTCGATATGAACTTCTACACAGCTGCAGCTTCAACTTCGTCGAATTCTGTTTCTGAAGCTGAAATCAAAGAAGCTGACTGAATCTTCCCAGCATGCTCAAGCCGCATCAATATCACTCCCCTGATAGAATTCACAGCATGAGATTTTGTATTCAACAATCATTAAAGGAAACAGTTATTTCAAATTATATATAATATTAAAAAAAATCAAATCTTGTTTAACTGAATCAGTAGTACAAGAAAATTAGGAACTTCTGAATTTCGTGTGACAATCATATGAACAAAACACAGAACAAAATAATGCTTCTCATACGTTTACTTAATCTATACGTTATAACTTACAAGCATAGGTGATTATGTGTAACGACTATTGAAAGGCTGCTGATGGTTACCTTGCATAGCGCGACTGTATAGGAATATCCCTGACTTTTATTCGGTTCACTGTGCCACTCTGGCTCACTAGAACAACTTGTTCATCGCTTTCACCATCATCTGCAACACAAAAAGAATTAACTAATTGCTGATGGTCTGGGCAAATAGACAACTCATGTGCACCACAGATGAAACCTGAAAACCACATTTACCTGCTGAAGTAAAGCCAACTACAAAGACAGCAGCCAGGCGGTCTTCAGAGGAGAACTTAAAAAATATAAAGAAAATCGTCAAAAGATAAATTAAAGCAAAGTGAAAACAAAAGAAATGTGAAATAAATCTATATTTGCATCTGATACAGAACTCGCTTAAATTTAAGGTCAAGAAAACATACCTTGTAACCTATTAAACCTACCCTATTCAAAGGAGACTGGCGAAAACGGCTTAGAGGAACTCGCTTTCCAAAACCATTTTCAGACACAAACAACAGCCACGGGCCATCTGGCCGCTTACTGCAGATTATAATTTTAGTTAGTTGTATCTAACTAATAAAAAATTATATAAAATAAAACATACAAGCATACATACATATATATGTATATATATGTGGTATATGAACCAGTACACAGAGAGATTTACTAAGGTTAAAGAAATTACTGGGTGTGGTCAGGTCCAGGCAAGCTCTTTATCCCATCCTGCTTTGCTGCAGGTATAATATCGACACATGCCATTCTATCCCCTTCTTTCAATCTCATTGCAACTGCACCTCTAGTATTTCTTCCTAGTGCCCGGATCTATAAACATCAGATTAGCTGAAGCAGTTAATTCTCAGGCCATTTTATTTTATTTTATAATACCAAAAAGGACGCTTACAATTTCACAAGAACTAAGAATAACAAATCCATTTGTGATGCCATTGCAACATAATCTTCATTTGTGCACCGGCGTACCCATTTGAGGGAATCACCAGGAACCTATGTAAGCAGACACAGTGAGCTTCAACGGATACTGTATTTCATTATAGGTAAAAAGGAAGTCAAGAAAAACAAGATGAAGACAAACCAGTTGAAGTGCTATAATCCCGGATGACCTAATGGATGAAAACAACATTAACGATACTTTTTTAATGTATCCATTTGCAGTAAGCATTAGAAGATACTGATCTTCAGCAAATTCACTAACAGGTATTATAGAAGTAATTCTTTCACCGTCAGATAAGGACAAAATCTGGTTACGCAAAGTGGATGAAAATAACCAGTCAGCAAAAGGGCATAACAGTCAAATGTCTAGTTCATGGTGAAAGACAGTAAAGTAGCATGCCTGGATAAGGGGCGTGCCTGCAGCTGCACGAGAACATTCTGGAATTTTGTACGCTGGTGCAGAATACACGATACCCTTATCGCTACACATAAATGATTTTTAGATGAGTTATCATCTTAAGCTGACAATCAAGTTTAATCATATAAACAAAAAATAAAAACTGGGAAGCACCTGAAGTAGAGTAGACGATCATGGGTGCGACAGACAAGAAAGTCAGACATTGTGTCATTGACTCTCAGTTTTCCAACTGATTTACCAATAGTTCCACGGTTTTGTAGATTAAAAGTGTCAGGTTTCATCCTTTTAACATAACCTTTTTCACTAAGTGCCTGTTGGTGCAATAAAAGGGTTTTCAACATAACAAAACCACAAAAATTAATTAAATAAAACAAATTGTATAAATCTATGTACCAGTAACATTTCTTCATTGGGGATAACATCGATTTCATCAAGCATGCCATTATCAGCATCCTCCAAAGTTGAGCGCCTTGGAGTAGAAAACTTATTCTTTATCTCATTTGCTTCTTCTTCAATTAACTATGTAGGAAACAGATGTAACATTGATAAATAAAAAAATGACAACTCACACCAACTTGTGAATTCATCATTCGTATTGAAAAAAACCGTTGAACTTAGAAGGTATACCTGCAATATATTCTTTCTGCTTGATAGAAGTTCCTCCAAGTTAGAAATCTGTTCCATTAAGGATTTTCCTTCACTAATGTACTTGCTTCTCTGCATAAAAAATAACAAAAATTTTTAATTTACTCAAAGGAACAGTTTTAATAAGTAAAAAGTAATAGATTTGGATAAAAAAATGTGCACCTCAAGCAATGTTAGTCTCCTTAAGTTGATGTCTAATATTGCTTCAGCTTGCTTTTCCGATAAATGAAACTCTGCAATATACATCATATGAAGCAAGTAAGAATTTAGAGCATGTCATCAAATAAAGGATAAAAAAACAGTGGAGCCTACTTTTCCTTAGATCTGCTGATGCCATTGAGTTGCTTGAAGCTTTTCTGATTACATCAATTACATCATCGATATTATCAAGCCCAATTATAATACCCTTGATTTAACCAAAGGAAAAACTGTTAACATTTGCTAGTTACAGTCATTTCTTAGTGTGGTTGAACCAAAACCTTCAAGTAAACTTACCTCAACAATATGATTTCTGTCTCGTGCATGTGCAAGCTTATATCTTGCTCGTCTTTCAACCACAGAACATCTAAAATCCAAGAAAGCCTGTATGATAAAAAAAAAAAAAGTTGTCGTACTAAAGCAGATGTTTTACGAACATGCATCAAAAAATACCATATTAGCAACAAAAAGCCACTTACTCAAAGATTAGCAAACTAATTAATGAGATATTTCATAGATGTATATGATTATTTAAAGTTTAAACTAATTGTGATCATTTAAACATAATTAATAGAGTAAAGAGGTCTTGTGCATCAGATGGTAAATGACTAAATGAGTTACCTGAAGCAATTCCTTTAAGCCCATCTGTTTAGGTTGACCATTAAGAACACTGCCAGAACAATCAAACACGAGAAACCGGAAGTCAACTAAAGTATATTTGTCCAAAAAGATCAATATGAAAAAGAGAAAAACAATTAAACAGAAGTGATAGTCATTTATTGATAGGATATTTGTCCAAAAAATTATCAAGAAAAGCAATTAAAAACAAAGAAGATTGTGTCATAAAAAACTAAGACATTTATTTATCAAGAATTTTGTTGAAAATTAAGATTATATATTTTATTCAGCCCAGTCAGTAATAGTTTTATTATAATGTATACCACTACAGCCATGAATGGTCCATCTTGTATGATTAATATAACATATACGTGTGTATATGTGTGTGTGTGTATGTTTGCATGTATGTATGCATATATGTGTATGTACCCATGTGTATGCATATGTGTACGCATCCATGTGTATGCAAATATAAGTACATATGCAGATACGTGTAGTATCCATATGTGCAAGCAGATATGTTTATGTATTTGTATGCATGTCTGTGGTACATATGTATATGTGTATGCATGAGTGTATGTGTGTGTACTATACATGTGTAATATATACACATTATATATGTATTGTATCCATGTATGTATGCATGTTTGGTCTTTATCAACAATGTTACTGTTTTATACAAACCTATTACCATGAGAAAAAGGCACCCACGCAATTGCACTATGGTAACTTGAAGATCTCTAAAAACATTTTAAGACATCTAAATGACACAACCCACAAATTAAAAACCACTCACCCAACCATGTTACAGCTAAAACTTGACTGTAGAGCAGTGAGACGATACAGATTATTCAGAACAATGGATGGATCAGACCCCCTCTTAAGCTGAAAAGTTTGAATGAAAAAAGTTAAAGCATTAAAAACAAGAAATCTAGATGGGATGTGGTGTAGTTTTAGTTTCATTGTAAATTGTGATATGGGACTTTTACATATTTCCCCTTTTTAAGATCATTAATTACATATATCCCCAAGCTAAAAAGACAATAACATATTTCTCCTTCCTAAAACATATATATTACATATTTATCCATTTCATTAAAATTAACCTATTACATAATATGACCATTTTACCTTGTTTTCACTAAAGGATTTTTACATACTGATGTTTTATTATTAAAATTGTTTAAAACTTTTGACAATAATGTTTTGCGTTTAGAGGCATAACTTGATTATCGGTTGTTTTGAAATGAAGTTTTAAAGGAAATATAATTTTGTTTTTTTTTAATATATATAGAAAACTCGAATTTAACGAAATATGTAATTGATTATCTGAATAAGTGAAATGTGTAAAAATACTTTAGTGAAAATACGAGTAAAATAATCATTCAATAAATAATTTTAATAAAATGGGTAGATACGTAATATATATGTTTTAGAAAAAGGAAATATGTAATTAATTTTTTTACTTGGGTAAATATGTAATTAATGACTTTAAGAAGGAGAAATATGTAATGTCCCATTGTAATATGGGTGTATTTCGTAGAGGTTTCTAGTGCTTTGCTGGCCCATCTACCGTCTGTTAATAATATTGATTCTTTCGCTGTTCAAATAAAAAAAGAGAATGCCAAGACAATGAAGATTGATGCAAGAATTCACAATATTATTACCTCAATGACTATTCGCATTCCAGATCGATCACTCTCGTCACGGATATCACTTATGCCTTCCAAAGTCTTAACAAAATAGGAGTATATATTCAGGTTATGAATGGACATAAAATGACTGAATTGATGCATGATGAACATCTTAACAAAAGACGATTGTTCTTTCCTTCACAAAATTTAACTTACAGTTACAAGAAGTGGTGTAGCATGAATAAAACATCAATAAGTATAAAGAAAGAAGAAACATAAAAAATAAGCCCATCACAGCTACATGAAAATAAAAGTTCAAGAATGTTACATAACTAACTTTCCCAAACGAAAAATGAAAAGACTAACACCATGAGTGTACCTTGTTTTGAATTAGCTCAGCAATTTTCATAACAAGAGAGGATTTGTTGGTCTGATAAGGAATCTGTTCCATATATAAAACACAAATTCATAACAAGTTAATCCAGCACAGTATATGAACTTATTTGATAGAAATTTTACATCCTATATAATCTGATAAATAGTCATAGAAAGTTACCTCTTTTACTACAATTGATGCACTCTTCGTTTTAGAATCAGATGTTTCAATCTCTGTCTTTCCTCTGACTACTACACGTCCTTTTCCAGTACGATAGGCTTCCAAGATTCTGTATTATTAAAATGGAAGTATTTAATCATCTTACATGTTCAATTCATTACTTTTACAAGAAAAAAGCTCTGGTTGATTGTTTACATACAATTTAAAAGAATTAAAAAAACTACCCGAGATTTCCCATTATGACTCCTCCTGTTGGAAAGTCAGGTCCAGGCATGTATTCCATTAATTCTTGCAGCTGTTACAAAATAAGGCAGGTTATATGAGGATGAAATTATGACATAAAATGGTTGATAATCTGATATGAAACAATATGAAAATTGAAAAGAAGAAATTTGTTATCAGACAATTGAACAAGTACCGAGGCATCTGGATTATGAATCAAGACAGATAGAGCATCAACCAACTCCCCAAGATTATGTGGAGGAATATTGGTTGCCATTCCAACCTAGAAAATAAAATTAATAAATCAATAATTATTTGAACACGAGATTTGAAAGGGTCAGTATATAATATCTAGATAAATCACCGCAATCCCTGAAGAACCATTCAATAGTAAGTTTGGGATTCGAGCTGGAAGCACTGATGGTTCTTTTAGAGAATTGTCAAAGTTTGGAACAAAATCAACCTGCCATAAAATGAACTCAGGGCATGGAATTATGTCATAGTATTGTAAAATTTATAGACTGAACAATACGTACTGTATCCATATCCAAATCTGATAGAAGCATTGTTTCAGTAAGTGCCTGAAAAAATGAAGCTAAAAGAATGAGTACCTCTAGATTATTATTACAACATACAGCAAAAAAATCAGTAGGAAGACAATTACACTAGACATCAGAAAGAAAATGGTAATCTACCACCAAAATATAAAATAAGAGAATACATTTATTAGAAGTTTAGAACAAACAAAGAAGTAATCATGTTTCATGATAAATAAATGCTGCTTAAGAACAGAAACGTTTAAGCATCTAATCTTCACAACAAACAACTAAGCTGATAAAGAAAGCATATAACATACTTCCAATCTGCATTCAGTGTACCGCATTGCTGCCGGATTATCTCCATCCAGTGAACCAAAATTCCCATGGCCACTAACAAGTGGACAACGCAAAGAAAAATCCTGGAAAAAAGTTATGCGCTCAATAAGGTATAAAGCAAATTACATACACATATATCTGAATATGGAACTTTTTGCTGAAGTCAATAGACCCTAACCCACAGTTCCCAAAAAGTGTTAAATTACATGTATGCCCATACAATGTATGTTTGAATACCTGAGCCATTCGGACCAGAGAATCATATACAGCACCATCACCATGGGGGTGAAACTTACCTAGAACCTGAGAAAGAGAAAACAGTCCAGCTGTGATTTTACAATACGAAAAGATAAGAGAACTAGACCATAATAACAAAAGAAAGTATATCTGTTCCAAAAATAAATAATAAATAGATAAAGAAAAAAAGAACAGATGTGGTCAAGTGGCAACCTCTCCAACAACTCTAGCACATTTCTTATGAGGTTTGCGTGATGAAAGCCCCAAATCATGCAATGCATATCTGCAATTATAGTAAAAAAGAATTCAATCCGTTGCATTGTTAATAATATCAACCAATATACCAATGCAATTACCCATAACCACCACTTCACATAGAAGGCCAAAGATGTATACATATGTTCATCAGTACCAAATCAGATAGAATCACAGAAAGACGTATACCTAAATCAGTGCTATCAAGTTAAACAAGTAATTGAGTAACACAAAAGGTCATTAATTTCATCCTAATGGAAATCGAGAGTAGATAATAAGTTAGCCACAATTTATCACTCAGAAAACGATTACTAACTAGTAAATGAACTCTAATTCAAATCAATAACCTCACGAATCAAACCTCCATTAGATGACAAATTAAACAGACCACACTCACAATATCCGACGGTGAACAGGCTTCAATCCATCACGAACATCCGGCAACGCTCGTCCAACCAAAACCGACATAGCATACGACATATACGCTTCAGTAGCCTCCTTATGCAGCTCCGTCGGAACAATCCTTCCGCTGCCCCCATCACCATCGCCACCAGCAACCACCGTCGCTAAACCCCCATTTCCGCCCTCTCCGCCGTCGTCCGCACCCTCGGTCGCCGCACTTTCTCGCCGCTTCGAATTGACCGTCGTCAGACGGCTAGAACGTGAGGTGAGCGAGAGGAACCGCAGGTTAGCGACGGTGCACCCTTGTGTAGGTAATCGGGCGGCGGAAATTGGTAGAGAGAGGTGGGTGTAGCATCGGAAGAAGCGGAATCCGGTGGTGAATGACATTGAAGAATTGTTGAGTGTGTAGAGTGAGGGTTTCATGCCATCAGAAGATGTGATGTCTCGTCGTCTCTATGGTGAGGGACTAAGGGTTTATCGCTATCTTTGTCTGGATATTGGTTTTGTGTTGTCGTTTGAGGAAGAGACCCTTAAACCCTAATCAAGGGTTCGTGCGCGCCAAGTTTTTTTTATTTTTATGTGGAGGTTATGAACAAGACGTAATATTTTAATTATCGTTAAAAAACTATCAAACAATCTAAAAAAATACGTTTGGTTACGTATATACAAAAAGATTATGTATATTTTACTTCACTTATATTTTACTTATGATCACATGTAAACGAAACATGAGGTGAATAAGTTAAAGTCAATTATGATTTGAAGCTAGTATCATCTCTAGGGTTTGTTTTTAAAAAATTTATGTTTAGAATCTTAAGTAATCCTTTAGTGTGGGCTTGGTAAGGGAAAAACCTTGGTTTTTTGATAAAGTGATCGTGGAGGTTTAGAGTGAAAAGAGAATTTTTTAATGAAAGGTAATTAAGACAATTTATGAGGCCTCTCGATCTTGGCAAAGTATACCTATGAAGTCATCCTTGTCTTGTATTTGGGACATTTCAAAGATTAATGTTGTTATTTTGAAAATATGAGGTTGACATAAAGCCTTGTATAAAAGGTAGGAGTCGTGGGAATAAAATTTGTTTCTACTTTGTAGCTCGATGTGTGGGTGGAAGGATCCCCTCTATTCAATTGTTTTCGTCGATTAATCGATTATATAGCCTTGATTCTGCAAATCGTATGTGGTTTCATCTTGTTATTCTAAAGCAAGATCAGCAATAGTGTGGAACTAATCGTAGAAGCGGCTACCGAACTACTTCAAACCGACCAGTTCTTTGGCTGCAAAACGAATTGGGATAGATCGGACCAATGGCCCATCAAAATCCTGGTCCGATCCGAGTAAAAAGAAACTACATGTGAATGTGTTGATCGAGCATAAAATGAAAAAGAGAAGCTAAAGTACTCGGGCAAGCTGAAAAAGGCTAATGCAGTGGTTTAGAGCTAAGAAGAATGTCATATCCATTTTTGGTGGTTTGATGAGCAAGTTACAATCAATTATGGGAGGTGTGAAAAGCGACCGACATATACTCATATTCATGATAAGTTTGCTTTGAATTGGCGATGGAGGTCGCAATCATTGTTCTAAAAACTGGATTAAACCGTTGGTACGAGGAATAAAGCAGTTCAATGTACCTAAATTGAAAAGGTTAAACCCATTCAAAACTCGTGATTTTCATCAAAATCGGTAAAACCAAATAATTGATGATGAGATCAACAAGGTAAAATGAGAGAAACTTACACACCTTGGGTTGGAAGAACTTGCTTTCATTGATAATTTGATATGAACAAACATATTTGGGTGCATAAAACTCGTTTTAGAAGTTTTAAGACTTTAAGTTGTTTGAGCTCTTTTGGGCTATTTTTTAAAAGATATCGCATTAGATGGTTGTTTATTAGTAACCCAAAAATGAGCATTAACCCAAGTTAAGTTAAAGCCCAAACCCAAGACATAAATATGTCCATAGGTCATTAGCTTGTATTAGAGCCCACGACGTCATTCTTTTAACTAAAGATAACAATAAAACTCAAACTATTGAATGGTATTCTACTAGAGAAAACATACAACATAAAATTCAGGAAAACTGAAATAAAAACGAAAAACGATCCCTAACTTAAGGACTAAACCTCCTACTCAACAATCTGAAATAGGATAAGAAAGCGGGTTCGTTATAGAGGACGATGACAATGACGATGACGACGAAGGTGAAGTGACACCCGTTTGTACTTTCTCCACTTCGTTTTCACACAAGATCGGCCCGTCAAAAATAATGTCAATATTATCCTCGAAGCCAGTGTCGATCAAACAAGTCGAGCAGTTCCCCTGATCTATCGAAAGGAAAGTGTGGAACCGGAAGGAGATTGTAACTTGAATCCAAACACAAGCTCCATGGGTGTTCATCCTCGACCGAAGGTGGGAAGTCAAGATTATTAATCTCGGGCATTAGCTCTTCTTTCTCTACTGACGTTTGTTGTTGTTGTTGTTGTTGACAGTTTATGTCATGATGAACCTCTTCATTGTGCTCGTGTTTTGGTGAAGCTATAACTTCGGTTGACTCGGGAGTAGTTTGGGTTTGTTGCAAGTTCTTCAATCGGTCGGCGTAGATGCTGATATCAAAATTGGTCACTGCTTTCGCACCTCTGTACTCGATGGCTGCTAAGTCGTATGCTGCAGCCGCTTCCTCTTGAGTGCCTTCAAAAGAGCGCATTAATCACTTCATTTGTAATAACAACTAGCAAAGCATCTCATGATCATGTTTATCATTTAACATTGTCTCTGAAGTCATCGTTCTTATAAAAAATACAAAACATAATATGTAGACGTTAATAAATGACAGAGCATTCACATTAGCTTTCTTATCTTTAATCTTATATATTTATATCATAAGGTTATAGTGTATAACATAATGGAGGATTGGAGGAGTCTATAAACTGTCATATAGCAATAGCTTTTCCAAATTGAATATATAATTTTAATTGATAATTTTAATTTAAACAAAATAAATACCATGATTAGAAAACAAATAAGTACATAAAATTATAATTAAGACCAACTAATTGTGTTTTTTAATACGGCCTTTTATAATTTATTGAGAAACGAAGGGGCATGCGCTCTGTTTTGGTATATACCGGAATAAAGGCTATAAAGTTACTTTTATTCTTGTTTTATATTTATACTATTGGGTAAAAAAAGATAATTGTATAAATTTGTTGATTAAATAATCAAGATTCAAAATCATAAGATGAATACTAAAAACCAAATTAATTAAATAAAAAGAGTATCATATAATGCTTATTAACTAATAAACAAAATAGTAGAACAGATTATATCAGAAACTCATCAGAGAATATCTTTTACCAGATCTTGACTATAGTATTAAACCTAAGTATAATTTTACAACATATTAGACCATTAAAAAAATAAAAACAGGTATTATTATATCGACCAACTTTTTTGAGTAAAAAATATTAAATTATTGCACGTCTTTCATGGTAATTTTATATTTTGTATTAGATTGGATCTATGTGATTGGATATCAAAAGTCTGTTTTGTACGGCTAATAAGGATCTCCCCAAAATGCAAAGTCAATATCTTATTAGGACATGCTGACATGCACATGAAATTATTATAGGGAATTCTTGGATTTAAACCTAAGCACAAAACTTATGAATTCTATAATTTAGTTTGTAGTCGTTTAAAATTATGATTAGGGTAGATTTGCTCTTCAAGAAAAAATATTTTCTTACAACATGAGCATGAAATTGTATCATACAAACTCAAAAAAAACTAGTATAATTATAGGAGGTTGATATAGACACAACCTGTTTAACCTCGTTTTTGTAATTGTTATTACACTAGGATTACAACTTAATTCCAAAATGATTAATGTTATAAACAATTGGTCTTGAACTACAAATCTAAGATGTTTACTTTTGAGTTTTCAATAAAAATAAATAACTAACTGGTCTTTATTGTTTTTTTTTTTTAAAAAAGAACCATCGTGAAACCACGAAGTTAACTCAAGAGGGATGTGTTCCAAAAACTCGTTTTAGACTAAACCCAAACCGCTATGTTAGTTTTGTGTGTGACATTTGCATGTGATATACAAGTTGGATCTACATTATTATTAATATTAGTATAGTACCAATGGAAGTACTATATATATTTTAGCCGGTTAAGAAAAGTAAGAAAACATAATCATCAAAAAAGAAATAACACCAAGTCATTAGTCAACATGTGCCACGTCATAATTACTCACACAGCTTAACACAGTGTTTTTAAATTTATTATAACTGTAACCCTTTAAGTATAGAACCTTACACTTTGCCCCCTTCGAGCCTATATTGGAACACATGAATAAACAAGTTTGAGCTCGAGTTGGCTAGATTTGCGAGATTTGCGAGCCTAAACGTATCTAATATATATATAAATTCTACTTAATATATTAAGTATATATTTACATATTTACATAATATATATATATATACACACAAAGAAAAATTATTATAAATATATATAAAATAATTATAGACGTATTTAAGTAAAGTAATTATTAAACTAACAAATGAGCCAGACTCGAGATTAGACCAGCTCAGAAACTCGTTTACACTTGTAATCCCAAGTCACTTTGATGTTACTTGAGTATTAAGGATGATGAAAGTGTAAGTGTTTTACTTTAATTTTGGTTGTTGAACTATAAAAATGAAAGGAAGTTGCAAAAATTGAGTGGTTATTGTTTAATCCAATTTGTTTGCCTGGAAATTGTGTGAATGGGCCTTAAAATTTGACTTGGGTAGTTGAGCACACTAATTTGGAAAATATACATTTAAACAATTAAAGTACACATTTTAGTGTTCTTAAAGCATTTCCAAGATGTTGACATAAATCACACGTTCAAAATATCCAATAGCATAAACTAACCAACCGTCCATTCTAAATCTAGTTCTTTTTTCGTTAATCATGTTTTAATTCTTTTAACCACTATTGATTATCGGTCAAAATTTACGGGCCAAGTGAGTTATCATGTAAAATATTGTTGGACTTTTAGTGATCATCGAAGTTAAAGTTGCCTAAACCACTTTCTAGTCCGAGTCACATGAATGGACGGTTATTTGTTTAAGGAGGGTTGTTCAACGATATGGATACTTTTGTTAATTCGTTGTCAATGGCGGACCCATAAGTCTTTTTCATTGGGGTTGGAAGTTTTAAGGTTCGGTTGTCTATTGCAAACATTAAAACTTTTTTTCTAAGTCAGGTTCGGTTGTTTATCGCAAATATTAAAATTTTTTTATACGAGCTGAACTCGAGCTCGAAATCTCTTAAGGCAAAACAATTCCTACAAGTGCCTAGACTATCTTAGGCTTGGCTCGACTTGCGTATGCCCCTATTTAACACTCATAGTAATATTCAAATAATTAAGTATACAAACAAATATTTCATGAATAAATCAAATAATTTAATCTAGGAATATACTATTTGTTAATTATTTTATAGGGGCCAATTTTAAATATCATGTTGGTTTAAAAATTTCTTGTGGGTTTGTGTTTACATTTCTTTTGAGTCCGTCTTAAAATTTTATGGGATTCCTAGTCAAAATTTCATGGGGTTTGGTCGAGATTTGATCGTATACAAATCATTAAATTAATTTTTTCATGGAGTGCCGGCGACCCCGCCCAACAGGGCTAGGTACGCCCCTGTTCGTTGTTGATCCTCATCTCTAAATATATTTATCTAGAATCTAGAACTATGACATGTAAAAGAACTAAAGAATACAAGAACATGCATATACACAAAATGTATCAAAGAGGAAGCGTTGACGCGTACCATAAGTTCCCAAGTATAGGTATTTGTTCCCAAGAACGCGGCCAATTCGAGCCTCCCATCTTCCGTTATGATGGTGCCTATAGAAATCAAACATTTTACTGATCAAGTGTATGGCTTCGGGTGTAACTAACAAGTAACAACCCAAATTTTGGTTGTTTATGCAACTAACTTAGTCCAATGAAGTCAAAGTTTAAGATAATGCCAAAGTATAGAATATGGAAGATGCATATGTAAAATCAACTTCATATATAAAATCATATGTTTGCACCACACATATTCACATGTATCACACAAAAAACATGAACTCCCACAACTCATTCATCATGCCCTCCTTTACTTCTTTTATATGATAAAAGAGATGTTTTTTTCTATAAATTTTTTATTGTGATTGAATAACGTCGTAATTATTCAGGAAAAATATAACTCAATTTGAGATACAAATTTCTAAAAAGATATTACCTTGCTACTCCTCTATATTTGGAAACACCTCTCGAAAATCCACTGCTCCTTCGCCTTAACGAAGCTAAATATTCATCCTTGGACAACTTTTCCATTTCTTCAATATCCTTTTTGTATGTATCTATCTGTAGTAAATACAAAAATTGATATAAATATATATAGACAAAGCAGAAAAATAAAATACAAAAATAATAATGCATTTTCACCTTTTTATAAATAACAAAACGATATATCAACTATAGTGTTTCCTTCAAAATACGATGAATTGCAAAATGTTCATGAGAGATTGATGAGGAAATGGGTGTCAAATATGAAATATTTTTATAGATACCTCAAAATTGAGCGTTGTGTCAGGTCCCCAATATTTAAGGGCAGCAAGATCATACGTCCGTGCAGCAGCCTCCTCGCTATCATACGCCCCTACACGAATACGACATTTAAATGTTTGTCAGCTGCATTGTGCCAAAAATGACATTTGTTTGTTTCTACTAGCTCAAACACACATTCACTCAAGTATGGATAGTTCACATGCACTTACATACAACAATCTAAATAAAAATAGAACATTTAATCTATATAGATAGATAAAAATATCGTAACCACTTGCCAAATATCCAAATTTTATAAATTTGTCTTTTAGTTAAAGAACAAAAATAAAAACGCATTTGACTGATTTGACCACGCGCACACATGTCCTATTATACACATGCCAGGCTAGGCCGGAGAGATGATTTGTACACGATAAAAATTGTTGTTTGCACAACACACTTTTGTTTAACATTTATTTCAACCTCTTTAAATTTGTTGTGTATGCATTAAAATGTTTTGAAAATTTGTAGTTATCTTTGAAAATATGGTATAAAATCATAAATTTTGGACCTCACAATGACATTTATAATCAATCTGTAAACTTTAAACCCTAGTTGAAAGGTGAGTAGCCCATCTACATTATTAAATTAAAGTATGTGAATAAAGTAATGGCAAAAGCTAGAAAAGAAAGAGAATACTTACCCAAATAAACTATAAAATCAGACACCATAGTGGCAATCAGGAACAGGGGATCACACCAAACCAGAACAACCAAAAAAACAGAGTCAGAACTGAAATTAAATAATTAAATTAACAAATTAACTAAAATTATCACTAAACTAACACTGCAGATCTATGTGATTTAATTTAATCATATAATTCTAATAAATTAATAAATTATTAAATAAATAGAAATAAATTAATAAAAAAAGAAAAAAGATGGTTTTCAGTATTCACTCTGTTTTCCTTTCTTGTTTTGGATGTTGTTCCATGTACCCTTGTCCCACAGATGAGCTTCAAATCTTCCAGTCCATCGATGCCTGTTGAAGATCAGTATAAATTCATATAAATTTTTTGCATGCAACTTCAAATTTTTATTAAAATTGAGATCAATTCATGCATGCAATCAAGAATCTGTACTCTCTGTCTCTCTGTTCTTCGATTGTCGGAGTTTAATTTGGTAATTTTGCTAAAATTAAGCTTTTTTGAGTTTGAAGATTAATGATTTCAAGAAGTTGAATCAAAATCAATTGATCAATTGATCAGTTCATGCATGCGGGTCAGAATCTGCATCATCTGTTCTTCAACAATCTGAGTTTAATTCGAGAAATTTGCAGAAATTGATCTTACAGGAGATGAAAGATTGAATTTTTTTCAACGAAATTAATCAAATCTACTTCATTTCAGAAAATTTTTCAACAAATTTCGCGAATAATTCAATGCATGTAACCCAGAATCCTCCTCCCCTGTTTTTCACCCTAATTAATCATCGAAATAAATTGCAAAAAGTTAAAAACATATTACAAGCTTCAACGAATTTGCAGAACAGGGGATTACAAATTCAACCAAATTTTAATAGATTCTGAATCTGTTGGTAGATTAAAGATTTCAAGAAGCTGAATCAAAACCCATGATCAATTGATCAGTTCATGCATGTAGCCAGTAATCTGCACCATCTGTTCTTCATCAATCTGAGTTTGATTCGGGAAATTTGCAGAAATTTATCTCGCGGAAGATGAAAGATTGAACTTTTTCGTACCAATTACATTTTCGAAAGTTTTCACAAAAAATTTCAAGAACAATCCAATGCATGTAACCCAGAATCCCCCTCCCCTGTTCTTCACCCAAATTAAACTTCAAAAAAAAATCCAAAAGTTTTACGAATTTGCAGAACAGGGGATCGCAAATTAAACAAAATTTCATTAAATTATTGAATCTGTTATACAGAAACTTGCAATTGATGTACCTTGTGACACCTCTGTAAATGGAGCTTCTGCGTGTGGTATCAGCAGAGGTGTTTTTGTTGTGGGGTCGTTTGGATTTTGGAGCCTGTTGTTCGTTAATGCATGAAGATGAAGAAGATGAGCATGAAGACGATGAAGTTGGTGACAACCTTCTTCGTTTCATTTTCTCTCTCTCTACAAGTATTAATGGGGGTTTTAGAGAGAGAGAGAGAGAAAGAAGAGGGGTTTTGAAGAAGAAAGTGTGTTGTGAGATGGAGGTAGATATATATGGGTTTAGGCTAGGTGGGTTTGGCTAGAATCACCCTACAAAGTTGCTTACCAAAAAACAAGAAAAATAAACACTTCGAGGATTTTAGGGAAGAAAATTGATTGGGGCTAAATTTTGGAAATTAATTTTTTGTTTAGGAATTCAAAAAAAAAATTATTATTTTTTATTTTAATAGTTTATTATTAATTATTAATGTTTGATATAAAAAAATAATCATCCTAGTCCAATAAAAAAAGTAATCGAGTAATACGCGTGACAATATCACATTTATTTTTATTAAAATTTTCTAATTCTCTCTCGTATTAAATAATTAAATTAATTATTAAAAATATTATTTAATTCTTTTTTAGATTAAAATAGTTTTTTAATTAATTAATAAAGAGGTCTTTTTATTAATATTATTTTCAAAGAAATTTTTTTGATAAAATAAAATATACGAAATATTTTAAAATTATTGATTTTAAAAAGTAATTTTTTATAAACAAAATATAATTAAAATTAGGAGATATAATACATAAAATTTTAAAAATTATATTTTTTATTAAAACGGTTTTATTTTGAAATAAAATATTTAATTTCTATTTTAGAAAAAACATAAATAAAAGTTTTAAAAATTGATATCATTATTTTATTACTTATAGTTTTGCTCATTCGTAATTTTAATCATATTTATCTTAAAATATTATTTTATAATTAATAATTTTTTATTATATTTAATAGTTTATTTATTCAACACGTGTAATACACAGGTTTATTAAATCTTGTAATGATATAGAACACTTTAAAGATTAAAATAAACTATTTATAATCTTAATTATTAAGATATATGATGCTAAGGAACTGATTAATATATATTTCAAGCTCGAATCATGTTTTTATTCATTTCTGGTTATAACTTTTTAAAGGCTATATGTTTAGCACAAGATGTGATCTTCTTGATTTCATTGATTAACAAGGTTAGGTATGATAAATCCTGTAAATTTACCAACAATAAGTTATCATGGTAAAAATAAACATTGTTCGTAAATCTTTAAGTTTAAAACATTATTAACCCATATGTGTGGTAATAAGGCCATTGGGTTTATTCTCATGCCATTCACTTTACGTAAACACCATATCATTCATTTCTCTATCTTTCTCTCCACCTCCTCTCCAAGAAAATGATCTCACTCCTTTTCATTCCTCACAAATTAATATAAATTAAGATATTAACTAATTGTGTGTAGAGGAACCTATCATATTTTTTTTCACGCTCGCTAACCCACTCATGCCCACCCTCTTTACCCCTTCACACTGGGTGGAAATGGTGCACAAAACCCGTTAAAGATCAACTTAACCCTTGCTGCCTGGGACTTTAATATGCACCATATGACTTAACGTTTTTTCATACGAGGTCACTAGACAAGTAATCAAATGCTATAAAATAATTTTTAGGAAAGTATTCTTTCTCTAGTTTAGTCTAATTTTAGTAAAGAAAGGTATTAACAAATTCAAGCTAATTCCTTTACGTATTTTAATAGTTGTTTACTTTAATGTTCAATGTAAAATAAGCACTTTATTTTAAAAACAGTCATAATATATTTTTGTTCTTTTCGTATTGTTACGGCTTGCATATAAAATATTTCATGTAAATTTAATATTTCAAGCCAAAAATAATAACAAATAAGTAACAAGGTTGAAGGTTTACAATTTTAAGATGCTTGAAATGTGAATGATATAAGGGTGTTTTTATAATTATACAGTAGTTGTTCAGAATATTATTATAACTAGATAAATAACTGCACGAGCAATTTAAGAGCACTCATAACAACTTCTGCATTCATATATGTATAAAAGCATCCACATCTCATTCCTTATCTTTATATTTATTCCATTAAATAATATTTTTGAACAATTTTACTATTATTTAGCTTTCTTCCACTCAAAAAATAATCATAAGGAGTGAATCATTAATTGGTAAATATAAGAAACCACTATTTAAAATTTTAAATCATATTTTATTCTTAAATTTAGAAAAATATGAAGTGATTTAAGGTACGAGTCGAAGGAGTGATTTGAATGTTTTTTTTCTAATTTTTTCATAAATATAAAGACAGGAAGCATTATACCAACTATATTGTAAACGCTTTTAGTAAAAAAAAAAAAAACATCTATTCCTTATATATAACATGATATTGCGTTAAAAAGTTGAATTTAATTTGTTAATATAAATGCACAAACTTATATGCAATTAGTTTTGACTAATTACTTATGTGGTAATATTTCATAGATATTTAATTACTAAATTATTTTCTTGAATAACTCATACTTTTATTGAATCTGTATTTGTCTTACTTCGTAGTTTATCCTTGGACCTAAACTTCTGACCATTAAAAGAAACAACGTCATACTACACAGCAGGATGACATTAGGCAAAATGCTTTTTGGTAGTTACTAAATTTTTAAGACTAAACTTTTATTAACATCTATTAAATAATTAATTTCAAACTTATAATAATAAAGAATGTGGTTTTTATCCTTATCTCGTAATACAAAAGGAGAGTGTTTAAAGTTATTGTAATTGATGATTTTTATAACATGTGAGGATGACTAGTGTTGGGTCACAAACTGATAGAGAACTCCACCTCATTAAAATCATTAAGGCTTCCCATGATGGGTCCATCTTCTAACTTAGGGCCGTGGAAGAGTTTCATGTGGGTCAAATGTGTTCCATCAAACTAAATTGTTTTAATTGCTTGAATGTTGCTTGAAAATGAAATTTTTTGTTCTGTTAACTTACCAAGGAGAGGTGTATAGATCACAATATATAGTTTTCTCGTTGTGTCATAAAATGAAGGAATCTGCAGATCATGTATTCTTTACATGTTCATTTGCGCATAAGCTCTGGTTAATGTCATCAATGTATCTTAGGGTTGGGGGGGGGGGGGGGGGTTGTCAATTCGTAACTCGGTTGTTTGGTGTATTGACGAGTCCATCAACCTCAAAAGCCATAGTTGATATTGTCTACAAGGGTCTCAAGACTTTGCAAACCAAGATGTGAAAAAAGAAAAGTTTTAAGTCACATCTTTTTTCCCACGGATCAATCATAGGAGTAGAAGGTTTAGCCTATGTTTTCATGTTTGCACCTATGGTGCAACTCCCTATTAAAAGTTTTCAGCACCAGTTATGAATTATGATGAGTATATAGAATGCATTTTGGGTGTTGATCAGCCTGATTTATCTAGGGTATATCCTTTGTATTCTCATGTATTTTCTCTAGTAAATTACTGGTTTCTTCATTAAATATTCAGTGTTCTATTTGAAAATTTGGATGGAATATATAGCAGGAATTGAACATTTTAAATATATATTTCATTAAGACATCATTGAAACCTAAATTCAAAGAAGTTGAGTCCTTATCAGTGCAATGAAACGTCACACAGAGATAATATTGTACTCAAGGGGACAACCCACCGATAAGGGCATACAACAACATGTTATTATTTTTGGTGATTGTGATTAAAAAGCGTAGGCACGTCGATAGCTTGATGTTATACAAACACTCGCACTTACTAAAGATTGTCCATAACACCTTCATGAGAAGGGGCGTAAATGTGCCATCTAGTCGTGAGGTGCGGTGAACATAGCGCCGCTCCTCCATGAGAGGGGGCGTGGGTGGGATCTTGCGTCTAGCCTTACAGTGACTACTAGTCCAAAATAAAAAAGAAAACATTTTTCATTAAAGAATTTATACGTAAGTTCAAGTCTTACTTGGTACTAAGCCAATACACCACTTAGTATGTAGCACTATGACCACAAGGCTTGACTAGGTGGTGTATACCTTACGATACTTTTTACTCATATTCACTAAGGCGTCAGGACGCCCTAAGTGTGACAACTCTTATAATTTATTAAGTTAGAAAAGTAGAAAAAAAATGGATTGATGCAGAGTTTAGACTGGAATGCAATTCAAGAATAAGAGTCTAATGCTTGTGAGTGTGGTCACGCTAGGATAGGCCATGACCCTCTCACGCCTTAGGGGATGGTGTGCCATGCCCGTGAGTCGGTTACGAGGCACGCATGCCCACCACATGATGATAATACATATCCTACATAGTGTACTTCTTTTGATAAAAAATTATGAGTTCTAATCATACATTATGTAAGATGTGATGAAAGGAGATAAACTACCATCAATCCGTGTATTTCATTGACACTACATCTACACTCTCAAACATTACTATCAAGGTATACAACATTCAAAGAAATGACTACTTTCACATGATCTTCTTCATAAACATTCACCATCCTTTTTTTGTCTTCTTATTGAAATTTGTTTTTTTCTTAAATTTTTGTCTTTTGTTGTCTAAATTATACCACTAGTATGACAATTAAACTTACAGAAAATCATAATCATTTATTTGATATAGTTATACGCCATTAGTAATTCAATATACATCTTATGTCTACTTATCATCATAAATAGATTAAACGTATGAACATGATGCACTATTTTCAAACAAGGTAAATGTACGGAAAGAAAAACTTATATACCAAAAGTATTGTGTTTGAATAAAATGTGGTAAAAGAAGGTTGCTTTTACACATTTCAAGGTATTTACGAACATACTTGAACACAAAGTATTTATGTGTATATATATGTAGGGATATGTATATACATATACATATATTTTTATATTATATAACTTATATTTTCTCTTGAATTTATATCATTTTTTTATATAAACTGATAATGGAAATTTACTTTAATACATTGAAGTATAAAATTTAATCTTACTTGGAAACTACTTTTTATACGCAAAAGCTTAGCAGATATTGTAAACATAAATATATAAAATCCATAGATTTAAAATGCACAATTAAAGATAGCACCTACAAAATGTTTATAGATTTTTAATCAACTATTATAACACATTATTACAAAATTGATATATGTATTAAAAAAACATCAATGTTATATTTTATAAATAATAAGGAAAAAAAGTTTAATGCAACTAAGAGGGATAAAATGATTGTAGCAAAACAATATAAAGATATAAAATAGTTTTCATATAAATAAAGGAGGGTTCGATTTAGTAGTGGTTAATATAACAACACTCAACACATGAAAACAAAATCATACTAGACTAAAGTTAAAACTACCATCTTCAAGCAATAAATTATAATGTCCAGAATAAATTATTATTACAACTTTATAAAAGATCAATAATATTCTTTTATGATATTCTTAAAAATATTAATATAATTGTGAATATATTTTATTATTTTTACTTTAGTTAACATGAGTTTGAAGCAAAAGAAGAGTTATGGTTAGATTTTAACCCAATTGAGTTAATCATGCACACAACACTTGGCCAAGTGTCAGCCATGCGACCAATCATCTTTCTTCTCTCTCCTACATTGGAATCTCACTTTTTATTTTTTATATATCTTTACCATTTTGACCACTCAACTTTCTATCAATTTCTAAAAACACCCTTTATAATTACCAAATGTATGTTGTCTACCAAGTTGGAATGGGTTTGAGCTTTTGAATAATTAGTAGTTATTCTATTTATAGTAAATATTTTATTGTCACAAGCATTGATCAAGTAAGTTTTCAGGTCTAAGTTTATATAGTAGTAAACTATTATGCAGAGAAATTGTTTTAGAAAATATAAAACATCATTCATAAATAAATTATTATTTTCTCAACGTTATTTTATCTATTTAAAAAGTCTCAGATTTTTATCATTGAGCATATCTTACAAAGTAAATTTAATATAATTAATTATTAATAGAAAAATTAACTTGGAATTTATTTTACATATCATACTTGTTTCACAATTGTTAAATGGTCTCTATACATAATTGTGTATTTTGTTTAACATGAATTTATATCCTTATACTCTAATAGAAGAGTAACTAGAGTTGACATATGGCAAACCATATTCATCCTCACCAAAATTTTTCCCGCTTCTCTCTAATATTAAATAATTACTTAATTAATAATAATATTATTTAACTTTTTTTAAAATTGAAAATAGTTTTTTAATAAACTAAGAAAAAGAGATTTTTTTTGTATTAATGTTATTTTAAAAAACAATTTTTTATAAATTAAATTTTTCTAAAACATCAAATTTTTTTAAAAATACAAAATGATTTATAATTGGTGCTTTTAAAAAGAATATTTTTTATAAACCAAAAATAATTAAAATTAGAAATTATAATAAGGAAATTTTTAAAAATAACATTTTAATATGGTTTGTTTTAAAATAAAATGTTTAATTATTTTTCAAAAAAAAAAGTTTAAAAAATCGATATCATTGATTTATTACTTATAATTATTACTCATAAAAATATATAAATGTAACTAGCTTTAATAAACCCGTGTATTACATGGGTTAAATAAATTAAATATTAAATATAACTAAAATTAATTAAGTATAAAACAATATTTTAAAATAAGATATGATTGAAATTACATATGAATATTTAATTTTAATTATATTCAATATTTAATTTATTTAACCCGTGAATACACGGGCTTACTAAAGCTAATTTTAATATACTTAGGTACATGGTAGAAAATTACTAAACCGTGTTATTGTCATAATGAGAAAAAAGTTTTCCCTGGTGAGCTTACTAAAACCCGTTTAGAATTTGTCGTGGCATACAAAAGGCTAAAAATATAATGAAAGTTACTGAAGAATTGAATTAAAAGGTAAAAAATATCACATGCTAAAATTTTATAACATAAAATGTCTAACTTTCTAATTTTTTTTAGATACCTAAATCATAAGATGCCCCTACACAACCTCTAATTTAATGCGATCACATTTTTTATTACGTGACAAACTTAACTAAGCCTTTGCATGGCTATTATAGGCCTATAAATGATACTAGTGTGTGAACCCGCGCTTTGCCGCGGGTTGTTAAAATTAAAACACTTGATTTCGATTACTTGTACGTTAGTATTCAATCCGTAGATATGGATAAAATTTATATTGACAACTCGATTTTGGAAAATAAATAATATCGAAACGTTGATATAATTTAACACATCATAATGAAAAATTTATATTTTATAAAACATCATATTTTTATGATTATAAAAGAAAAATGATATAAGATTCAAAACCCTGAACCATTTTTGAGAGCTTGTATATTTTTAGTTTGATTATATGTATATGATTACACATATTACTTATTGTTCAAATTGTTTTTATTTTGTAAATAACTATTATAATTACTTTAAATACTATTACTATTATTGTTGTTTATGTTGTTGTTATTCTTAAATTCAATAAATTCATATGGAGTAAAAAAATTTAATTAAAATTCACCATAATATTACCATACTAACCCTATAGGTGTCTTAAGGTCAAGATAAAATTATTATTTTGACATCCTAAAATGCTTTATAAATAGTATAGATAATCTATATATATATATATATATATATATATATATATATATATATTCATTATTGCTTTCTATATGTTATGTATAATGAATTGGCTCGTGGCATGCGCGAGTGCTACTGAGTTTCTTTTTCGACCAGCCTTAAATACTTATTATTATATTATTATTATATATTATTAATATTATTAATATTATATTATTAATATTATTAATATTATTAATATTATTATAACTATGTAAATATTTGGTAAATAGTATTTAGTTATTGACATAATACTTAATTTAAATAGTAAAAATATAAATGAAAAATATAAATATAATGTTAATTTAAATTATTATAAATAAAGTAATACTTAATATAGTGAATTTAATCATATGCATTAACTCGTGTATTAATTAGAATAAGTTTATTAAATGAGAACAATTTAGGAATACTTGCATAAAACATTTGTACCATATGCTTAAATAGTTGTTCTAGGTGTCTTAAAAAAATAAGAAATTACAAATCTAACCATGGGTTTTGTATTATATAGTAGTAGTTTGATCATATGTATATGATTACACATATTACTTATTGTTAAAATTGTTTTTATTTTGTAAATAACTATTATAATTACTTTAAATACTATTACTATTATTGTTGTTGTTATTTTTAAATTCAATAAATTCATATGGAGTAAAAAAATTTAATTAAAATTCACCATAATATTACCATACTAACCCTATAGGTGTCTTAAGGTCAAGATAAAATTATTATTTTGACATCCTAAAATGCTTTATAAATAGTATAGATAATATATATATATATATATATATATATATATATATATTCATTATTGCTTTCTATATGTTATGTATAATGAATTGGCTCGTGTGATGCGCGAGTGCTACTGAGTTTCTTTTTCGACCAGCCTTAAATACTTATATTATTATTAATATTATTAATATTATTAATATTATTAATATTATTAATATTATTATAACTATGTAAATATTTGGTAAATAGTATTTAGTTATTGACATAATACTTAATTTAAATAGCAAAAATATAAATGAAAAATATAAATATAATGTTAATTTAAATTATTATAAATAAAGTAATACTTAATATAGTGAATTTAATCATATGCATTAACTCATGTATTAATTAGAATAAGTTTATTAAATGAGGACAATTTAGGAACACTTGCATAAAACATTTGTACCATATGCTTAAATAGTTGTTCTAGGTGTCTTACAAAAATAAGAAATTACAAATCTAACCATGGGTTTTGTATTATATAGTAGTAGTTTGATCATATGTATATGATTACACATATTACTTATTGTTAAAATTGTTTTTATTTTATAAATAACTATTATAATTACTTTAAATACTATTACTATTATTGTTGTTGTTGTAATTCTTAAATTTAATAAATTCATATGGAGTAAAAAAATTTAATTAAAATTCACCATAATATTATATATAAATAGTATAGATAATCTATATATATATATATATATATATATATATATATATATATATATCATTATTGCTTTCTATATGTTATGTATAATGAATTGGCTCGTGTGATGCGCGAGTGCTACTGAGTTTCTTTTTTGACCAGCCTTAAATACTTATTATTATTATTATTATTATTATTATTATTATTATTAATATTATTATAACTATGTAAATTTTTGGTAAATAGTATTTAGTTATTGATATAATACTTAATTTAAATAGTAAAAATATAAATGAAAAATATAAATATAATGTTAATTTAAATTATTATAAATAAAGTAATACTTAATATAGTGAATTTAATCATATGCATTAACTCATGTATTAATTAGAATAAGTTTATTAAATGAGGACAATTTAGGAACACTTGCATAAAACATTTATACCATATGCTTAAATAGTTGTTCTAGGTGTCTTACAAAAATAGAAAATTACAAATCTACCCATGGGTTTTGTATTATATAATAGTAGTGAAGTGATTAGACTAAACCAAAGCTCAACCTGAAATCACGTATAGTCTTCTTGGTGTAGCTTAATTTTGATTTCAGACTAATATCAAACTTGATTTAATAACTCAGTTATTCTTACAGCTTCGAGTTTGCTCCATAAATACTCGAGTTAAACTAAAGATTTAAAAAATAACCCAAAGTATTTCAAAAAAGCTAGATTAACCTCACAAGATTGACTTAAAACCTCAAAATATCAAAAATATAAAAATAAAAATAAAAAACTGTATACAACAACAATAAAAAATTTTACTTAGATTCACATTCTATTTCCACCCAAAACTACCAACACATACAAAGTAACAAAAGTGTCAGTTTTGAAGAAATGATGAAAAGTGAGGGACTGAAAGTGGCAGAAAGTGGTGGGGTTTAAAATTTGAAAGTAAATGCATATTTGTCAGTTAGAGTTGTGGGGATGACTGTAGAACCACCTATATAATAAAAACAACCACCACCAAATAAAGGATGTGGGTGACACGTGTGAGGGGTGTGCACCGAATCACACTCTACCCCTCAAGTTGCTCTTAATTACGAACTCACCCTCGAATCAGGTAGTCAAATTTGTTTTGATTTTGTGGGCGTGTAAAATCTATGCCAAAAGTGTCCAAATGCCTTGTTGGTGTACTCATCACTTGAAAAGAAATACGATTATTTATATTACTTTAAATTTATTTAAATAATATAAGGGTTTTTTTTAAGTATGTTTAAAAGAATAATAATATTACAAGAAATCAATATGTTTCATATGGTTCGTTGGTCTTTTTTACTTTTCATTTGTTTTTATACTAAACTATAGGATTATACTCGCAGGGGCGGATCTGGTATGCCTTCATCGAAGTAACTGGAATACATTAAATTTTCGCTCGCATATGGAAGTAGGTTTACGAGTTTTTTGACTAGCAACAATGTTTTTTTGGGCGGTGACTCCATTAGCTATAAAAAATATATAAACTCAAACTTTGAAAAAGTCCACGAGTTAATTAATTAAACAACTAAATAAGTGCATTCTCATTAAATACCTAATCGCTCGTAAAGACCAGGATTTAATTAAATTAAATAAGCTTACTTACTCCTAATAAACACTAAATACCCAATACCGATACAACCTAAAATATACTCTCGTACATAATACTTTGAAGTATTGGACTTATGATCAAATGCAAGGACTGTTCACGAATTGATATTTGGACAAAAGAGACAATAGGTGGCGCTAAATATTTTTTCAACTTAAAATCTCATAGAAGTGTTAGCATTTTACATTCTAATGATATTTTTATTATTGTATATTTGTATTGTATTTTTATTATATGACCAACTTGCCCGAACCCAAAAATTCTTATGTCTACTATAAATTAAAGCATTTAAAAAAAATAGTGACTCCATAAAGATAAATTCTTGGATCCGCCATTGTATGCTCGTGTGTTGCCACTGCTTTGTTTTAAATAAAACTTATATTGAAAAATAAATAAAAGTAAAAACGTCGGTATTTTCGGAATTTGGAAACACAAAACGTTGCTGTGAAAGTGAGCGTTAAAAACACGAAAATGAGTTTAATATTATATTTGACTCGCTTGGATTTGACTGAAATCTATATCACACTAAATTGCAACGGTATACTTGAAATCTAAAAAACATAATATCTTAAAAGTTATAATAGAAAAAGAAAATGAAGATTAAGAAACATCTATCCCGTCACTGTTTATTCCAAACCTGATTTTTAATTTTGTTGTTTAAAAATTATAAATAACCATGCGAATAGACCACAGGGGGACTCGAGCACAGGTCTTTTGCAAGGCACAGTGGCACACATTGTCATTCAATCCGAGTCTTCTTTCTGTGTTATCATCCATACATTCTTTATTAACCCAAACTTAATTTTTAAATTAAAAAAAAAAGTGGCTACACAATTATATCTACTAAGGGTTGTTTTTTTAAAATAAGATTTGTGATAATGTATTTTTATTTTAATTTTTACGGTGTGAGCTTTATTATGATAAGATTTATGTAGTTGATGAGATGGTATTGATTTTACGTTGCATATAGATATTTAATCAGATAAATTTAGAATTTTATTATCATGTTATACACTTTGATTCAACAAATTCGTGTTTATTTATTAGAAATATGTTTGGTTTGAATTTCGCATAATATACATATATGTAAGAAGGTTAGTGTTTGGTGTTAATCATAACATTTAATGATACATTTGTATAACCCAAATAGGTGTAATGTATTAACGAGCAACTATTTGTGAATGGTATGAAGGGTCGGGCTAATGGCTATTGTGTTTGGTAAAATAAATAACGTGAAAAGATAGTTTGACGTAAGTTCTGACGAGCGAACATTCAAGTATGTATGAGAGCATGCTATTTTTACTTGTAGAAGTTAGACACATATGTGCGCGCAGACATTATAGGTGGCTCAAGCCTAAAGCAATTGAAGACCTAGTGTTGAACCCCTTATTTATATAAGACCCAAATATTTCAAGATCTATATTTATATATGTGGATTGAGCTTATATATTTGCGCTTTAATCTAAAAAAATATTCATTAAAAGTAACTCCACCAATAATAAACTTTATAGTTTATTATTGCTAGTGCCTAGCCCGTGTAAAGGATGAGGGATTATAAAGTAACTTTAAAAAGATCTCCTGACTTTTTGATTCGCTTAGGACCCTGAAACAATTTATAAACTTTGAGACACTGCTGCAACACACATATACAAAGGAATGTTACTAAACATAGTTCATTTTAAAAAAAATAAAGAATTATGCTTTGTTTAATTAAGCAATAGACCGTCTTTAAGATATGAAGAAATTATCATGCAACGAGGGTGAAATATGCAAATGTGTGATAATTTCTTCATATTTTAATGGCATGTATTGTAGTTATGAAAAATATAATCCTTTTTACATGATAATACATCCCTTATTTTATACACTTTGTATGTAAAATAATTTTTTTATTCTAAACGTCTACTATATATGGGAAGGGTTCATGAGAAAAACACAAGTTATACGAAATTATAAAAATCAAAGAGTGACATATATGTAACTACTGTTATATATGTAAAATAATGAGTTAGATATATGTAACTCAATATTCATACTTTCATGATTGAAGTAGGTTAGATTAAAAAACATATAATTACTTGAAAATAATAAGGTCATAATTGACTCAAATATTCTTTAGACCCACTCCTTCTTGCACACAGTTTCTTCTTCCCAATTCAACTCATTACTTATTCGTCTCATTATGTTAAACTCATTCGGTTATCGAATGATTTTAAGATCACAAATTGGCTTGGGGTTTAAGATTTTAGATATACAGGTAATGCTTTACCCCTTAGGAGAAAACCATGAAACAACGTTTAGCAGATTGTCTATTTTTTTAATTGTTTAAAATGCATTTGAGAATATTTCAACCTTATTATTATAAGTAAGTACATATATTTTAAATTAAAACTCAACGAAACGAAGATGATGACAAAATAAGTTACATCTATGTAACTTGTATGAGTTACATATACGTCCCCCATAAGTGTATATATGTAACTTGTAGTTACATATACGTAACAACAGCCTCTGACGCCCCACATCGTTGCGACAGGAGGGGGCTTTCCTAGTAGCCTACTCCCATGGTTTGTGCAGTTTTTAATATTATTCATAGTTTTTAAGGGATCCCTCATCTATATATATGTTTAAAACTAATAGTAGTTACATATATATAATTTAGGAACCGGGTACGTAACAGTGGCAGAACCATGATTTTTCTTCATTGGGGTCACTTTTTGTGGGTGCTTCGACTTCTAGCCAATCGATAATAGAACTTTCGGGTCATGGCAGGGCAGGTTTTATCACTAAAGTTTCAATTAAGAACAATAAAACAACTCATTTCAACCAAGTTTTATGTTTCAATATAGGGTTAAGTTTCACATATAATCTTAACGTTATTGAAGTAATGAAAGGTAAACGTTGAAAAAGGAAAAGACGCTAACGTGAAAACCCAATTGCCAACACAAATGCATGACATCTTCAACAATTACATGTCAAAAACATCAAAGATTTTAAGTCACTTTGGTAATGTTTAACCTAGTTATCATTATAAAGTTGCAAGAAGAATAAGCTCATTTGACTAGAAAATAAAAACTAAAAAACTATAAATTAGATTGTGTATAAAAACACAATAAAATATATTCTTGAACATTTAAAACCCAACACACTTAATAAACAAATGCCATGAACTGATGAAACCAACCACATCGCCTTTGTCATATGCATTCCTATGAATATTCATATGAAACAGTTTGTGTTTGTGCAAGAATAGAAAATGAAATCAAAAAATTAATTTGCTAATTACCATCAAAGATCACTACTTCAAAAGCACAAAACAATACATCAAAACATAAAGACAACAGACAAGAATTTTGGAGTGATTAGGATTGCTATGTCGTATCCCTTCTGGCTTTCTAAATAGACTTGAATGTAGGCTATTGTGCTTTAAACGTCTAAGAGGTCAAAAGTATAATTTGGGGCCCTATTTGTAGAATCAAAATCTAGGTATCAAAATTATTAAACTAAATCAACTAAGAAGAATGAAAACACCATATCAATCCATATAGAGAAAAACCTTGAAAAATCAAAAACACCAACCTTGAATGTGGTGCTCTCTTGCTGGAGGACAGGTTCCCGGAGGTCTGGCTGGCAGTTGCTGGGTGGAGTCAGGGAGGAGCCGATAGAGCTCTCAACACTCAGCAGCCGAACATAACATATGTTGCAATAAGGCGGGAGGGTGCTGGGGGTTAGGGTAGAAACTATAAAGGTATTAGATTTAGGGTAAAATGGTAAATTAAATATTTAAAAGGAGTGTTAAAAAAACCAATGCAAGAATCAAACTCATGACTTATAAAAGGAATGGACGAGGGGAAAACAAGGGGAAAACCAGTGAACCAAGCCCAAATTTTTGTTTGTGATTTGAAATTAATAATACTAAAGGTTCACTTACAAAGAAAACTATGGGTTCACTCAAAATTTCGGTATTATACGGTACACTACTAGCTCAAAAATCAATGGGGTCACTTTACCCCATTCCCTAAAGGGTAGTTCCGCCCTGGGTACGTTTATAAGATTTTGAGTATAACATATATATAACTTGTATAAGTTACATATGTGTAACTTAAAGCTACATATGTGTAATCATGTTAGTGTGTTTATTTGTTTTGTTCTTGTACAATGAATTGTTGTTGCGTGTTGATAAAATTTAGTTACGGTGATATCATCTTCTTCACAAACTACATTGTTATGCAAAACAATTTCCTTTAAATAACAACACAAAAAGGTAACTATAGAAACGATCAACCTCAAGAACTGTACTAGAAAGTATGCGACAATTAAGATTGATGATAGAACACATGCTTGTCTTTTAGAACTTTAGGAATCGTAAAGAATTTGAATCACTAGATTTTGTTTCATGATCTTTGTATATGTTAGATATTTTCATGTTATATATGGCAATCGTATTTACTTAATTTAGTTGTTGGAAGAGTTGTTAGCATATTTAGGTGCTGTTTATTTTTTCTGCAGCAAAATGTCTGCAGTCTGTGGATCACATCTGCAGACATTTGCAGAAGAAGAGGTGGACTAAACCTCTGCAGTCTGCAACAAGAAGAGTGTCTGTTTTTTAATGTCTGCAGACTGCTAAAATCAACTGGTGGTGGTATACGACGGTTCTGGACGGTGGTGGTGGTGGTGATGGTAGATGGTGGGTGGTGCTGGACGATGGGTGGTGGTGGTGGCGGACGGTGGTGGAGGCGGACGGTGGTGGTGGTGGCGGACGGTGGTGGTGGACATGGGTGGTGGTGGGTGATGGTGTTTAATCTTCTGCAGACTTTAGAAAACTTTAGAAGTGGTTGTGCCAAGTCTGCACCATGCAGACCTCGCGCGGACCTTTTTTTAATGAAAAGTCTTTCAAAAAACAAACACTTTGCAGAACTTAACGTCTGCGCGTGATCTGCGCGGTGCAAACAAAAGAGGTCAGGTCTAGTTTTTATGAAAAAACAAGCGCCCTCTTAGCCATAAAAGCCACTGTAAGGAAATCACATGATAAAATGTAGGATGTTTCATAATAACTTACAAAATTTACTTCAACGCTAAAAGAAATGAAAACTTCTCTTACATATTAATAATAACAAGTTCTCAACTGTATATTACATGGTAAAATGTAGGATGTTACATATCAATACTAAACATATTCATCGTATTCAATTTTATGCTCTAATTAGCATTTAACGTTTATTTTTTTTTAACAACGTGATTTATACTATAAGTTAGCATAAAAATGAAAAAGCTAAGCTATAAAAACATGATCATATAATATACGACTTTGGAAAGAAATATCACAATTATCACATAACTTGATTCATTGTTGATTTGTTGATGATGTATATACATTTTAAAACACGTGTTTAGATTTAGACGCACTTTGGCCGGTAATACTTTTGAACTTCAACATCATTGTCACTTATTTTCACATATTTGTATGTCTTATTTACGTGTTGATAAACATACAAATTGCGCCAAATTTTAAATTGCCCAAATAAATGCCCACTAATTCAACATTTGAATTTAAATTACAAACATTTTTATAGTGTTATTGTTCAAAGTAATCACTAATTATTTTTGATACATCATTTCTCTAAACGTGCATTCGACGTTGGTTTTTACTGATTCTCACGAGTTCGTATCAAACGTATCATCAATTACTTGATAGATTATTAGAAATCGATATGTCTACCATGATCTAAACCTCTTACATCATTATAATTTACATCGTTATAAGAGCTTTTAGAACCATTATGCTTCTTGCAAGAATACTAGACATGTCTACCAAGTTGTAAACCTCTCTCAAAGTCGACAATTGTAATGTTCTTTTTTTATCGACCTACTTCACACACTCCTTCCACTCATAGTATACATGTTTAAGTCTAGTAATTGCATCATTTTAGCCCATCAAATTCATTTTAATCTTTTCATACAGCTCGTGTAATCAATTTATTTTTGTTCTTTTTAATAAAATATTTTGATGGTAGGATGGTGTACTCTCTAATTAAGTGGTTATGGATTTAAATTTTGTAAAGTACATGTTTTGTGATTTTAAGAATAAAGTAGGTATAGAGTGAATAATATATGTGTTCGTTGATTAAAAAAAACTATATTTTTATTATTTTTTAACTGATATGTTACTTAAATATCACACACACACACACACACACACACATATATATATATATAATACAACATAAATGATTCACAACTATACTAGTTTACTTCATATTTTATTACTGGTTTTTTAAAAAAATAACACAAATAACTAATACTGATTAATACTAATAAAGTCTAATAACATTTGATATTATATTACCATATTAGTGATGATAAAATATAAGCTACTAATTAAACATACAATATTGCCACTTTCATGAATTCATAGAAATTGATCACTAAGAGGAGGACACTATTAAACAAACACTACTGACATACTAATTACGTATCATGCGTGTCGTATGAGAGCAAAATCATACGACTGGTTTGATGCGTTTGCCTGGCAAAGAAATAACTGATATAATCACTACTACAGCCATATGACAAGCATGACAGGCGAGTTGATGACTTGATTGGCACTGTTGGAAGTGGTATTTGCATCATTGTATGTCAACATCCCAAGTAAACTTAGTTCCAAGAATTATGATAATTGTAATTTCACACGTGTTTTATTCAAATTGCTCCTACTTTTCCACACCGTCTTCTCTGGGGTTTTATTTTAAAACTAAAAGATTTATTTCTATTAAAAGTTAGATATTTAATCAATATCATCATTACCAAAAAAAACCATAAATTAAAGAGGGATATTAAAAGTTTACTACTTTACCATATATCAAGGAGCCCATTTGCTGCATCTGGTAAGTGATAACAGTGAGCCCAAGCCCATGACAGACCATGACAAGTTGACAACAGTTCAACTTAAAACACCTGAACTAGATCTCAATTCTGATTTCAGGGTGCTCATTTGTTTAAAAAATATGCTTTTTTTAACACACTAATCCTAAATCTTACATTTTATTTATTATGAGACTTATACCCTCAATCACCCACTCGCATCAACGACCATTTGTGTTGGTTGGTTGCCACAGGTCCAAAATGAAAATTAAAAAACTGAAGTTTCACAACACCAAGCTATAACCCGGTCGCACAAGCAACTCAGGTTGCAACCAAATCTTGTGACGCATATCACTAAATTAATGGCTTTTCATTTAATCTCTTTTTTCTTTTTGTTTCATAAACATTAATTTTACTTTTCTTTAATAATTCATAATTCATAGCTATTAAAAACATAAACAGATAGTCTTGTTTAATTCTATTTATGAACATCAAGATGTAAATTTTATTAAATGTGAGGTTTTTTTAAACAATGAATTTGTTAATATAAATTAGACCTTGTCACACAGTTAAGAAATTTGAAGGTAACGAATTAGATGAATACATGGTTGTATTTATTGGGTTATTTTAATAACTTTTTTTTAATATATTTATGTTTGTATTATCAAAAATCATAAACCATATTTATTAAATAAAATGTTCGGTAGGGTTGGATTGTAAACGAGAATGAAATACTATGTTAGGTTGGGTTGTGTACGTGAATTTTTTTTTTTTAAATTTAGTTTGAGTTGGTTTGAGCTGTAAAAGAGAGTAGCCTAAAGAAGATACACATTTTACTAAATGCGATAATATTATAACTAGGCTACATGTCCAAAATGTATAAAAAGTAGAATAAAAAGATTTAGACATCTAGTAAAATTGACTTAATTAAGTGAAACTTTTATACGACATATTTATTAATTTACATGCAAGTCATATCTCGAATATTAACATATGCGTAATAAAAGTCAATAAGATCTCACAAAACTTAGTAGAAAAAGTTAGTATTACTTCCTGATATACTTTTAAGAATGCTGCTGCTATGTACTATAAGAGGTACTTAAAAGTTTATTATTATTATACATTTTTGTATCCATCGACTGATCAAAACTTGCAAGCATCCCTCATTGATCAGGATCCACGATCGGTCTTCTCAGTCTCTGCAAGAAAGAATGCGTTTTATACTTGATTTAGATCATGTTGATTCATGTCAAACTAACGTTGACCACAATTTCTCGTATTCTCACCTACGATTATGTAAAAATATTAAGAATGTGGCATAAACAGGCCGGTGGTCAGAGAACCGTGACTCCCAACGCGTATATGACCTCTGATGGATCCCTTCCCCATACCACAGTATTCTGTCACACCTGCAATTTTAGGTTCACAATCAATGATCAAATCAATTCTATTGTACAGAAGTGATAGTTTCAACCAGTTTACTTATAATGGGATGGGAAGCTTAGGGTTATGTTTTTTTTTTTTTCCGTTAACGGGTCAAATAAAATATTTGTCTAGAAAGCAAACTTATTTAACAAAGCTATGGGACAGAAAGAACTTTGGGTCAACCCAATTCAATCTGTTTTGACCCGCAAAAACAGTTTCCTATTACTCGACCCGCCCGTTATACCACCTTTACCCTGATGAACATAAAGAGAACTATGCTTCTGTACACAAAAGACATTGCAAGCTTTGACTTTTGCAGTTTTAAGAATTTTCTGTTAATTTGTAGCCTCAAATTTAACTTCTCTGACCCACAAAAGTCAAATTCTCAGCCGATTACCATGCTGGTGTTCTCCTTTTGCTCTTTGATTTTGAGGTATCACCAGCATACAAATCTGAATTGTAGGAGTATTTGTATGTCGGGGGAAAGAAGATTTTCCCCTCTTTCCAACCGTCGAACACTCTCCCAGCTTCTCTTTCAATCTTAAGCTATCCAAACACATGAAACAAATCAATTATATTATTTATAACCGAAAACAATGCATTGAATACTGAATAAATGCAAGTTGTAGTTAAAATCTGAGGCATAAAACAAGAATGTAAAAATCCGCCAAATTTTAATCAGAAGTGGCAATTTCGACCCATTTTCTTATGAATGGGTCAATTTGGGTTGAGTATTATCTCCAATGGGTCAAACAGGCACTAAAAGCAGACTAAAAGGAAACAAGTCAAATGGGTTGCCTGAAGTGTTTTTTACTGCACAAACATCCTAAATCATTCTAAACTCTTATACAAAGTATGATATTAACATTGAGACAAAACTGATGCACTAACTATTTAGAGAAAATTTCGAAACATAAAGTGTTTTGGGTCCAAAGCAAACCAACCTGGCCCATTTCAACCCGTAAACACATTAGCTGTTTTGACCCATTACCCAACCCTCACATTTTTCAAATTTTAAATATTTACAAGTATATGAACGAATGAAATGGTATATGAGAAACAAACATATGGAAGTACCTGATCTTTACTAAGAAGAGCATCCCAATCATTTTGCTCTAGAAGTTTCTTGGTTTCATGGTAACTAAGAGCTATTCGATAGTTTAAGTCCCCTAACCAAATGACACGGCTGGAGAAAATACAGTAATATGATATTACACACTTATCTTGATATATAACACGTCACACGTATAATTAAGAAAATAATCATAAAGCAAGGTGCTTACTCATGGTCTAGAATTTTGTCTGGAACCTTGGCATTGGGTATTCGGCAAATCTTTGGAAACTGTGTGCTTTTAAGTATCTCTATAACGTCTAAGTTCCTACGAAGCTCGTCCCCTTCTTTTTCTCCTGATGCTAAGTGACTGCAAACAAAGCAAAAGCTTGTTTGCTTGAAAGTCATGCTCACCGAGATGCAACCCTGTTTACAATTAAATTATCAAAATAATTATACAAAAAAATAACATAGAGATTAATGTGAGGGCCCGCTTGTACCGCATGTGGGAAAGTTTATTCCTTATGCACTATCCATTGTGATACATTAGAAAGTGAAAAGAAAAGTAACAAAGAAAGGCATCTCTCTTCCTTAATCACTACTCGTTTGCTTGTCCACCATGTGACAGTTACACGCAGTACATAGTGAAAATATCTAATAAAGAGACGACCATGTGCAGAACCCTTAAGGGGCCAATTGTATTGCATGTGGAAATGTCTCTTAAGCCCTATTTGTTTTGTGAGATATAACATATGATGAAAAAACATAAGAAAGAGACATTCACGTGCAAGACCTCCACGTGGGGTGGGGCCCACTGGTCCTACATGCGAGAATGTCTCTTTCTTTAGTAGTATTACTGCGTGAGATATATCAAATGTGAAAATAAGTAACAGTAGCACTGACATACCTTATTCCCAAGATAACCCAAAATTCCTCGACTTATGCAAGAAGTTCTTAAGTGGCCTATGTATGGAACAAGCTCCTTTTTGACCCAAATTGTAACAAAAATTCCCACCATCTGCTTGCTTTTTATAAGACTATATCTTAAATGTTGGTTCTTGCCAGATGGCACAGGAACGCTGACATCAGCAGCCACAGCACTAGTGCTAATTGTTTCATCTTCTTCAGATGATGAAGGATCATCAAAACCATTTGACTGCGACTTCTGACACGCAAAACACGAATCCCTACCTTGATTCTTTCTTTCAGGCTCGATAATGTTGCAGTTGCAACTTTTGAACCTTCTTCTACTCTCTGATCGAAAGGCTCTGCTTGCTGTTTTAAGGGATGTTCTTTGCAAGAATATGGAACTGCTTGCACAACACTTCCTCTCGGAAGAACTTGAATTTGATCTCTTTAATGGACAACAATTGTTATTAGATGATTTATTAAGAGACTGGCTTATTAATGCTAGCCACTTTGCAGCAGAACCGTTATCTTCTATAACTAACACGTTTCCAGCGTTCAAAGGGACTATTTCTTGAAAACTGATAACATGAACAGGTTTGTCAACTTTTTCTTTTTTCAGAAATTAAGGACAACATAAAAAATATAACAGAATCTTGAAACAATTTTCAAAGAGATAAAACGTACCCTAGGACGTATATATCAGATTGGCAATGGACTTGCAGAAGATCATCAAGATTGAGATCACTAGAAGGAGATTTCCCCCCTACATTCCAAGTTGCTGTGAACACCCTACGAAGAAAAAACACGAATACAACTTGAGATTTATAAAAAAGAATGGTTACATGGGTGATCTTGAGAGAAAACATCATGGTTTGAACCTGAGGGACTGCAAATCATGACTAACTGCCATTGAATCCAACGAACCAATCTCGCTACCAACTTGAACTTCTACACAAAGTAAATTCAAGATTTTTTAACTTGTAAAAAGGGCTCATCTGAAACCCATGATCAATGAAGGGTGGATAAAATGATCATGTGTATAATAAGGTAATATTTGATTGAAAGTGATCTACGACACGATGTCTTGTGTATGTTGCTTAGTGAGGTTAAATAGCACAAGTTTGAAAATATTCTCACTTTCTACCTTTGCATCAACTTGTTATATTCCTCATTATCTTATCTTCATACAATTAAATTGTGGTCGCTAATTTGCAGGTATTTAGGATAGACTTTGACCAAAAGTTAAAGATAACCTTACTTTTAAGATAAACAAAAAAATTCAATAAAAGTAATAGCATAAGTTGGAAGCTCAAGAAGTACTCAACCTGTGGGATCATTGGAAGTTTTCATCACTTTTCCTTCATCTCCATTGTTCATCCTCATTGACAAAAACTTATGAATAAAGGACTGAAAATCATCATCATCATCATCATCACCATCATTATCATCATAAAATAACATAACCAAAGAGAATTAATGAATAAAAATTGGATTAAATTAGTGAATCAAAGCAATGATGCATACCTTTTTAATTTCTTCATTTTTTCCAGCCATTTTCATATGGGTATGATCCAGATTCCAGAATCACAATCACAAATCACTTATCACTCAACTGAAATGATCAAATAACACTCAAATTTAACCCAAAACTCAAAACAAAATTAGGGAAATTGCACACCAAGAACACTTGACCTTCAAATTAACAAATCAAACTAATATTTTAATGCAACAGAAAACAAAAAACTCCCAGAAACCATGTTTCCTGATTTCTGGAAACATAAAGTTTGCTCACAATAAGGAGACATCGAAAACCCCACATGGGTGTTGTAAAAAGTAGTCAACTCGATGCAATTTTATGTGGGGTTTAATGTGTGGATATGAAGAAACGGATAGATTATTGGGACCTGAAATTAACATTCTGTAATCTGTTGAATCTGATGAATTTCTTCAAATCAATTTGATTATGTTCATGCAGTTGAATTTGAAGGGAAGTTGTTGCTCTGAATTGAATTAGTATGAATTGGGGAATCGTATTTCTGCCAATTTAACTGTTCTTGATGTTGTGGCGTCAAGACGTGTTAGAAGTCATAGATTAGTTATTATTGAGGCCCTCATAATGTAGTTTATTTCATATAGACCACAGAAAAATAAACTAAATTTTATCTTATTTTTATCTTATTCTTTTAGTAAAATATCAAAGTATTTAATAGTTTTAAGGAATTTAGAAACCATCGTAACACTCGAGAGTTGTAAGATATAGTGTTTTTTTTTAGATTTTATTAATTAGCACAAACTTTTATAAAAAGCTAAATTTTGTTTGTTGAACAACATTTGTGTTCTAACTTTTATTTTTATTTTTATTTTTTTTTATTTTTTATTTTTTAAAACAACTTTCAATCTACTCCACATCTAATCTACCTCATGTCTCAAGTAAGAGCGTAATCAGGGCCGGCTTAACCATTTTAGTGGCCTAAGGCGGGGTTAATTTTGGAGGCCTTTTTCTTAAGTTTTTAATAAAAACCCTCATCCTTTATCCGGGCTTGGTACCGGCAAAAATAAACTAAATAGTTTATATTTGGCGGAGTTAAAATTTTTTTTTAATCTACTTTTTATATATTTATAAAACATGCGAAACATTTATATAAAGCTTATTTTTCTAGCTTTTTTTGAAGCAAACTATTTAATCAAATCTTCATACTCAATCTCATAAAATAAATCTTTTTCAATTGACAAAATAGCTAACCCATTTAATCTTTTTCTAGCGAGGCCCAAGTTTTAAAAAATAAAATTAATATCAAGCTTAGTCTGGCCCAAAACAAAACAGTTAGCCCAAAACGTAGTAGCTAACCCAAAATTATAATTACCCTAGCTCAAACACTGAAAAAACTTGAGTCCCTCAACATGTGGAGGCCTTAGGCCACTGCCTGACCCAATAACCTTATTGGGCCGGCCCTGAGCGTAATCCAACACTTTTTTGATGGAGGGCCTACACCTACGTCGCTAGACTATACTAGGGATTGTTACTAACTTGTTTGTTAATTAGTATTTTCGTAGATTTTAAGATTCGTAAAATCTTTGTTTGTAAATTTTAAGATTTATAATTCTTAAACTAATATCTTTTAAATTGGTCTTTTGAATTTGTTCATGTATACTATTTGTCTAAGCAGAGTTTAACCCTTTAACCATGTGTTATGTATGTTTCTTAATCTATACCACCCCAACTATTGTTAAATTTAATCTGAATGCAAAAACAACGTCATAAACCACCACTCATGTGCAACCTTCAAACACCATTAGAAACCCTGAAGTCGTCTAAGAAACGATTACATACATGAACAAAAACTCAAGACTCGTGATCTAGAATCAGGTTGGACACACAAGAGTATGGAGACCAAAGAGCAGGAAGGAGAGAAGAATGATAAAAGGCAATAGGACTTACCCTTTCTCATAATATATTTTCCAAATGAATTTTAATGTAAACTTTTACACTTAACATTGTATCTAATCGGTTAGGGTTGCAAATGATGTGTGATTTATACTTTTTAAATAACTTAAAATGTCTTATAAGGCATATTCTCATAGTAATATGTCTCTTTCTATATAAGAATTGGAGTGTTCAAATCCTGTAAACAGCATGTATTAATGGTTGATATGAATAGATTTAGAGACTTTTTAGAAAAATAAAGTTTAAGATGAAAACTAGGATCGAAAATAGCATGATTAACTTCTTGTGTTATACATAACTATTAAAGCCCATTTAATAAAGTAACATGCGATTACAATTAGTAGCAACATTACATTTGATAAACATAAAACAAAGAAATTACTTGAATATAGCAAGAGGGTGGGGGCTTGTTGAGTGAAAAGTGGAAAGACAAAAGTGAGTTGGGTTGATAGTTGACTAACTCCAAATCATTGGAATGCAAAACTAGTTGGTCGGGTCTTCAATTCACAAGAAATCCGTCAAAAGTTGGTGGCCCAACTCATACAACGTGCCCACCGTAAACACCCTCAATCGACTATCTTCTTTATCTTACTCTTTCTCCCTCTTTCACACACACATATTATATATGTCTCTTGTTATATTAAACGTGTCATACGTGTAACACGACTATAAAACGTACGCGACAACATGTTTTATTGGAAATGTTATTTTCTAAACACTGACAATGAATGTTTAGTAAGAAGGTTACATGATGCCATATGTTTAACACGATTAGATGTAACTGGTTTAAAAAATGAATGTCGTGACGAGTTTAACATGATTAATATATAACTAGTTTAATAGCGCGAATGACTCGGTTAAGCTCAAATACATTGCTCAAGTACACATACATGTATACATATGTACATAAAAGAAATGCACATACACTTCTTAACAAATTGAAAATGATCAAAATTTTATATTAAGGATTTAAAAAAAAAAAAAAATACAAGTATTATGTTTTAAGTCTTTGGTAATATTTAAGTCTTACAAGGCTATATTCAAATAATATTAAAGCTTAGATCTACGTAACTTGTTACAAATAACAAATTTGATCATCTAGGATGAGCATCAATGATTCACAAACATGCATTTAAGGCTTTAGACAGAACATCGAAAGACTTGCTAACCTTCGATAGTGAAAAAAGTAACAAATTATCCTTTGGAGGAAAGGTTGTTGTTCTCGTGGAGATTTTCGTCAAATTCTTATTGTTGTTCCAAATAGTAGTAGACAACATATTGTAAACACATCATTAAGTTTTTTGTATATTTGAAAACAGTGCAAAGTACATATCCTCACAAAAAAAAAAAAAAAAAAAAAAAAAAAAAACATAAGATTAATCGTTGTGTATCCATCTATCATTAATAATTCTTAAAACTCGAGTTTCTTTTAAGAGAAGGCAATTCTTGCTTTAAAAAATAAAGTTGTTCAAGAGATCAATGATCATTTACTTTCGTTGTTTCGAGGTGATGAAAAAGAGTACCCTCAGTTCCTATTCTATAAGCCAAGAAGAGTATATTAACGATAAATTAAAAGAGAATTTATACTCTCCTGATCTTCTAAACGGAATAAAAGTTTCTAGATTACAAAACCACTCTTTAGTATTAAATGTTGGTGTTTTCGTCATTCTTCTAAGAAACATTAATAAAAAAGTGGTTTGTGTAATGAAACTAATGAAACTTAAGGTTATATCACTCTACAATCATGTTATACATAAGTGGTTTTGTGTTATTTAATAATTAATTTTCCCTCTCCCGTATAATATATACATGGGTACGTAAAGCTAGTATGTATATAAAGGAAATGCACATACATGCATACATACAAGAAATGCACATACATGCGCTCAAGTACACATACCAATGGTGGGTGATGGTGACTATGGCTTATGCCTATGGTCGAGAGCGGGAAGAAGAAAAGAACTAGCTACGGTGCATGTGAATGAAAAGAGAACTAAAAAGCTAATAAAAGTCACATATAGATGTGACATCCATGTCATAACGAAATCATAATATATATTATCCATATAGTCACTTAACACATAGGCTTTTTCAAAAGTAAATAAAGGAGGGGATGAGGCCATAGTAGAAAAAGTTAAATTCCATAGGCATATCTGTACATATTAATAATAAGTAACTTGGGTAATTATTTTTGAGTATTCACGTAGAATTTGTATATATGTTATCATCTGTCATAAACTTATTATTTTAAATAAAAAATTAATTATGTGAAAATTTTAAAACTCAATTTCAAATTTTAATTTACATTTTTACAAATATAAATGAAAAATCAATTATGTCAAACATTACAAAATTATTGAACATATCATAAATTAATAAAATTTCATTTAATATGATAATAATATTCTCATGATCGAAATAATAAATTTTTTTAATAATCACAACTCATTTTTTAAAGTTTAAATAATATATAATGTAACAGGATAATGACTTTCTAAACTGAAATTTTGGTAACGATATATGAAAATTAAACCTTAAAATAATGGTTTTCAAATCTTATACTAGTCCAACCCTTAAATATAAAAGTTTAATTTTAATATTAACTATTTTCAAAGTATTCAATATATGATTCAACAAAATATAAATTGCATTTCATTAATAAAATCATGTAAGACTTCTTAATTTTAAAAACAATTTAGAAATACAGTTTTCTTTAAACATTAAAATCCAATCAACTCAAACTTTTAATTTTCATTCAACAATTTTAAATTTCAAAATTTTGAATTCTCATTTCGAAACAAATTTTAATTCTCACTAACAGGCAACGAGTTTTATTACAATTGATGATAAATTTTTACATCTCAAACATTCTAAACTAACTTACCAAAATTTATAAATTATTTCCATATTGTTTGAAACACATCATATGCATATTCACAAATCGAATTTAAATGTATATAATTTATTTATTATTAAATCACATTATTTTTAATATTTCTAACATAATATATATAACGACACATGAAAGTGGAATATTATTTCATTCAAACGTTATAGCGTTATATTTTTTTTCTTGCTTTTAGCAAACAACTCCTAACAACACGGTTTGCAATTTATGTGAAATTTTATTACATTACAACAACCACAAATTGATCTCATATTATTTATTAATTCTGATTTATTTTTTATAATCATTTTATACTAGCAAGAAAGTAAAATGTTTATTTATTTTTGTCCTTAGACCACAAAAGTACGTGCAATGTTTTTGTTTTTATTATGAAATCAACTTTCATACGTTTGGATGATTATTTGATCCATCATATATTTTTTCATTGCACTTATTATATTCATTATCAAATTTGGTACAACAATGAACATGCTTCCAAAGATCAAACGTTTCTTTTTCATGTACCGCAATGATTTTTTTTAACAAAACTGACATTTTTTCGCCTTTTATTTTTATGAATTACACGTTTGATATTATGTATTTAGGTGTGCATAATTTGTCTACGTTTATTTTTAATTTGTTATATCTTTCTGGTAAATGTTTATTATTATTTTTATCTTTTACTGATTTTTTGGTTCACTGTAGGTTCATTTATTTGATATGCAATACTTACACGTTAAATACTCATGCGTGTTTTAACTTCAATTAGTTTTGATCCCTTCGCGCTACACCGCGGTAAGATACGTAACACTTTATTATCGTCGTAGTCGAGCCAGCTCGCCAGACATAAAAGTGAAGTATTGTGATGAAACTCTAAAATATTAACTTTAGTGGTCAAACTCTAAAAATACGTATCGGGAGGCTAGGCGTTTTTCCCACACACAACACCGCGTTAATTTGGTCGTTTACTGTTCAGCTCATCGGAAACTATAAAATCAAAGTTTGGTGGTGAAACTCGAAATTACTAAACGTCAGCGCGCACACTTTAAAAAAAATAACAAAACCTCAAAATATGTAGTTTAGTGGTCAAACTCTAAGTTCCTAAAATTAATAAAAAGAATCTTTTGCAATACTAAAAAATTTTAAACTTTAGTCGTCAAAGTAAAAACAAAAACAAAAAACAAATCAGCGGCTAAACTATAAAAACACTAAACTTGAGTGGCAGAACTTAGAAAAAATAGAACTTCATTGTAAATAGTTTGTTTAAAATCCTAAACTTGAATAACTAAAGTCAAAAAACCAAAGTTAAGGTTAAAACATTGAGATGGGCAAAAAGGGGGGTTCTTAGCAGTTGATTTTCCCTCCTTCTATACGTATAATTAAATAAAGGCACAAAACGATCTAAAAGATTACTTAAGAAAACAAAAAAATATTATGCTAATTCGAAAATATAATACACTATTCAATTGGCTTCACTGATAATTATAGAGTAATAGTTAAATATTAATTATTTTTGATGAAATTATGATCTGTGAAATATGTAAGTATATTTTTTCAACTTATCAACTTCCTTTTTAATATCGTCTGATTATAGACGCATCAATATTCAACTGAATCATTTCTCATCTGGTTATTAGAAAATAAATAATTTTTTCATATTATATTTCTAAACAGCAACAATAATTTTCAATTGTTTTAAAAATAATAAAACATTTAGGTAGTGTATGGTATATAAAAATGGAAGGTGAAATTTAATGAACGATTGAGTGTGAATAAAAATAACATGTTTGTTTGTCAAATGAATAGAATTTATCATTACACAAGTAATCACATTTACTCTAATCACACGAAATCCATTTCATCCATCATTTTTTTTTTCATTCATCTCATTTTATCCTTAGTCACCACCGACCACCTCTACCACCGGCCACCAATCACCACTGGCCACCACCACCATCAACACCGGCCACCACCATTGACCACCATAACCACCACCACCGGCCGACACCACCGTCGATCACCACAGCCACCACCGCCGGTAACCGCCACCACAGCCACCACCGCCAGCTGCCACCACCACCTGCTACCACCGCCGCCGCTGCCAATCACCACCACAGACCACCACTACCGACCACCACCGCCGGCCATCGCGGGTCACAACCATTGACCACAACAACCGCCACCACCAGCCACCATGCATCACCTTTATTGGCCGCCACCACCAACAACCACCACATCCACCACCTTCCACCATGCACCACTTCCATTGTCGCCACCACCACCCCCACCGGAAATCGCCACCGGTCATTCTCTCGTCCATTCCATTACTTCGTCCATTTCATTAGCTCATACAAAACAGAATCTTATAGATTTACGACAATTTAGTTAAATAACATTAATAATTTCATGTTGGCTTTCAATTTAATAGTGATTTAAAAAAGATAGTATTGAAATTTCATTATTATTTATTGATATGATTTTATTAAAATGTGAATAACTGTTCTATTGCCATCACCTATAAATATGCCTCTTTATTGAATATTTAAACTAGTTATACAAAGTAAACAAACGGTTAGATAACATTACAAGATGATCCAGAAAGTAAAGCACACAATTAAAAATTAATAATACTATGTTTTTTATCTATTAACTAAAAAGTTTTTTTTGTTGCATCTAAATTCATTTATTTGAAGTATTTATAAAATAATGTAATATGTGGACTTTTTATTGTTCTTAATAATGATCTTTTATGGTTTGGGTACACAAGAATTTGATATTCATAACATATGGTTCGTACTTGATTTTGTATATTACTAATTTTAAATATTGTAAATCGTATTATGGATATTTTTTTGCCTTAACATTAAATCTTTTATTCTATTCATGAATTAGATTACATTTTCAATATATTTTTTTATTTAATATATAATATTTTATTTTACCCGTATAATACACAAATAAATAAATAGTAATACATAAATTGATACTATCTAATTACTATCCCACTTTGAAAAGGCCCTACATTTTTCATGTCAATAAAAAAAAGAACCTAATTCCATATGTTTTCTTTACCCGTCCATTTTGCTTTCTCCGACATTATAAGTTGGATTTTATCTTAATATTCTATTCTATCGTGCTTTATATATGTTTACTTAAAAATATATAACTAAATAAAGGTGTAATAAAACATAGTGTAAAGTCATAATCTACTTCCATCTACTTTAATAAAAAATAACTAATGAAACATATGGTAATATCATATTTCATCTCATCAATATTTTCTCTTTTTTTCTCATATTAAATAATTAAATTCATTGTTAATAATATTATTTAGCTTTTTTAGATTAAAAATAGTTTTTTAATTAATTAAGAAAGAGATCTTTGTATTAATGTTATTCTAAAAAATTATTTTAATAAAATAATATTTTTTTCTAAACATCAAACTTTTTTAAAAATAAAAAAATATTTTAAAATTAATCTTTTTAAAAATTAATTTTTTTATAAACAAAAAATAATTAAAATTGAGAGTTAGAATAAGAAAATGTTAGCCAACTGGTCACAGAAACACAAAAACAACAGTGATTTTTGTGGGAAAACATACCACGGCTCTTTTCTTTTATTGAATAAAAACCACACCATAAACTCTTAGATAAATGACCCTAGTTTATACTAATTCTAACCTTAATTACTAATGAAAACTCCACTCAAACACAGCTGGAATGATAGCCCATTCACAACCAAAAACATAAACACTAATACCTAAAAGAAAGGTAATTAAAACTTACTAAATAAAACAAACCAATTAGGATTAAAACATACTAAATAGACAAATGACCCTATTTTATACTAATCCTAACCTTACTGCTTTTATTCCTCTTGATGATTCTCCCCCTTAAACTTTCACATATGACCCCAATTAGGATTAACTTTTAACAATCACCCCCTTAATCCTAACATGATCTTCCTTCTCTAAAGTAGAGTCGGGTCATCATCTTCACAAACCAAGTTGGCCTCCTCATGCTTCGGTTTTGACTTTGGACATTCATATGCGAAGTGTCCAAACTCTTCGCATCGGTAGCATTGAACCCATGACTTGTCTCAATCTCCTATTGCCTCCCATTGATCATTTCTTGAACCGAGTCGATTCTCACGACCCCTTCCTTTTCCCAAACTTTGGCTTCTACCACGACCTCTTCCATCCCTGTTAGCCCATCCACGACCTTGTTGATAATCATTATCGTTTCTTGGTTTAGGATGTTCACCATTACAAGTTAGCATCAATTTACTTTGCCTATCTTCAATTTCATCTTGGGATTTTACCCTCTCCTCGTAAGCTTTAAGTCGACCCACCACTTCTTCAAATGCCATTTTCTCAATCTTCGAGTATTACTCAATCGAAGCAACGATTGCCAAATATTTCTTTGGCATGGAATTCAGGAACTTTCTCACCACTATCTCATCTTCAAGTGAAGACCCAAGACTTTTATACTTTGATTGTAGGACACTTATCTTACCTGCAAATTCATCAATAGTCTCTAACTCAGTCATCTTCATTGCTTCCAACTCACTTCTAAGCGTCTGCAAACGAGTCTTTTGAACCCTCTCAGCTCCCACATATCTGACCCGTAATGCATCCCAAACATTCTTCGGATCCTTATGCTTTGACACTTGAAGCAACACATCCTCTGGTAGTGACTGAAATATCAACGCCTTCACCATGGACTTTCTTCTATCATCAATTTCACTTCCTGTCATAGGTTCAATGGCCTTTCGAAGACCATGTGCACCTAAGATGGTCTCCATCATAATTGACCATGCAGTGTAGTTTGTTGTGGTCAGTTTTGGACATTGCAAAGTCACATTGCTTGGTTCTCGGTGGGGTACAACAACTGCTCCTGCACCTTCTGTCATTTTTTTTCTGAACTACCTGAACACCTTTTTTTTTTCAACAAAAAGGACTCTTTTCTGCACAAGCAGTTCCTGTAGCAGTAGCAAAAATCCTCTGATTCACAAACTTCAGCAACAAATCAGCATACACTAATCTGTTTCACACAGATACTGCAGCAAAACGTAGTCTGTTTCACACAGATCAGTTTCTTGTTTCTTCATAGAATCACCTGTCACACCGCTTATAGCAAAAACACGAGGATGTAACGGACGGGATCATCATAATACATTGTTAATTAATAGAGAGCATTAAATGATATAATAACATGTCATGACGTCACCCGACATAAACGGTAACTTGTGTCGTAGTTAGTCAATTCACGACAGCATAGTCAAACAGACATAATCCAAATGAATTCCCACAACCCGGGAACAAGTCTAAGTAAAACGATATTCAGAATCATTGTTTATAATGTCAAAGCCAGCCTAGCTCGAATTCCTTAGGTCATCACTAAGGCCTCATAATTAGCTATCCTTAATTCATGTTACCTGAAAAGATATGCTTAAAAGGGTCAACATATTATTGGTGAGTTCGCAGGTTTAAATAATAAATATACTTGATGCTGTGTAATTGTTTGACAGAACATAAGGGTATACAGTTATAGGCAAGCAATATCACATGTAAACATGAGCCTCACAACTAAATCTATGACGAACCACACAGATCTTGTCGGAACATATTCACCCTAGGGCCCGTCCGTGGCCACTGTCAGTCCCAACTAGTATCCCGATTCATTTTAGTTTTCATGTCTTTAACATGTACCATTGTCATTGATATTCCAAAATATACGTTTATTAATTCAAGTTTATTAACATATGAAACCTATATGTTCTTATACTTTAATACCTTAGAATCCATCTTTGGACCTAACTTTTAACTTATTTTAGTTCATTAGCCCCAGGTCTTAACATTTAAGTTTAGTAAAAATATTTCAGCTTGTAGAGCTGATCGCTTACCAGTTTTGGGTAGACTGTTTGGAGGTCAAAACGGTAACGAACAATTGCGTAACAAGAACCGTTTGAAAGATAAGACCATAAACTAACTTACAGAAAAAGAATCACCTCAAATGAGTGAATTATGAGGGAGATATGACTCAACGAATACCGCCCAACATTTTGCTCGAATTAAACAGATTTGACATTTCATTTTGTTTATTATGTTTGGAGAACCAAACGAAATCGAAAAGACACGAGACCACTCGGGTTAGTTAGAGGACTCACTGAACTTGATTGTAGATATTAATTTTGACCAATTTGAACTTGATATGACCGAGTTATGACCTGTACAAAACGTCCATGTTTTCTGACAGCAATCTGTCCAAATCCCAATCTTGTCCATTGTACCCCAAATCTATTATATTCGCGTTCGATCAATCCATTACAATTCCTTACTGTTTTTATGATAAATTTTTGTTTTCAATTATTCATAAGAACCAGATTACTATAGATTACAATCTAATCAAACCAACATCAAGAAATAATTCTAAAACTAGGGTTTACCGTCTTGTGATGATCCAATCCTCACACGTGCAATTCCTTCATGACCCGAACAACATAATTGAGAGAAGATGAACATTAGATGATGATTTTGATGATTTTTTATGAATAACAACAAGAACATGAACAAACAAAGATAAAATAATCAAAATAAATAGTTTTCTTACCGAAAAAGATGTAAATGATCAACTCTTGTATAAAAATCTACCTTGAATGATAGAATATCATCAAAATCAATGGAATTGAAGATGATTTTGATCAATTGGAATGAATAATAAGGAGAGGATGGATGGTGACGGCTAGGGTTTCACTAGAGAGCATTCTTGAAGAAAATTTTGTAAAAAAATGAAGAGAAAACAAGGGGGAGGCCCTTTTTATGTGGAGCCTTGGCCGAATAGGGCTTGGGGGTGGGCCCCCGGGCCCTTGGCCTATCCCCTACTTTTCTGTCCCGTCTAGACCCGCGTTTCGTCCAAATTTCACGTTGTTAAACTCTACGTGTTAATACGATTCCAACGGACTATTATATGCTATATAAATTATTTGATTTATATATTTTAAATTAAATTATGTATATTTAGCAGGCTTTAGGCACAGCCCACATGTTTGATTTTTGTTGAGTTCTTAACCTAAATTTCAATATTTTACGTCTTGTCATTCCATGATCGAGGTCAAAGCACATAATTATTGTACTATAATCAGACAAGTGACCCTGTCATCCATCTTAGGCCCATTAGAACATATTAAGCTCATAATACATTGCTTTAGAAATTAGCATGCTCAAACGCGTCTAATGTACTATACTCAGATCAAGCCCACATTAGGTCAACTTCCAAGTTAAAACCACATTACGACCAAGCGAAAGTCAAAGAATCAAAGTTAAAAAGTCAAAGTCAAAGGTCAATGCACCTATTTAGGTGACGGTTGTCACATTACCCGTTTTCCCACTTTGATCAATCACAGATCAATTCTTCTCGAACCCGCTTTCACAGCAAAGTTGGTTCAATCTTTCACGGATTAAACTTCTTCTTCTCCACACCGGTATCACACCTTTGTAACCTGTATCACACAGGTCTTCTTCTACTGCAGTTGCGTCACACAGCCTGTCTTCAATCGATCAGTCACAGATCAGTCACTTATCTTCACCTTGTTTTTGATTGCTTCTCGCAAACGGCTCTCACAGCCCTTTGATCCTTCAACAAAAATAGAGCAGAAACTTCACAAATCTAGTCTGCACTCTGCTGTTTGATTACTACCCAAACAGCCCTTTTATTACAACCTCGCAGCAGTCTCTTGATTGCAGCTCTGATACCAATTGTTAGCCAACTGGTCACAGAAACACAAAGACAGCAGTGATTTTTGTGGGAAAACACACCCACGACTCTTTTCTTTTATTGAATAAAAACCACACCATAAACTCTTAGACAAATGGCTCTATTTTATACTAATCCTAACCTTATTGCTTTTATTCATCTTGATGATTCTCCCCCCTAAACTTTCACATATGGCCACAATAAGGATTAATTTTTAACAAAATATTTATAAAAAATGACATTTTTTTAAAAACTATATGTTTTAAAATAAAATGTTTATTTATTTTTGAAAAAAACATAAAAAAAGTTTAAAAAGTCGATATCCTTGTTTTATTACTTATAGTCATTACTAATACATGATTTCGATTATAACTTATCTTAAATATCGTTTTATATTTAAAATTATTTATATTATATAAGTAGTACTACAAAGACGAAGTGATTATATCCATATTTGGTCTTTGAAAATTCTGATTGTCCTAGACATGGATATGGACGTAAAACTCAAAAGTAACTTCTATATTAAAGTAAAGTTATATTTGAGTTTAAAGTTTAAAGATAAGTTTAAAATCATAAAGGCTAGAATTTTGTCATATCATCCCATCAATTATAAGGTTCTTTTTCTCAAGATAATGACAAATCTATCTATAGTTGGGGTATCCCACTTATTATATTGACATGCACATTTACTGTTTAGAGAAATGCTTAAACATGTTGGTTTTTTTTTTTTTTTTTTTTTTTTTTTTTTTTTTTTGAGATTGCTCAGTAACGAAGCTAGAATAAAATATAAAAGGGATTGAAAGTCACAGGATCCAAATCAGAAGAGACAGACTTAATACATATAAAGTTTTGAACAAAATACACATAAATTTCTACTTATGAGAATGCTACAACGTTTAAAAAAATGAAACGTGGGCCAAAAATGCTTGTCAGACATGTATGTATTTCTTGGTGGGGTCAACGTTGAAACCACTCTTTTGAAGTAAATGGACCGAATAAGTGAGACTTGATGATAAGGAAGACGGAAAAGTTTGTCCTTTAGTAATCGAGGATGTTGCAAGAATCAAGATGCTTGCGTGCCGAGCCCGTGACAAGTGGTATTTGGAGGATTCAACCCTTCGGGGACTTTGATATGGTAAAGTCACCATCCCAAATGTTATTAAATGATGGTTGTGCCGGTAGATATGTACTCTAAGGAGGCACATGTGTATGAGCCAAGATGGTGTGAGATCATTATCGCGCGAGTGCCATATGGGGTGATATGTAGCCGTGAGGAATTATGAACATGCTTCGCTTGAATGTTTCTAGAGGGCTGGACTGAATTGTTAGAAAGGATTCAATAACCTTGCATCCATTCACCGTCATTCTAACTTTGCGGCATTGAGCTTTTGCGTTTTAAACAACTTACGTATTTGAACAACCAACAAGCTAAAATCACAATCATGCGAGTTAAAATCAATCAAGTTTAGCATAATTTTATAATATTTGACATGTTGATTATTTTATGTTATATTTTTAAAATAGAAATTTTTATTAATTTTATAATAATATAGACACTAAAAAGGCCTATACTCAAAGAAGGAATAACTATATGCTTTGAGATAGAAATCTAACCTTCCAACGTTCATATAAAAATTTTATTAGATAAAAATATTAATATCATGGGTTTGTAGCTTAATGATATCACGATATGTACATAGTAGTCATTGGCGAAGCTTCGTAGGGGTCGGGGGCCCCCCGTCCCCCCTCTTTTTCCGTCAGTAGTGTTAATTTTCGGCTCGACAGTGTAAATTTCCGGTTCGGTAGTGAAATTATTTTAATAAATATAGAGTTCGCGCCTACCCCCCCCCCCTCTCCTCCCCCCCCCCTTAAAATGGTTAACTTAAATTTTTTATTTTAAAACAAATTTTTTGTTAAAAACTTGAAGTCAAAATTGTAAAACTGAAAAAAAAATGAAACCAAACCGAAATCAAACGATTTTAAAAACCTAAAAACCAAAATATTGGTTTTTGGTTTCGGTTTCAGGCTAAAACCAAACCATACCGACCAATAAATAACCATGTTCACCCCTAATAAACACTCTAGAATGATGTCTACTTGAGAGAAGATATTGCTTTGGTTATTGTTTACACATCACCCCCCCCCCCCCCCCCCCCCAAAAGACCCAGAGAGAAAAAAGATGTCGCAACCCGTGATTTTCAACGAGCTTCACCACCTCTTTCTCTTTTTTTTTCCTGGGTCAAATAGGAAAACCGAGAAAAAACTTGGACAACTTCGTGCAAATTGAAGAAAAATAACAAATATGATATGTAAACCCTGGAACTCGTGACAATTATCACCCCTCTAAGGGATAGTCTTTTATGAATTTAATTACCTTAACTATATTTTAAAATACAAAAGGTAACTGAATAATTTTAATTGTAAATAACATAAATGAATGAATTGTTGTTTTTCTACATATAGTTTGGTTACATTTGTCATTTTCATGCAAAAAAGGCTTTTTTTTTTTTTTTTTTTTTTTTTTTTTTTTTTTTTTTTGCATCTGACTCCTCAAAGTTTTAAAAAGTTGTTATTTTCATCCAAAAAAGTTAACTTTGTTAATTTTAAATTGTTAAACATGTAAATTGACAAAATTATCAATAAACTACAAAACAAAATCCTTCACTTACATAGCCATAATCGAGTTGAACTAAATTACGATATATGGGATATGGCGACTAGAGGCGATGGTCTCTATTATACAACCTCTTCGCAATGAGTTGCTGACCGTCACAAAAAACAAGATGCATTCTCCTCTAGCACTGATGAAGCTAGCTATCTCATAATTTAGTTATGATAAAAAGTTAGAAAATGAAATGTCCGATTTAGGTTTGTTAATGGAACAAGAACATGTGAATGGAATTTAATCACCAATGCATTAACATAAATTAGGATTTGGTCTTTAGATGGAAAATTATATACTTACCATTTTTAATGATAGGGAGTTTAACATTAAATTAACGAAGTTAACATTTTTGAATGAAAATAGTAATTTTTTAAAATTTTGAGAAGCCGGATATACAAAAAAATATTCTTTTGAATGAAAATGACAAATTTGATTAAACCACAGTTTGAAAAACATCAATTCACTCTAACTAAATTATTAGACTACATCTTTAATTTTATAATTGTTACAATTAATAACGAAGTGTATTTGAAAACTAATCTTGTAAACAATCAATTTTATGTTTAACAAATTTCTTAAAACCGTTTTATATCAATTTCATATGTGCTTTATTATATAAAACTTTTCAAACAAGACTTCACCAATTAATTGTTCAAGCGTTTATTTAAGGTATATGATAGTGTGTTGTTTTTCTTGTTTTATCGAGTTGGGGCCCCTCTAATTTTTATATATATGTTGTTTGCGGATTTGGCTTGTCAAACAACACTTTTGGCGACAGGAAGCATGTCTCGTTAGTTGTGGAAATTTCGTGGGTTTTCCAAGTTGCGTTTGGCAGCGTGTTAAGTTGAGTAATATAAAAACTTACAATATATATTTTTTTATTTTTTGTTATTGTATTTAGTCCACGTATCTGCTTGTGAAAGTTACTTTCCAAGACCATTTAAATGATTAGCTCTAATGATTAAATTATATGATATATTTTATAATATGCTATGGAGAATATTACTATGACTCGAATTTATATGAAAAAGCTAACGTTTTGTAAAGAAAATGCGTTGACACAATAAAATACTAGAAACATGTATATATGCATCGACGTGGTATACCATCAAAAAATCAACTTGATGCATAGTGTATGTTTGTTTCTTAGATATTAGCCACAATTTTTTGTGGTTTTACGGTTTTGGCCCCTTGTTTGATTAATCATTAAAATCTCATAGTTTGAGATGTACTTCGTATATACTATATATCCATCTGATTATATGAAAATATATACTAACAACTTTATTTAGTAACTTTCATAAAAAAAGTTACTTATAGTTAGAAAAATTTTTAAAAATAATATTTTTTTTAAACAATTTATTTTGAAACAAAATGTTTATTTAAAAAAAAAAAGTTTAAGAAGTTGATATCGTTGTTTTATTACTTATAGTAGTTATACATACGTTATTCAATCATATTACATCTTAATATATCTTCTTATAATTAATATATTTACATGTTATTAATATTTTATATATTCAACCGATTTAATAAACGAATTTATTAAAACTAGTTATATAAATAAATGAATAGTATTCAATATGTTGGACCGTGATGTTTTGAGGATGTCTCTAGCGCTTAGATACGTTTCAAAAATGGGCTCCCAAGACGCTCAGTATGATATCAAATCTATTACTTATTTATTATAGAAGTGACAAAGCGATTTAATAAAGTTGCAATTAATTGAATAAAATAAAAATAAGTTTCATCAAAAGAAAAGGTCAATATCAAATATATTATTAGGTCATGACTCTAGGTTACTCAATATTTAATGATATTATATTGATATACTTATTCGAAATCCTTTTATGATAAGAAAAATAATATGGAATTATCAAACGTTTTGTGAAACCTTTTTAGATTAGGTTAAAACTATGGTATTTCAGTTAAATAACCAAAGCTGTTTTTTATTAGTTTACCCTATACATCAGAAGATCATAAGGTATCATGTACTAGAAAATTTATGCCCACCTTTACATAAGCAAGAAACGTCATGAAATAAAAAATAAAATGAAGTAAAATTGATCTAGAGAGCAAAATTAGAAAATTGGTTTGCATGCTTTAACCAAAATGAAGTGCTTTTGATTTAAATTAAACAAATGACATGGTTTTAGGAGGTTTTATATAGACCCGACCAACTAGGCAGGTTGGTTAAGGTAATGAAAAATAGAGGTATAGGTCGAAACCGATCGTTTTATAAAAATGTCATTGTGCTTCAGGTTACAAACAGTTCTAATGAAAAATAGAGGCATAGGTCGAAACAGATCGTTCTAAATAATGTCAATTTGTTACCGAAGTTTGATGTATGTCGTTATTAATTAAAGATCCACTCATAATTTTGCATCTAGCCTAATGAATTATAAAGGCAAACAAATAGAAGGATAGAATTAAACAAATAAGTAAATGATTCAAAGGGCATTTTTAAAGAATTGAAATAACATACGAGACATGCTCTCTAAAGTGAAAAAAGTATCCAACATATCAAACAAACATACAAAACAACACCAACTATGTTATCATCATTGTTGTCTTCTTCGATTGTGTAACCGTGGGATGACAATTTGAAGGCATTCGGACTATCAGATGTCATCTCTAAAGAGTCATAGTTGAAGAATCTATACTCTATGGAGCGATGGAGTTGAAGAGCTAATATTATAAAGTACCAACGTTGAGGTTGGAGGTTTCCTGGATTGTTGACCAATATGTTCATACTTACCCCCTTAGAATGGTCGAATAGAGCTTAACCTAAAGTAGCCTAAGACTTTATATTTATAGTTCAGATCAACATAAAAATATACATTTGAGTCAAGATTGACCGATATAATTTCACATATCTAAAACATGTGACATCATTGTATTCACTGAATCTTCTTATTATTTACTTGTTTTCTCTGGTTTTGACAAAAATAAAAACTAAAGAAACTAGGTCGGCAAGGAATACTTTTATGTATTTAAATGTGTGATTGACAAATCAGATTTAAATATATATATATATATATATATATATATATATATATATATATTGTACTATAACTTATTTAGCAAGATCGGTGGGGCGTCCCACCAGCCTTGCCATGTGTCACATGCTCATTGGTTGCTTGAAGTAAATTTTTTTTTTTTTTTTTTTTTTTTTTTTTTGCTTTGTCCGCGTTTTCAGTGTATACATATACACCAGTTTTGGTAATAATTTCAAATCGCTTATTTGGTTCAGTGGTTAGAGTAGTGTGTTTCGGATAAGAGGTCGTGGGTTTGAACCCCACGACATAGATCTTTTTTAATTTATGATTTCTTACTTTGTAGAGACTTTTATTATGTAACTTTTATCTTCTCAGGTTTATAAAGTTCCGGTTTACCTCTGTATAAGTTTACCTAAAAAATAAATTCTTGTGTTCGTATTTTTGTGTACGTGTCGTCAGAATTTCAAGTCATTTTATGTTTGGACGTAATCGAAAATGAGTCGGGTCAAATATAAAACACTTATTTGACTATTTATTTATATGTATAACTTACAACCTACTTATTTTTATATTTCTTAGTTGTGTATATTTTTATATTCAAAGTTGAATTGACTCGGTAAATATAAAACATCCATGTGCTGATTTTTATATACGTCATATTTTCAATCTTTTTATTATCACCTCCTAAAACCTTTTAGTAACTTTGTATAATGCCACTATATTCCACTCGAGTTATAAAGTTCCGGGTGTACTACCGTACAATTTACTTAAAAAAGAATATTTCTTACATCATATTTTTGTTACATGTGTTGGTATAAATTCAATTTAGTCTACGTATAGAAGTAATTGGAAATGCCTCAAGTATTGACGTAAATTTAGTTCGGAAACAAGTCGGGTCAACTGTAATTTATACTTTATTATGCCGCGTATAATGCCGCCGTAATGCACGGCGGATAGCAAAACTAGTTTCATCTTAAAATCGTAATTTTTTAAGTGGGCTAATTCTGTTTTAAGGTAGCTGGGCCGTCACACCATAAACTCAATTAAATGGGCTTACGTTTTATCCATAATGCTTTCTATTGGGCTTTAATCATTCTTTGTGTACAACACGATTACTAAGAACTTAACCTTTTAACTCTGAATGTTAACACAAGGATATATTTGTCTTTTTATTTATAAAATTTTGTTTAAGGACTAAAATACCCTTCACAATTGTTTTGCTAACATGTAACGCTATTAGTCCATTCAATTATTGACATTATTTGATAGAGAGAATTGGGCCCAAATTTACAATCCAATCATTAAAGAGACCACGTGAAAGCAACACCACTTCGTGAGAAATGGGTTTCTTTGATCGATAACACTTTGTGAGAAATAGGAAGCTGATGGGTGGTTCGGATTTGCAAAAAAGAAAAAAAAAAAAAAAAAAGAAAAATAAGAAATAGTAGCATACACACTAATACACGATATATTAGTAAAACCTGATTGATCTAGATGATAGAGGGAATCAAGAAAAACACACAAATTGTTCCAGCCGAACATATCGGCTAAATCAATAAAACAAAAGTAAACAAAAACTTACGAATCAATTAATTAAAATTTAAGATAAAATGAATTCCACAACCCCACAAAAAGCTTTTAATATTCTTCTTGATCCTGCAATGTCGAGCTCCAAGGGTGGGTCTAAAGATCCTCCCCTTCTTTGGTTTGATTTTTAATTTATATATCAAGAATATAATGATCAAAATCCATAAATATGGAAGTTAGTTGAATCATTTCTTTTTTTCTCCTCCATCGTATGTATAGAAGCAATATATATCTTTAATTTCAAATCAATATCTAATTTCTGTAGGAGGTAACTTTTTAATTTTAAAATTAATTATCTTTTTTTATTTTACTTTAACTTTCAAAAACCACCCATTGTCTTCAATATTTTTTCAAAGCTCTTCCAATTCCGGCGTTCACCACTCGTGAGTGTTTCGTACCTACAAAGCAATTAAAATGAATCAAAGTAGACTCCATTCTACCAAAGTAGACTCCATTCTACCAAAAGAAGACTTATTTAAATAAAAAAAAATACATTAAATAAATGCATAATTTGAAATAAAAACATATGCTAAAACAAAGATAAATGATGTTTAAAAATACTACTAACACTAACCCGGACAATAATGCCTAAACAAAAGAAATAAAATGAAAAATTAAAAGGGATAAGAGTTAAGAAAGTTTCACAAAAGAGGCGCCCTTTTCAGGGTAATCCAAGTGGACTTAACCATTGTAACCACACTTAGGGTTACAAATGTTGAAAAGGAAAGAACCAACAAAGGCACCACCCAGGAGAGTTAGGGTTTCTAGACCCCGTTAACTCTCCTGAGTCTTGAATCCAAAGAGAGTAATATGGATTTGAAAACCAAACAATAAAAATCACCAGAACATAAAAAGCGCTTAAAAAAACCAAAATCACTGACTTAGGGTTTTGATTTGAAACCCTAGATCTTGAGATAAAAGAATCAATTCGACAACGAAAGAGACAACCAGAATTAGTGTCAACAATGGACTGGAGCCTTCGACTCTAATATCATGTCACAAACACAAAATCGATACATAGTTATATCCCCAACACTTACAACATTCCAGGAATATAACTCAGATTCAATACAAACAAATCATAATAGAACACTAAGTGGAGATCATCTTTGTAATGATCTTCACAGTCAATAAGAACAAAAGAATGAACAAAAAAGAACATGGATTCAACTTTGTGATTAAACCCTAAAAATAAAAAGAATGAAAGAGAGCTTGAGTTGTGTGTTAATGAGAAAGTGCACCATCTGGAACCCTAAAACCTAATAAATAACACTTGAACTAGATTTGGACTATCCATTGGATAGGATGACCCGCGTGTCCCTCAAAGATGAAACGGTCATGATTGGGTTATTTAAGAGCAGTCCACTTCCAACAACAACATCCCACTTTAATCAGCAACAACAATCCATCCAGCAGTCCATCAACATCCTCAATAGAAGCATCAACAATAAAGCAAAACACAACAACAACAACAACAATTATAATAATAATAATTATTATTATTGTTATTATTATTATTGTTATTATTGTTGTTGTTATTATTATTATTATTATTATGATAAGATTAAAAACAACAAAAAAAAACCAGTGATCCTTAGCCTAAATGGTTAAGGTGAGATACCTAAGATAATTAAAAATGAAGAGAGTTTGGGTTTGATTCTTGCTTGGAACAAAAATGCTTTTGGTTTGAGTTAATAGGTTTTTCTAGTTGTGTGTTTTCTTCTATGGGGGTTGTGGTGCGGTCCCGATTGAGAAACAGATGCGAGACCGATTAAGATAACACTTATCCTTTGAAATAGGGTTGTGCATTTGTCGCTCAGAAAATAACAACAACAACAACAACAACAACAACAACAAGAAGATTTTGTTATTTTATAAATTAAAAATGAAAAATGTGTTTTTGTCATGTTTTTGCATCGGTAGCAATTTAATAGTAATGTATCATTTATTTTAATACTATATTCTTTATTTGATAAAAGTTTTATTCGAACACTTTTAAGGTATTCATTTTTAATTGATATCCATGACCTGTCCAATACCATATGTTCAGTAATAATATCATGATAGTATGATAACAAATTATTCAAGCATATGTAGATATCCATAAAAATTTAAATGCCAATATTATTGAACTCACCAAAATTAAGATAACCCTAAAACTATAATTGTGATGTTCTTGTGTATGTTCATAATCGAGTCGTGACGAAGCGCGTATACTTTAAAGGATGAAAAGTATTTTTTTTAATGGCAAAAAATTATATTTCATCAACCAACCAAATTATACACGATCCAACAAAACCTAGAAAAGTAAAAACATCAAATACTTATGTAGCATGTCAAACAAAATTTATATAAATGCAATTTGTTTTTTTCAATATAAATCTATACTAATAAATGATTACATTAAGTGCACATTTGTTACCATCATATTAATTCTATCATTTATTTTCCGCCCAAATCATTTTCAATTTCTAAAAAATTAAAATAACTAATTTTTAAATTCTTTCTCTCTCCCTCTCTCTTTTATTTTAAACATTCTAAATTTTTGTAAAATCAATATATTTATATAACACATTTTTAATTATTTAAAAACTAAATATTTTAATTAAGAATACACTCTTACGAAAAAAAAGATTTCAGAAACTATGAATCTTTTAAATAACGTATTTTTTCACACATATGAAATATTGTAATACCAATCTTCTTTTAAATAGAAGTTTTATATAAAACCGTTTTTCTATAAAAATTTTAAAAAATAACTGAAACCCGGTGTTTTTAAACAACGAGATTTTATAAAACTGATATTGTGTCAAAACAAACTTTGTTTAAATACAAAAAATCTATATCTATATGTATATTATCTAATAAAATAATGTTTCTTTTGTCACTTTACACTCTCTTAAACCATCATTTTGACAGTTGTCATTATTTTAAAAATCATCACTTTATTTTCCCTCCAAAAGGGTAGTATAATAATTTAAACACTCAAACCAATTTACCTCTCTTAATAAAAATCAATTTTATTAATTAATACATTTCTCTCTCTTATCTAGATTTTTTAAAATCAAGCTAAGTTTTTAAAATTAAACTTTATTAAGGAAATAAAAAATCATATCTTTTTATTAACATAGAAATCATAAAAAAAACAAAATTTTTATATAATATGAAATTTTATAAAACACTAAACTTTTTTGAAACAAAATATTTTAAATCGGTCCTTATTTATAAAAATTATAAAAAATATGAAATTTTCTAAAAGCAGTTTTATGAAAACAACCAGAATAATTAGAAACCCGAGTTTTTAATAAACAAGATTTTTACAAACAATAACTTTTTTATAGAAAAAATCTTAACACGAATGTTTAAAAATAAAACTGTTTAGATAAAATAGTTAAAAATATAGTATAATTGTTTTATTTCTTGAACTATTACGTACATATAATTTTAAGTGTTAATTATATAAATGGTCTCTGTGGTTTATCTAAAATAATAGGTTTGGGTACTAAGACTTTTTTGTAACAGGTTATGATACTATGTTTTAAATTTTGTAACGAGTTAAGGTACTAAGACTAACGGACGTTGTTTTTCTAGTTAAGTTTAAGTAAAATGATTAAAATACCCTTTGAGGGTCTACTTTTGTAATTTTATATAGTTATTTTATCTAGTGATCATTATTGTAATTACTTGTAACTTTAAAAACCCAACCCCCCTTTCCACCGTCGACCACCATCCACACACCACCACCACCATCCACCCGTCGTCACCACCACTTGCGCCTCCTACCCACTAACCATCATTGAACACCCACGAAGACCATAATCACCGCTATCTACCCACCATCACCGCATTATCACCACCATCGCAACATCACCATAACCATCGTATCATCACCATCGCCACATCAAAACAATCAGCTCATCACCACCACCATCGCAATAGTACCATCGTCGTCATCATCCCCACCTCCACCGTTGCACCATTATCATTATCTCACCAAATCCTCCTTTTCCTTTCCCCTGATAACCTTTAAATTAAAAAAAACCCTAAAATTGGAGTGTTTGGAGGTCGTGAGGCAGCTGGGTTTAGATCTCAATCAAGGTATTGAGTGGTACATGGTGGTACACGCTGGTGTTGGGTGGTCGATTTGGGTTTAGGGTTTTATAGGGGAAAGGGAAGGGGGTTTGGTGATGACGATGAGGGTACTCGTGAAGGGTGATGACAGGCGTTGGAAGATAATAGGGGAAAGGGGTGACGGTGGTGGTGTTAGCGGCTGGTGGTGGGTGGTTCATTGGAAGTTAACAAGGGAAAAGGGAGGAGAGATGGTGGTGTGAGGGCGCTGATGGCCGCCGGTGATGCCGGCGGTAGTGGCTGGCGGCGCCGGTGAGTATTATTGTTCAGTGATTGTTTATATATATATGTGTGTGTGTGTAGAGCTATATATAAATATAATATTTTAATTAAATTACACAAATAATCCCTCTAATTTACATAAATAATCCTATAATGTGAAAAGATTAAATTGGCCTTAAACTTGACAAAAAATCTAACGGCTGTTAGTGTTAATACTCAAACTTGTTACAACTTTAAAAGTGAGTACTCAAACTTGTTACTTTTTTTGCTTAGTATCCAAATCTGTTATTTTAGATAAATCACAAGGACTATTTATGTAATTAACTCTAATTTTAATAATTATCTTATATTAAAATATTGTACTATAACTATTCGTGTTTATTACTAACTATAATCCATTTAATAAATGGGTTTCTAGCCTATCTATTATAACAAAAAAAATCTAAAATAAGACTTGACATAATTGTAAATTATATCATACTAACTTTCTCCTTTACTTATTATTATTATTAATAATATTAAATATTAATAATATTATTCATACTATTTTCAAATTAAAAATTACATAATTAAATAAATTAAAACCTATGTTTTTATTAAAAACACAATTTTAAATTTTTTTTATAAAATACAGAATACAACAAATTTTTTTAAAATGAATTCATTTTTCTTAAAATAAAATATTTAAAACCCATATTTTTTATAAAATAAAAGTTTAAAAAAATACATTATTATTTATTTACTTAAAGAAGCTATTGATATGTAATTATAATCATATTTTATCTTCAAATATTATTTTATAATTTATAAATTTTTATTACTAATTATTTTATATTTTATTTATTCAACTCGTGTAATACACGAGGTACTAACTTAGTTATTTATATAACAAAAGTAACTAAAAGCCATAGTTTTAAAATAATGAGATATTTATTAAAAATAACATTATTCTAAAATAATATTCTTAGAACGAAATATTTCTTAACATATTTCTAAAACGATATATTTAAAAAACATGTTTTTAAAATGAAAGTTTTAAAAAATAATAAAAATATTTTATTAACTATAGTTCTTACTCACACGTAATTTTTTATTGTATCTTATATCAAAATAGTGTTTTATATTTTGTAACTTTACATCAATTTTTAATATTTTTTATTTAAACCGTGTAATACACGATATTATAAGCTAGTAATTCTATGTTTTTAATGGCAATATAAATAATTTAGTGTCCTAATATTAAGACATATCACATTATAAATCGACACCCCATATACATCTCATATAGCAATATGCGCGGCGTATAGGTTCGAATACACTAAAAACGAGGAAAATTCAAGGGAGGGGGCTATCAAAGGGCTATACGCCCCATATATGCATATACGACCCTCCATATAACACATATAGGGCTATACGATGCGTATAACTAATTCCGACACCAACTATGAGGAAAAATTCAGGGAGCTGTCAGGGGGGTTATACGTCTTGTATAAGATTATACGACCCCCATATTTATCAATCTATCAATACTAATAAAAGAAGGTTTTTTGGTGACACATGGCACAATTATAAAGCTTCTAAAGCTTATTTTCCCACTTCTCTCTTCTAATTAATAATTGCATTAACTACTTATAATTTTATTTAATTTATTTAATATTAACAACATTTTTTTATAAATTAAAAAAAGAGATCATTCTGTAAATGTAATTTCTAAATAAATATTTTTTTATAAAATAAGAAATTTTACTAAAAGATTAAACTTTTTTAAATATATAAAATATTTTAAAACTTGTGTCTTTGAAAAATAAATTTGTTTATGAAACAAAAATGATTAAAATTTAAACTTTTTATAAGAAAAATTTTAAAAATAGCATTTTTAAAAACATTTTGTTTTGAAACAAAAAAACTTTTAAAAAATAAAAAATATAAGTTTAAAAAATGATATCGTTGTTTTATTATTTAAAGTCAATACTCGCACATAATTTTAATAATAACATATCTCAAGATATTGTTTTATAATTCATAAAATTTTGTTACTAATTATTTAATATTTATTTATGCAACCCGTGTAATACACGGGATTCTAACCTAGTGACGTGTATATGACACGTATAAAAATCTAAGATGTTCATTTATAATATTATGATGTCTCAATATTCATATTTAGTGGTGTACAAATCGGGTTTTTTCTAAAACCGGTTTGGGGTTCAAACTGAAACCGGTTTGGTCAACCGTGGTCAAAACCGGTTTGGCCTCAAACCGGTTCGGGTTCTAACTGATTTGGGCTTAGAAAAACCCAAACCTATAAAACCGGTTTGGGTCGGTTTGAAAACCGGTTCGGTTTTTATAGTTATAAATTAAATAAACAATTAATTGTAAAAATTAAATAAACTTATAAGATGAATGTTACATATTAATTGTATAAATTAAATAAACCTATAAGATGCATTTATATATTTTTATTTGTAAAAATTAAAACATATAAAATTAGAAACATTACATAATTGTTTTTAAAAACAAAGTACAAAATTTTAAATTAAGTAAACAATTTAAAATCAAAGTGAAATATATAATATATAAAACAAAGAAGCAATTCAAACGACATAAAATTTTAAATAATTGATTGAAAACCGGTTTGGGTACCGGTTTGAGAACCGTTTTGGGTACCGGTTTGGAAACCTGTATGAAACCGGACTGGATTAAAAACCGGTTTGAAAGAGAAAACCTACAAACCGAACCTAAACCGCCGTGTTGGGCCGGTTTGAAATCGGTTTGGGCCCTAAACCAGTTTTTATTTTTTTTCCCGAACCGATTGTCAAACCGGTTTTTTTGAACATCTCAATTCATATTCATAATTTATCCCATAATTTATCGTATCTAATTTCAAAATTTAAGAAATATATATATTTAAAAAACAAATCATGGTTTCCATTAAGATATGATCACACGAAATTGACATGTATGTGTTCGTACACTTCCTTACAATAGTGAAAGGACGAAAACGCCCTCAATCACCAAACCACGATACTTTATTTAGAACGATGTAGCCGAGGGTAAAACGGGTACTTCATCATCCAAGTAAAGATAATAATAATAAATAATATCCACGTGGCAGTGAGAATCTTGTGGGCCAACGTTATATACTGCAACAATCGTCTATATCACCTTCTTCTTCACGTCTCTCTCTCTCTACTCCACACTTTCTCTCTCTAGAAATTCACTATAAAAATCGTATCATAAAACCCTTTTGTAGGGTTTTAATTCTTCTTCATTATCTTTTTCTGTTCCTCTAATGTATATTTTAGGTAAATCATCTATTTGATCTTTATGTGTATATACGAATTGAATACGAAGATATATGTGTAGATTGTTGTGTATGCATTGGATTGTGGTGCTATATATGGTTTTGAACTTTTGATCTTATTTTCTTTCATAAGACTCATGAAATTTTGTTGGTTTCTTTCTGTTAGATTAATGGGGTTTTGATTCTTCTTCATTATCTTCAATTGTCTGTTCGTCTTCTCCTTGGTTTCTCTAGTGATCATATAGGTATCGACTGTTGTATATGCGTTAGATTATGGTGCTATATGTGTTTTTGATCTGTTTATTTTCACAAGATTTATGGTTTTCTGTTCGTAATCAACGATGAATAAGAGATAATCTCTGCACATCTTGCTTCTCTTGATGTGTTTTCAATTGTTTTTTATATTTAAACAAATTAGATTAGCTTTGCTTCTTTCTGTTTCTGATTGGAAAATCTAAGTTTTTCTTGATCATTAATATTTTTTGTTAAATTAATGCTAAATCGCATGTATCTTTCTCTCTTTATACATACATGCGTGTATATATAATCCATATATAAAATGTGGGGCTTATTCTTTTCAGAACCCATTTTTTGTTGAGAATCGTATAAGCACTTATACATGATGTATTAATGATTAATGAGATAGTGAGTAGGCGCTCATGTAAACATTTTCTGTATCACACTTAAAGCAAAAGGTATAATGCATTATACGGTTCTCACGGTTTTCAAAATATTCTCCATCAATGTGCCGCGTATATATTGATTTCTCAATTTGTATTATTTTTCTGTAAGATTATCTTACAGTTGTTGTATATGACATTATGACTTTCATGACACTAGAAAGGAAAACCAAAATGAAGCATTCAGATCCCGGAGCATCAAAGGCACTGCCACCACCAACACCAATGGTTCCACCATCTTTTGTTCCTGCTAAAGTGAATGGCTCAAACCGCAGCCCGATGACTAGACACGGGTTTGGCACCAAAGGACAGAAGATCTCTCTATTCACCAACCATTTCAATGTGAAATTGAGCAGCACCAGTGACCACTTCTATCAATACAGTGTATCTATTCTACTCTTATATATCAATACTACTATTTTTATATAACATATGCATTTGACTCTTGTGGTTATGTGCTTGGTTTAGGGGTGAAGATTCAACTTGAGATTAACTTACTCAATGCTGAATTTTTGATATATAACATCATTTAATCTATTTCAAAACTCGATTTAGAACAACCCATAATCGATTATGGTTATTCTTTTTATGCAGAGTAGTTGGTAATAAGGTGCAAATATGCCAATATATATTGTAACTAGAAGATATCAGGGCTTAAAAAAGTATGTAAATATATGTCAAAAGTGGATCCTTTGATATATACATGTGAAGGGTTCTTATTGCTTCGTATGCTGTTTTAAGTTGCTTTTATTCCCATTTGAACGCCAAAAAAGTTGTGGTTGTCCAAAGAACAAATTTATTAGGATTATGGTTCTTGCTAATTGCTAATTGCTAATTGTTTAGTAACTCTCACATTTGAAGTAAAAAAATCTGTAAAACAACACACTAAATTTCAAACTCAAAGAATAGACGGTTAATCTCCAAAGTCAAAATATGATTATTTGAAATGTGCTTCTGTCATTCACTTTAAGTCTATGTATTTTCAAGCTTATTTTCCTTCTAAAAAGTCAACTTTTGACTTTTTGAATGACAAATTTGTTATAGTAGTTTGGCAAAAATGGTTATGCTTATGCCATTATACAGAAAGTTTGGAAGGTATATGTACATATTCAAAATGTTATTGTAATGGGAGCTCTTTTAATATTGCAAAACAACATAATCCTATATCGAATTTGTAGGTAGAAGAAAACTAGGTTTGAATTTCTAAGTCAAATGTGGTATTGTTGTGTCGTGTTCAGGTGGCTTTTTTCTATGAGGATGGGAGTCCCATTGAGGTGAAAGGTGTTGGTAGAAGAGTACTAGATATGGTCCATAGTGTATATAATTCAGAGATGGGTGGTAAAGGATTTGCATATGATGGTGAAAAGACTCTATTTACTGTGGGCCCATTGCCCGGGACTAAGCTTGAGTTCCCCATGTTGTTGGAGAATCTGTCATCAAACAGGTAGACAGTGTTTGATGTTTATGTCCTCTTTATTTTGATCCATTTAAGAATCTTGTTGCTAATAGGCGCACGTTGTTTTTATAGAACTGCAAGAGGTGGCATCCCGGATGGAGTGGAAACCAAGAGATCAAGGCGCCCGCCTCAATCTAAGTCATATAATGTGAAGATCAGCTATGCCACCAAAATCCCAATTCAGGCCATATTTAATGTACTTCAAGGCCAAGATTCTGAACAATTCAATGAGGCTGTAAGGGTTTTGGATGTTCTTTTAAGGCAACATGCTGCAAAACAGTAAGCATATGTTCTTAAACTGACTTTCATCATTTAGTGTCCTGATTCATTAACTATAATCTTGTTTTGTTTGGTATCATGCACAGAGGATGTCTTCTTGTTCGACAGTGTTACTTTCACAATGACCCAAAGAACTTCATAGGTATTGGTGGCGGGGTTTTGGGCTGCAGGGGATTTCATTCCAGTTTTCGGGCCACTCAAGCTGGTTTGAGTTTAAATATTGGTATGGCTCAAGATTCCATTTTTTTAATGTTGAAGTTCTTATCTTGTTTGAAAGGATTGATAATCTTTTTTGATGAATTTGTAGATGCATCGACTACAATGATTGTCCGGCCAGGGAAAGTTGTGGACTTTCTTTCAGAGAATCAAAATGTTAGACACATAAGGGATATTGACTGGATTAAGGTAACAAGTCTGTTCTGTTTTGGATTTCTTAGTATATTCATTTTTATTATTATTATTATTATTTTTGTAATCTTTTTATGTTTATGAATAATAGGCTAAAAGAACGCTGAAGAGCCTCCGTATCAAGTCTTTCCCCTCTAACCGAGAACATAAAATTATCGGGTTGAGCGAAAGACCATGTGGAGAACAGAAGTAGGTCATATTACTGCTGTTTCTTTTGTGTTTTCATTTTGTAAATGACAAATGAGTTTAAATTTGCTTTGTAGATTTTCAATGAAGCAAAAGAATGGTGACAGCCCGAGCGAGTCTGTAGAGATAACAGTCTACGACTACTATGCCAAACATCATCGTATAGAAGTTAACCAGTCTTATGATTACCCATGCCTAGATGTTGGCAAACGAAGGCGACCCGTTTACATTCCACTTGAGGTAATTTTTTTAAGATTTTGTTAAAACTGATCTTAAAGTTATATTCTAATTCTGTTTTACTTGCATTATATGTTGTTTATAGTTGTCTGAGTTGTTACCCTTACAACGTTATACCAAGGCGCTATCAAATTTACAAAGAGCATCACTTGTTGAGAAATCCAGACAAAAGCCAAAAGATCGGATGAATGCTTTGACTGGTGTAAGCTTTTCTTATAACATTGAAATGATACTGCAAATCAAGAACATTATATGGTAAATAACTTTCTTCATTTAACTATGTAGGCCTTGAGGCAAAGTAACTACAGTGCTGATCCTCTTATTAACTCAACTGGCATCACAATCAGCACTACATTCACCCAAGTCGAGGGTCGGGTTTTAGATCCACCAAAGGTCCATATTAGTTTACCAGTTCCCATTTTTTGTATAATCTGACTCTCATAGTATTCATTGTATTCATTGCAGTTAAAGTTTGGAAATGGAGGGGACTTGCTTCCTCGTGGAGGTCGTTGGAATTTCAACAACAAGGCAACAAGTTCTTCATTTTAAATGTTTAGAGATTTTATATAATTAAATTTTCAATTTTTGGTTCTAACAGTTAATATTTGGCTGCAGACATTTGTTGAGCCAATAAAGATTACATGTTGGGCAATTGTGAACTTTTCAGCATGTTGTGACATCAATAGCCTATGCAGAGATCTACTGAGGTGTTCTAAAGCAAAAGGAATGGTAAATATCAAATCTGTATGGCTCATGTATTCTATTTGTGAAAAATCCACAAGATACAACAAGATAAAGATTAACCTTTTGAGTGATGCTTGCAGGAGCTTAATGACCCGTATGAAATAATCGAAGAGAATCCTCAATTTAAGCGCGCTCCTGGACATGTACGCATAGACAAGATGGAAGAAATTATGAGGAAAACACTTCCAGGCTCACCATACTTCATCCTATGCATCCTTCCTGAACAAAAGAATTCAGATATCTACGGTCTTTTCCAACTATAGTTACCTGTAAAAACTCTTTTTTTATATAAAATTATTTTTGGTTCTTAGTGTTGTCTGATGACAGGTCCATGGAAGCGAAAATGCCTTGTAGACTTTGGTTCTGCCACACAATGCATCGCCCCAACTAAGATCAATGATCAGTACCTCACAAACTTGCTTTTAAAGATTAATGCTAAGGTTTTAAATTTAAAAGTTTCAGTATCTCACAAAGTTTTAGTTTCTTTTTTTTTAGAACTCAGTTTGGTATAATGTTGTCTTATTTCAGATGGGTGGTATAAACTCTCTGCTGTCTATCGAGCATTTGCATTCTATACCGTTGGTGTCAAACACTCCCACCATAATCTTTGGAATGGATGTGTCCCATGGTGCTCCTGGCCGTTCTGATGTTCCTTCTATCGCTGCTGTATGTTCTGTAACTATCTCGATTCTTCCTTCATTACAACAATGAGAATACAATCATGTTATGTTATTTTTTTTTTGTTCTGTTCTAGGTTGTAAGCTCGAGGCAATGGCCCTCTATCTCTCGCTACAGGGCGTCTGTTCGTTCACAGTCTTCAAGAGTCGAGATGATTGATGGCCTTTTTAAACCTGTTGCACCCAATGAAGATGAAGGGATGATCAGGTTTATATTATATAACATTTTTTATGAAAATCTATAATTTTTTAGTTGTAATGCTTTTGTGATGTCAAGGAACTGTTGAATGATTTCTATCTGTCTACTCCTAAGCTGAAGCCGGAGAATATAATAATTTTTAGGGACGGGGTAAGCGAGTCTCAGTTTAACCAGGTGCTTAATATCGAGCTTGAGCAGATCATCTCGGCCTGCAAGTTCTTAGATGAGTCATGGGAACCCAAGTTTATGGTGATTGTGGCTCAGAAAACTCATCACACCAAGTTTTTTCAAACCAAGTCTGATTACAATGTTCCACCACGTTTCTAATGCTATTTTTTGTAAAAAGTTATGATTTTGAATAATAAAACAAGCAAAAACTGAAAAAAATTATGTTTTTCTTTCGTGTTGCAGGAACGATAGTTGACAATAAAGTTTGCCATCCTAAATACACTTCTACTTATGTGCTCAGAATGGACCGATTGTGAGTGTTATATATTAAACCAATAAATATATGTTTGATATAAAGTATGTGACTGAAGTATATTTTGGTTTCTTTGAATATAGGGAACCACCCGACCCACACATTATCATGTACTTCTCGATGAGATTGGTTTCTCTGCAGATCAGCTGCAAGAGCTCGTGCATTCGCTATCCTATGTGTAAGTCGTTTAACTAAACTAATACAAATGCACTTAAAATACAAGATTTATATTGATTCATTGGATTATGTAGGTATCAAAGGAGCACAACTGCCATATCTGTAGGTAAATATGCTAAACCTTTTGCATAACTTGCATTGTATGGATTTTTATATCAAAATGCTTTTTTTTATTTTTTATAAAAACATCACGCAAATGGGTTATTAATCAAAATTACTTAAGTAACAGCAAACATACATTAAGGATGTATATAAGTATATAACTAATGCTTTGTTGTGCAGTTGCTCCGATCTGCTATGCTCACTTGGCGGCCGGACAGATGGCACACTTTATCAAGTTTGATGATATATCAGACAGTGCTTCTAGCCACAGTGGCGGTGGCGGTGGTGGTGGTTTCAACCAACTTCCCAAGCTTCATGAGAGGGTATGCTGTTCAATGTTCTTCTGCTGATGATGATTAATGGTTTGTTATAAATTGTCACACAAGGTTACTAGCTTGAGGAGGTTTTTTTCTTTCTTTTTAAATGTTATATCATAGTTATCAGTTTTGGCTTACATGTTCGATAACTGAATCTGATTAATGTTTGTTTGGGAATTAAATTTTAGCTACATACTAATTTGAACATAAAAAATTTATTTACCTAAAAAGGACACATGGTAATATCACATTCATCATCACCAAATTTTTTTCATTTCTCTCTTATATAAAATAATTACATTAGTTACTAATAACATTATTCTTTTTAGATTAAAAATGGCTTTTTTTAATAAATTATAAAAGAGATCTTTTGATTAATGTTATTTTTAAAGAAATAAAATTTTATAAAATAATTTTTTTTTTCAAAACATCACAAATATGACATATTTTAAAATTACTCATATGAGATTTTAATCATATCTTGTTTAAAATATCATGTTATAATTAATAAATTTTTATTTTATTTAATATTGTATTTATTTAATCCTTGTAATACACGAATTTATAAATGTTAGTCTTCTTTAATAAAGCAAAACTATCTTTTCCCACATGTTATCTTCTCATACCAACTTTGTCACATGTTATTTATATAAAAAGGTATAATATTTAATGATAATATATTAATATTAAATGCTTATGGTATTATTTATATTATTTCAAACTATAAAACAGTTTTTTTAATAAAATAAAACATGTTTCTTTTTATTAGAAAATGTAATAATTTTAAAACCAAAATTTTATGAAATATGAAGTTTTTTAATACAAAAACCTTTTTTTAATAACTTTGTTTAATAAACAATTTAAAAAAATGGAATGTTTAAAAAATATTTTTTAAAACAAAAGTATTTTAATTACTAAACTTTTTGAAAATATTGTTATTCTTTTATTACTTAAAGTATTAATATTATGTAATTTCAGTCATATATCATCTAAAAACATAATTTATAAATTTTAAATATTAATTATTAATTATTAACTATTATGTTAATATTTTAATTCATCTCGTGTAGTATGCGGTTTCTAAACTAGTAGTTACATGCTTAAATGACAAATTCATAGACTTTGGAAAATAAAGATTTTTTATTGCAAATACAAAACCTCTAATTTTATCAAAATGATGAAAGATTCATAAATTAGTATTAATTAGGAAATAATGATGATAGCGGTACCGTGCCGAAACAAATTTAAGAAGTGAGTACGAAATACCATACTGAATATATGGTTCGGTACCGGTATGGGTACTAGTTTTTCGAAGCTTTACCGTTTTGGTACAGCTTCAAAGTTCCTTTCTCACTTACAAGTGCTAGTGGGTTTCCCCACTGGCACGCCACGTGTCACTCTTTGATTGGTTAGTGGTTATTTATTTATTTTGGCTTTTTACGGTATATTTAACGATTACGTACTTTCGTTTCAAATAAATACAACAAACTTAGGGCATATCAGATGGTTTATTTTCTTTAGTTCCTTCATCCCCTACTTCGTCGTGGGTTTTAACTCTTCGCACGCCATCTTTTTCTTATGTTTTTCTAAATATTTTTCTTATACTTTTTTGTTTAAATTAATTTATTTAAATAACTATACCGCAGTGTGTGGGTAAAATATCAAATTTGTGTATCGTAATAGTCTTTTTTACAACTACAAAACTTTCGCTTTACTTTCGATGTGTTTTTTGTTTTATATTTCAGTTTTCTCACATAATACTATTTTTCATTTATGTTTCAATCTCTAAACCAATCCGCATTAACGTTTCTTTATGAATTTTAACACGTATATGTCATCATCACAACACACCGTAATGAAGATCCGAAATGTGTCTTTAACCATGTGAATAATATCGTAAGTCCTCGTCGTAACGTGCGGGTGAAATAACTCGTTATGAATTATATATTAGGACACACGATACAATACTTAGTATATCTTAATTTCTTTTAAGTTTGATGTTAGTTATATATAGTGGAGGAACTCTATTGGTATGTTAAAAAAGCTTTTACTCTTACGTATCACGCAATTAACTTATACGTTCACATAATCTTTCTTATTCTTAACTTTATAATCACATTGAAAATTAATTTATTTTCTTTTATTTTTAATTAAGGGATTTTTACATATTTTCCCTTCGTAAGATCATAAAATTCATATTTTCCCAAGCTAAAAAATCAATTACATATTTTCACTTACTAAAACATATATATTACATATTTATCCATTTCATTAAAGTTAACCTATTAAATAACTATTTTACTTTGTTTTTACTAAGATATTTTTACATATTGATGTTTTATTAGTATAATTGTTTAAAACTTTTGATAATTATATTTTGTATTTGGAGATGTAACTTCAATTATTGGTTGTTGTTTTTTTAAAATAAAGTTTTAAACTAGATGTAATTTTGTTGTTGCTATTTATATAGAAGACTCGAACTTGATAAAATATGTAATTGATAGTCTTAGGAAGTAAAATGTGAAAAAATACTTTAATGAAAAAACAAGTAAAATCATCATTTAATAAATAATTTTAATAAAATGGGTAAATATGTGATATATATGTTTTAGAAAGTGAAAATATGTAATTGATTTTTTCAACTGGGTAAATATGTAATTAATGATTTTAAAAAGATAAAATATGTATATATATATGTTTTAGAAAATGAAAATATGTAATATATATGTTTTAGAAAGTGAAATTATGTAATTGATTTTTTCACCTGTTTAAATATGTAATTAATGATTTTAGAAAGGGTAAATATGTAAATGCCCCTTTAATTAAATAATATTTTTTTATATATTTGTTATTATTTTTTTTATCTCTTTCACTCATAACTACTATAAAAAAAATATTTAAAACAATTAATAAAGATAAGCAGTGTCTTATCAAATATACAAGTTAGTAGTAACATTTTATTTTTACTCCACCATAACTACTTATAACCATTTCATCTAATATACTTATAAATATATAAGGAACCTTGTTGTGAATGCCCCTAAAGATTTTGAAATCTTTTTTATTCATGCTTTGATTTACTTAAAATACCAAGTGAATATACTGATGAGCATAATGGTATTTTTTTAACATATGTATTTCCAGCAACATAGCGTGTGTTAAAATTTGCTAGTATTATCTATATATTATATATAGGGTCATGGAATGGGATCATTTAACCTTTCCTAGTGTTTCCCCCGAAAACCAAATTATCATTAATTACTATTACTGTATATATTAATGGTATTTCATCATTATTTTATTTAGAATTGCAACATTTTAAAAAAACATAATAATGTTTAAAAGAAAATAATTAAAAAAAAACACACAATGACGAGTAGAAATTATATGAGAATAGAAACGTAATTTACTCATTTTAAAAATAATAATGTTATAATTTTTGTAAAATTTTTATAAAAAACAATATCATATATAAAAATTATGAAGGTTTAAAAAAAATAGGAGAACTTGAAAAGAATTAACAAAAATGATTATGCCTAAAATATACTTCCAAAAAGCTTCTCCATATAATTTGATCTAAAATTACTTTTTTACTTTTTTTAAATTAAAAAAAAATTTATTTGAACCCTCCCTTCTATTATATTATCAAAACATTTACTATTGAACTAACCACATGTATATTTTATATCCTTTAAATGTTTTACTAAACGCCTTTTCTTTTATTTTACTTTGACATATAAATTTAAACTCAGAATTATTATTTTATTATGTGATTTCACTTTTACCATTACACCTCAACCCAACCCTTTTAATACTTGTAATTACTATTCATAATGTTTATCTTTTAATAGTTAGAAGAATAGTTGGAAGAATGACAAAACTTACCATCTCACCAACACACCAACCTGAGTAAGGACAATAAAAAAATGTATAGGTGGCTGCCGCCATTCCTCGTCCTTTTAAAACCATATGTATATAATACTAACTAGAAGGGATATCCGCGCTACGCGATGTGATTCTCTTTTTATTCATACAAAATGTAGTTTCATATTAACTAACTTTACAGATGAAGTTACATGTATATTTAACCAAAATATACAAATTGGTATAAAGATCGTACCACAAAAAGATAAAACGACATGTCGAAAACACAAATATAAGTAAGCATGTCATAATAGTTTAATGGGGATTTAAAAAACACCATGTTAAAATTTAGAGTAAATTACTATTTTAGTACTTGTGGTTTGATCCTTTTAATCATTTGAGTCTAAAAATAAATTTTCTAACAAATCAAGCCCTATGATTTATATTTTATAACTTTTTCAGTCCAATATACTAACAAAGTTATATTTTTCAGTTACTTTCTAATAAAATAACAAAATACCCTTGGACTGAAATGGTTATTTTTAATAACCTCATGGACCAAAAATGTAATTTACTCTCTCACACAAACATATATTAAATATTATATATATATATATATATATATATAGGAAATGTTTTTATTTTTATTTTCAAAGTTTTTTAAATTTTAATTTTAAATCGCTTGGTTTTAAACGTCGCATTTAAACCATTCATCTTATTTAACGGAAAATTTAAAACCGTTTGGCGTATTATACTTCTTATTTAAATTGTTAAGCTTACTTAAACGTCCTTTTAATCTATTTGTTTTATTTAAACCGCAAAGTCTTTTTAACTGTTATTTTATTTAAACATCTTTTTTTAATCGTTCAATTCTATTAAACTTCTTTTTTAAATTTTTTGTATTTATACATATTTTTAATTATTCGGCTAGTTTAAACGTAATTTTATCTCGTTCTTTTATTTGAATGTCTTTTTACTATTCATTTATTAACAAGCTTTATTTTTAAACCAACCTTTTAAAATTATTTAACTATTTAACTAATATATGTGTGTATATGTATAAAAGATTTTTATTTTTATTTTTTAAAAATTTAAAATATTTTTTTAAACCGTTGGGATTTTAAACCGATAATTTAATTACCAAAAAACGTTGTTAAGTGTTTTTAAACCATTTGGTTTTCTAAACATCATTCTTTAAACAATTGGCTTTTAAAAATAATTTTTAAAAGGTTGGTTTTTAAACATTTTTTAAAATCATTCATCTTCAAACAGTTCGGCTTTAAAATCTTTGGCTTTTTAAACGTACTTTTTATAATCATAAGGTTTTTTAAATTTATTTTTTAATCGTTCGTCTTACTTAAATGTCTTTTAAATTTTTTTTTATTTTCAAATGTTTTATTTAACTGGCTTTTTAAACCGTTCAACTAATTAAACTTCTTTCTAAATTTGTTTGTCTTATTTAAATGTCTTTTTCAAAAATGATTGGTTATTCAAAGGCAACGATTGACTTACAAAGTTTAAATAAACTAAACAAAAGTAATTTTAATATCGTAAAAGCCCTAATTGTAATAATCAAAACTCATGTTAATCCTTAAAGTAATACAAATGACATAAATTTAGAAATCACTTTCAAGTCAACTTGAATAAAAGATGACAAAAAATCGAAAAGAGAAAAAAATATGTTTTGATAAAATGAATTGTTTAAAAAGAAAGCTTTTTAATAAACGAATAGTAAAAATATGTTCAAATAAAAGAATGGGATAAAATTACATTTAAACGAGCCGAATAATTAAAAATATGTATAAATACAAAAAATTTAAAAAAGAAGTTTAATAGAATTGAATGATTAAAAAAAAGACGTTTAAATAAAATAACAGTTAAAAAGACTTTGCGGCTTAGATAAAACAAATATATTAAAAGGACGTTTAAGTAATCTTAATGGTTTAAATAAGAAGTATAATAAGGCAAACGATTTTAAATTTTCCGTTAAATAAGATGAATGGTTTAAATACTACGTTTAAAACCGAGCGATTTAAAATTAAAATTTAAAAAACTTTGAAAAATAAAAAAAACATTTCATGTATATATATATATATATAATATATATATATATATAATATAATATAAAATATATAATATATAGTATATAATATATAGTATATAGTATATAGTATATAGTATATAATATATAATATATAGTATATAATATATGTTTGTGTATGAGAGTAAATTACGTTTTTTGTCCCTCAGGTTATTAAAAATAACAATTTCTATTTAAGGGCATTTTGGTCATTTTATTAAAAACTAAATGAAAAATCTAACTCTGTTAGTGTATTGGACTGAAACAGTTATATAATACAAATCATAGGGCTTGATTTGGTAGAAAATTCGTTTTTGGACTCAAATGATTAAAATGACCTAACCACATGGACCAAAATAGTAATTTACTCTAAAATTTAACTAAAAGTTCATGTTATGAAAAAAATAAAACTTAAAAAAACAATTTAACAGATGCCTAGAAGGTAAATCAAATATTTACTACACCACAATTATCAATATTGGTGACATTCCACCAACAATATTTCCAACATAAACCCTTAAATATCTAAAATCTCAACTTAATCGCTCTAAAACATAAATTTAAACATTATTTTCTAGGTAAATAATACCATAAAACAAAGAACAAAATGCTATTTTCGTCTCTAACGTTTTGTTTAATTTGCAATTTCAATCCAAAAAAATTTTTTTTTGTTATTTCAGTCATTGTAGTTTACTAAATATTACCGTTTTCATCCACTGCACTAACACTATCAAAACTACGTTATATATGATGGTATTTTAGTGTTTTTCAACACTCTAATTATCCAACTAAAACAAATTAATCAATTAATATTCAATTAAAACTAAAAAACACATGAAGCGACTAGTGAGACCAGACGCTTCTATTTAAAAGTTTCGATTAACTCTAAACCATGTTGTTCAGTTGAGGTCTGTCGTGGGATTTCAATTAATTTTCACGTTTTGTTCGAACGTGTACCGTTATTTGATTTAGGTTTGTTGTGGGATTGAGATTTGTTGTTGACATGCTTTATTTGATTGATGTCTGCTATTGTCACGTTTGAACGTGACAATAACTGATCTCAATCAAACAAAACGTGACAACAGTAGACTTCAATCGAACAACAGTACACGTTCAAACAAAACGTGAAAATTAATTGAAATCACACAAACAGACCTTTGTCGAACAACATGTGTTATAATTAATCGAAGCGTTTAAATCGAAACTACCGATCTCATGAGTCGCTTCGTATGTTTTTTTTAGTTTTAATTGAATATTAATTGGTTAATTTGTTTTAATTGAATAATTAGGGCATTGAAAAAGACTAAAATGTTCTAATATTTAACGGAGATTTTAACAAAGTTAGTGGAGTGGATGGAAATGTCAAAATTTGGTAAACTATAATGATTGAAATAACAAAAAAATAGTTTTTAGATTGAAATGGAAAATTCAACGAACCGTTAGTGACGAAAATAGCATTTTACTCTAAAACAAATGAATAAGAAAAAAAGAATTGAAGAAAAGCAAAAAAATAAGAAAAAAGAAATTAATTAACTAATAAATTTATTAATAAAGAATATAACTAAAAAATCCATTAAAACTTTACAAATCAATTAAGTCAAACTTTATAAATTTATTAATAATTTTTATTTTATTTAAGATGATAATAATAACTAATAGTTGAGAATTTGATTTTTTAATAATCACAACTCAATTTTTAAAGTTTAATATGATTTAATACAATAATGATTTTTTAAATTAAAACAAATTAAATAATTAATTATATATATCTCCTATTCAATCCGCCATGTGATACATGGGTCACTAAACTAGTAAGTAATATACGCTTATGGAAAATAATTAAGCTGTTCTGATAAATATAGTATAATGGGGGAGTTTGGTTGGAAGGAATGGAATGGAATGCAATAGAATTAAGAAACTAGTATAATTTTCAAGTAAAATTGTGTTTGAGTGAGCAATTAAAAGTAAACCCAAGGGAATGTTTCACCTTAAATTCCCTTGGTTGTGGGATTTCAAAATCCTTCCACCTAGAGAGGGAATTTGAAATCACACAACCAAGGGAATTTGAGGTGAAATATTTCTTTGGGTTTTACATTTCATTGCCACTTAAACATAATTTTGCTTGAAAATTATACTAGTTTCTCAATTCCATTCCATTCCTTCCAACCAAACAAATTTGCTATATCTATAATTCTCTTAAAAATTAAGTTTGAAACAATATACAAGCAAATCAAGACCTAAATTACTATCATTTTCTAGTAAACTTTTAATCTTGGTATACGTTGTTTCTCAACTAGTTTAGAAAACCCATACATTACACGTGTTGAATGAAAATGTTAATTTACGTGTTGAATGAAAATGTTAATATTTAGATATTATATAACATTTTTTTGAGAAAATAAGTGATAGAAATAACATATTATTAATATCTTAAGTAATGAAACAATAACAATACTTTTTCAAACTTTACTATTTAAAAATCTTCTGTTTTAAAAAAAGGAGTTGTTAAACATTCCATTTTTTTAAAAACTATTTCTTAACAATGTTATTTTTTAAAAGTTCTTTGTAATAAAAAGACTTCATAGTTCATGAAATTTTGTTTTTATAAAAAAATACGTTGTTAAATAAAAAATGTTTTTATTTTAATAAATAAATTGCTTTATAGTTTGAAAGGGATATCCTAATATTCAGACACCCACTTGGATAAATCGACACCCCCCTATACGTCGCATATAGGTCCATACGCGGCGTATATGGTCGAAAACACTGAAAACGAGGAAAATTCAGGGGGGGAAGGCTGTCAGAGGGCTATACGCCCCATATAACCCTATACGATCCCCTATATGACGCGTATAGCAAATCTCGACACGGACTACGAGAAAAAATTCAGGAAGCTGTCAGAGGGGTTATATGCCCCGTATAAGGCTATACGACCCCCCATATGACGCGTATGGGGTTATACGATACGCATAAAAATTTGGGGTGTTAATTTATAATTTCAGGATGTCTAAATATCTAATCCCATAAATAATAGCATTAGTTAGTATTTATTATTATCATTAAAAGCTTGACTTTTTTAAGCAAATGAAATGTGACAAACTTGGTATGATAATATAACATGTAGCAAAAAGTTAATTTTGTTTTATTAGTGTAGATTACCAAAACCACCCAATTTTAATTGTTCATACCATAAAACAAAATATTTTAGACTCATGAGTTATTAATCTTACTTTAAACCGAATAATTAATGGTTTGATAATATACACAACATGTAATTTCATATTTGTTCCAAAATTAGATGAATTAATTATATTTAACCCAAGATTACCACTTACATAATATATTTATGTTATTATATTAGTTACACAAGATGTCGTTATGTGACCTTTTAAAGATCATCAACATATTCATTATACCACCTGAAACAATTTTTTTAATTGCAAATGTACGATTTTTTTTCGGATTATAGTTGTTATTTTAATTGGGCTTATCTATCCGTTTTCCAACCAGGAGCATACCCCCAACCCCATAAGCAGAAAACCAAATACTAAAAAAAGCTCGTTGGCTCAACTTTAAATATTTTGCTCAGAGTGAGATTTGAACGTACTCTAATAAAAAGGTATATATGGGGGACACTTGGTATCACCATATTCATTTTTATCAAAATTTTTTCGATTCTCTCTTCTATTAAATATTTTCATTAATTACTAATAATATTATTTAATTATTTTAGATCTAAATTAGTTTTATAAGTAAATTAAAAAATATATCTTTTTATTAGTGTTATTTTTAAGGAAATAAATTCTATAAAATAAGAAACTTTTCAAAAACACCAAACTTTTTTAAATATATTTTTTATAACGGTTTGTTTTGAAACAAAATGTTTAATTTATTTTTGGGAAAAAGCAAATAAAAGTTTTAAAATAAAAGTTTAAGAAGTTAATATAATTATTTTATTACTTATAGTCTTTAATCATATCTTATATTAGAATATAGTTTTATAATTAATAAATTTTATTCTATAAAATAATTTATTTGATCAACCCGTGTAATACACGAATTTACTAAAGCTAGTTTTTACATGTTATGAGTATCTTATTTTAACGAGTTGGGAAAATAATCATTAGTAAAAATCTTAAGCATTCATTTTTAATATACCAATAAAGTTCCACGTCTATATATATCCAACATCAAACTTAAACGTTAAAACAACGTCAAAAACAATGAACAAGTTCATGACATGCCTTGCTTTGTTACTCTTTCTTGTGGCACCACCATGGTGCCTAGCCACCCGATTGCCATCTCCAGCAGCTCGCCCCAAGTACACCCTTCACATCAAAGACAAAGATATTAAGATTCTTAAGTTTTGGTGTGAATCGCTTGACGAACTGTTTGATGATATTATACTTCAACCGGGCCAGGTAGCTACAATCTCGGCAGCTGTCGAGCTGATTTACTACTGTCATTTCAAAAGGGGATCAACAGAAAAAGATGTTACAGTTTTTGGGTCAGGAGTGGATTGTGTCGGGGGATTTAATAAAGATTGTATTTGGGAGGTTAGAACCGATGGTTTTTGGTTGTATGATAGCAACAAACATTGGATTAAAAAGGATGTATGGTAGATGGTTTTATTCTGTTTTGTTTGTTTTGAAATTTACCAATAATTTGACTTTATATAAAGTTTTTTTATTTGAACATAGCATGATGGCATATACATCATTCGAGTAACTATTCTAATACTAACAATTAAAAACTTGCGTCTACAGTAACTGTCATGTGGCATTCATTGGTTCGGCCACGTGGCTGGCAAGCATTTTTTCTTTTTGTTTTTTCTCGTCCTATCTTGCCCTTTATCATCTTTGAGATTTTTTTTCTTATATTATCTCACTGCTCTAATAAAAGAGTAATTAGAAAGAACAAATGATAAAATCATATTTTTTTTCATAAAGTTTTTGTGCTTATTTTTTCTATTAAATAATCACATTAATTACTAATAATATTATTTAATGTTTTTTGAATTAAAACAGTTAATTAATAGATTAAAAAAAGAGATCTTATTAATTAATAATGTTATTTCTAAAGAATAAATTTTTGTAAAATAAATTTTTTTCTAAAACGTCAAACTTTCTTAAAAATAAAAAATAATTTAAAAATTGATGTTTTTAATTAGTAAATTTTTTATAAATAAAAATAATTAAAATTGATAGTTACTATACGATACTTTTTAAAACTGATATATTTTTAATAATGTTTGTTTTGAAACAAAATTTATATTCTATTTATAATAAAGGAGATTTCAGTCATATCTAATATCAGAATATAATTTTATAATTAATAGAAATTTATTTTATTTAATATTTTTTTATTCAACTTATGTAATACAACGAGTTTAAAACTAATTTTTAAGATAATGTGTGTGTAGTCCTGAGCATTTAAAAATCAGTGTTAGGCTCCATATTTTTTCCTTACTCTTTTTGATTTTTTTTTCTCATGATCTATTTTCATTTCTTTAGTATTTTTAAGCTGAATATAGTTCAAATTTAAACCATTTATAAGTTCTTTTGATTTTTTCTAAATTTTTTATTCTTGATTTCCTTTTTTAACTCAATTTTTTAGTTATTTATTTATTTTTTTCCATTTCTGGTTTTGTTTTAGTCCTTTTAGTTTAAAAGTTGTTTAGGAGTTTTAATCTTCGTTTGAAACCTTTTTATGTACATGTTTCCAAAACGAACATTACAAGTCAGTCAGTATGGCCGGAACGGTGGCTCGAGGTCACATTGGTTGTACGACAGCGGCTGGAGCGCTAGGCTTAAAAGTATAGCAATGGTTTAGTGACGACGTTGGCGTAATTATGGGATTCATAAACTTTGGATGCAACAAATTAAAATGGCAAAGAAAGATAGAATGAAACCACAATTGCTTGAAATTGATAATGGCTTTTTTATCGGCATTGTGAACATCATTTGAATTAAAATTAAACAAATTTTTTTTTGTGTTGCAGAAAACTCATCACATCAAGTTTTTTCAAACCAAGTCTGATTACAATGTTCCACCGAGTTTCTAATGCTACTTTTTTGTAAAAAGTTATGATTTTGAATAATAAAACAAGCAAAAACTGAAAAAAATTATGCTTTTCTTTCGTGTTGCAGGAACAATTATTGACAATAAAGTTTGCCATCCTAAATATAATGACTTCTACTTATGTGCTCAGAATGGACCGATTGTGAGTGTTATATATCAAACCAATAAATATATGTGCGATAAAAAGTATGTGACTGAAGTATATGTTGGTTTCTTTGAGTTTAGGGAACCACCCGACCCACCCATTACCATGTACTTCTCGATGAGATTGGTTTCTCTGCAGATCAGTTGCAAGAGCTCGTGCATTCGCTATCCTATGTGTAAGTCGTTTAGCTAATTAACTAATACAAATGTACTTAGAATCACAGATTTATACTGTTTCATTGCTTTATGCAGATATCAAAGGAGCACAACTGCCATATCTGTAGGTAAATATGCTAAACCTTTTGCATAACTTGCATTTTGTGGATTTTTTAAATCAAATTTTTTTTTAATATGCTTATTGAGCAAGTGTCTGCAAACATAAATTAAGGATGTATATAACTAATGATTTGTTGTGCAGTTGCTCCGATCTGCTATGCTCACTTGGCGGCCGGACAGATGGCACAGTTTGTCAAGTTTGATGATATATCAGATAGTGCTTCTAGCCACAGTGGTGGTGGCGGTGGTGGTTTCAACCAACTTCCCAAGCTTCATGAGAGGGTATGCAGTTCAATGTTCTTTTGTTGATGATGATTAATGATTTATTATAAGTTGTCACACAGAGTTACTAGCTTGAAGTGGTTTTTTTCTTTCTTTTTACATGTTATATCATATACTTATCATTTTTGGTTTCATGTTTGATAACGGTATCTACTTAATATCATTTTTGGTTACATGTTTGATAACGGAATCTAATTAACTGTTTATATGGGCTTAAATTTTAGCTAATACTAATTTGAACATAAAAGATTTATTTACCTAAAGTGATTATTTATTTGATTTCCATATTCTTAATCTATATCTATATCTTTATATTATAATAAAAGAGTAACTAATAAAGACACGTGGCAGCACCACATTCACCCTCACCATAATTGTCCCGCCTCTCTCTCCTACTTAATAGTTACTATAATTACTAATAATATTATTTAATTAATTTATAGACTAAAAATATTTTTTGATAAATTAAGAAATAAATCTTTTAAACAATATTATTTATAAAAAAATAAAATTTTATAAAGTAATCTTCTTTTTCAAAAACATCAAAATTTTTTAAAAATATAAAATATTTTAAAAATCAATATTTTTATAAATAAAAAATAATTATAATAAATTTTATAAAACCTTTTGTTTGAAACAAAATAATTAGTTTTTTTAAACAAAAAAAGTTTAAAAACTTGATATCATTATTTTGTTACCTATAGTCCTTACACATAATTTCAACCGTATTTTATCTTAAAATATCATTTTATAATTAACAAAATTTTATTTTATTTAATATTTTATGTATTCAACCCGTGTAATACACGGGTTATTAAGCTAGTATAATACTAAAAGGGTAATTTTGGGTGACACTTGTCACATTTCTAGCCCTTCTAAATTCATTTTTCCCGCATCTCTCATCTCTTAAATAATTACCTAAATTAATAAAGATTAAATATTTTAATTATTTTTTAAATTATAAATAATTTTTAATAAATCAGGAAAGATATTTTTTTATTAATGTTATTTCTAGAAAATCTTTAATGACTCTAAAAGAAAAATAACTAAGATGGACACATGAAATAATCACAGTTTTTTCACTAAATTTTTTTTTTGAAAAAACAAAAGTAGTTTAAAAATAAAAATTTAAAAAATTGATATCATTATTTTATTTATAGTTTTCACTAATACTTAATTTTAATCATATCATATTTTGAAATATTTTTTAATAATTAATAAAATTTTTATTTAATTTAATATTTTATTTTTTCAACCCCTGTAATACACGGGTTTACTAAAACTAGTAGTTTAATATATGCTTAAATGACACGTTCAGACTATGCGTAGTGTTTGTTTAGTTAAAATATCATCTAAATGTTACGTAGTGTTTGAGTCCTAGATCAACTGGTTTAGGAGCAGACACCTTATGATTTTTCAAAGTGGAGGTCATGGGTTGGAGTCTCACTAGGATCAATATGCTCCAAGTGAGCCAACGGTTTTACCACAGTGGGCCTTTGGGTGGTGGGTTTCTCTTGGAATGGTGGGCGAGCCGGGTCACAACACTGTCTGTGTTCGCGAGCGTAGGTGGCCTTTCGCCAATGGGTTTACCCGGGTGACCGGGCTTAAAAATTATTCGTTGGCCGTTCAAAAAAAAAAAGATAAAAACCATTTCACTAAAGTATTTTTTAAATCAAATGTAGAGATTAACAATGTTTGGAGCCTCCTATTAATACAATAATATAGGAAAAGTAGTGTTTGGCGTCCGTTAAGGGCTTAGAGTCCTATGAGTTTGGAGCTTTTTTTAATTATCTTGTAATGGTGTTTGGAGTCCCGTTTATATCCATATCATCATGTTTCGTGCTCCTGAAAAGACCACTACGTTCTGTCTCATAGCCTTTGGAAAATGAAGATTTTTATTACAAACACAAAACCTGTAATTTACTTGAAATAATGAAAGATTCATATTTAACTATTATTAGAAAATAGGGGTGAGATCAGTACCGTATTGAATTTAAAGAGAAGTGAGTACCGAATACCATACTAAATATGTTCGGTACCTGTATAGGTACCGTTTTTCTGGTGCTTTACTATTGAATTTAAAGAGAAGCAAGTTGGTTACAATTATGGTATGGAGGGTCATGTTGAAAATGTTATGTATGAAGAATGTTTTGATATGGTGAGTAACAGGGATAACATGAGTACAGTTCTATTTCCTGATTTAAAGTTTGGTTATGTAGACAAATCTGTACAAATGATCTTGCTATCGTAATTTGTTCTTCTTTCATAACAATCTGATTTAATTCAAACCAATATGATTTTAGGTCAGCATGTTTATATTCGATTCATTATGTAAGAAACCGAGGATGCACGTTAATGGAAAATTGCCAAATGAGCATCAAGGAAATAAATGTTATCATTACTACTATATAATACAATATAAAACATGTGGGTAAAATAGTCATTGTAGTGATTTTTGTAAGACTCGTTTGTTGAGCTTCTCCCCTGCCGTTTACCTCATCTCCAAGGTTCGTTCCGGCTACCCTCATGACTAACCTCCGACCTCCCTTGCCGTATGAACTCCTATGCGTTACTCGGTCACCCACCCTCATTGCCTTCATTATTAACACCTATCGGAGTCGAACCGCCTGAGTCCGTTCCATCATTCATTGAAACGTTCAATCATCAATTCAATGAGAATTGAACGCCCACATACATGCAACCCTTACCTCCGGCCTTTCAACCCCTTCCCATTTAATGGCAATCGCTTCAGTTCCATCATCGCTACAATTCTATCATCGATTTTGAAATAAATATAAAGAGGTGTTGAGGAGAATGAATCACAAAGAGATGGAGATAAGATGATGCAGGTGTATCGGCTTCCACCACACAATTGGAGAACAATTTCAGATTGCTTTTCTCACAATCATTCAATGCAAGACGTAAAGTTACTGATTATTAACCTGTTGTTGGGAATGATGATTCGGTGCCCTAAATGTGTTTAATTTCCACTGTTTTGGGTTCAGGGTTTTCTGTATTATAAATTTCGACAGAGGGTGAGCATGAAATTCCGGCGCCGATGATAAAGAGCTCCGACCAGCGTGTGAATTTGAAATTGAAGAGGTAAGTTAGTTTGTAGTTTCATATTACTTGTTCTATTATTACTATGATTCCAAGAAATTGATTGTATTGTTTGGATGTAGGACTCACAAGTAACCACATTTATTGTAAATAATTATCTCTACTAAACGAATAAACCCTGCAACAACTAATACATGGTCACATGTCAATAGAGGTATTGATTTTCCCATGGACTCACCAACAATAAGGTTAACCTTTAATGAATCAAATATTTTTTATTGATAAACCAAAACCTGTGTATTGTCCAAGCATGCTAATACTACACCGTCTCATGTTTACCGATATTCCTGAAATGTTGAATTGTAGTTTAAATACTATGTTTACCATACTATATTTCACCCTGATATGTTCATAGTATTTGATATGATTCTTTTTCTTGGGTTTATCTTGCAGATAGCCATACAAGTAAAAGACAGACAATAATAGGTTAAGAGATAACTATAAGTGTTTATATGTATAAGAAACCCCATGTTTGGTATCACTTTTATATGTTCTGATCTCCTATTTACATTTGATGGTGATTATGTTGACTGCTGCATGTTTTAATTAAATTGATTTCTCATTGTGCGGGGCTGCTAATATTATAATTTTGAGAAGTGTTGTGTTTTGTGCCTGAGATTTCGATTTATGACAGTGCTACATTGCTACCTTGCTCGGTAAGGGGATAACCTAAGTTTCCTTTGCTTCTCCCGGTATCTATTGTATTAGTTTAAGAATAAACGACCAGAAATTAAGATTTTATGTGAATGTTCAGATTTTAATATTCCTATTTTCTGCCTTAAAAAAGAGTTGCATTTATTGGTTCATACATTGCGTTTAGAAGCATATGTCCTCTTCATGAACCTCACTTACAATGGTGATTTTCTTAACACCTATTTTCTCTTTAAAATAAAACTAAAACTAGTAAAAAAGATGATTAAAAGAGATGATGTTTGGTAATTCTCTGAATGAATTTTATTTGACAGCCTTCTGCCCTATTTATAATACAAGAGAATAATCCTATTTCTGTTATGATTCTATACAAAATCTATCCCAAAAATAACTATGTCTAGGGCCGGCTGGCCACATTGATTTTACACGCTAATATTTTGAATAGCTCGGCCCAGGATACGTACTGTCCACTCTCCATCTCCAAGGTGAAGGGGATGAAGTTGCGGATGTTAGTAACTGTAATGGCAGGGTGAAGTTTATCCGTCATGGTGCAGTTAGGATTTGAAAAAGTGGCTGAAAATCAGTGAGTAGGGATGAAGGGTTAGTGGCGGCAGAGGGCAGAAGAGGAAGGGAGGTGACGGCAGAGGGCAGAAGGGTTTTAGGTTATCAGATGGTGCTCTGATACCATAAAAGAGATGATGTTTGGTAATTCTCTGAATGAATTTTATTTGACAGCCTTCTGCCCTATTTATAATACAAGAGAATAATCCTATTTCTGTTATGATTGCTATACAAAATCTATCCCAAAAATAACTATGTCTAGGGCCGGCTGGCCACATTGATTTTACACGCTAATAACTAGCAGCAGGGTGCTATGACATATTTTTTATTATTATTTAATAAATTAGGACATAATTTTATGCTATAAAAGAAAGAAAATCTAATAAGTAACAAACTAAATACACTATATTTGTAAAAAAAATATGATTCTAACTGAAAATACATTTATGTAGGAACTTAAATAGTATTGCGAGGTAAGATCAATTAAACCTCCTTATCTACCCTTATGACTAAATGCAACTTAAATTAAATTAAGTTTTGAATATGAAATTTATTGACTGATTTTCCCTCTTACGTGCAGGGAAATTGATTTGCTGGTGATTAAGTTGCCTGTTGTTTTGATTTAGTTGATATCTTTTAATTTTGCAGGCTTTTCATTAAAGTGGTTTATTGTTGTGCAGGGCTGCTAAACTTTGTTTTGAGTTGTGTTTTGTGACTATGATTTTAGTTTATGATAGTGCTACTTTGGTGTCTTGCTTGGTGATTGGATAACATAAGGTCCCTTTGCTTCTTCAGGTATCTATTATACTAGTTTATTTTCTCTACATACCTTTCATTGTTAATATTACTACTGGCCTATGTGTTTTGTTTTTTTGTCAGTTTGTTCTGAGTTTTTCTCCCAAATGCTATATGAAGCTTAGTTATCCTAGCAGCAATATCAAAACCTTTCATGTAAAGGTAGTTTGGTTGCATGGTCTCGGTGATAATGGCTCCATGTAGACTAAACGATTAATGTTTTTTGAGTACTGATATTCTTTTGTGTATTATATTCGTCATCTTGTTTTTCTTATGGATATCCCTATAGCATAATAAGTTTTTAACTAGAGGTGATTGTTCTAACCATTTATACTAATGAATGGGTCGTTTTGGGCAAAAATTGATGCACAAGGCTACACATACATACTTGAATCGAGATTTTAAAAATAAAGGTTGCACTTACCTATGAAAAGTGCGTTTGAGTGTCGGGCCACTTTGGGTCTAATGTTCACATGCTCATCCTGAATGGCTCGATTTATGTAGTGTTTTTTTCATAAATGGGTCAAATGAAGAATTTTTTATATGTATATTTCTAAAATAACATAAACTAAGTGAAAGATAAAATAATTTGTAGAAAACATCCTTTATGTTTGAAAAAAAATACAATAATAGTCCTATAAAGGTAAAAAGACAAAATTGCTCTTGACTTAACAGATAATCTAACGACAGTTAGTCTGAAAGACGCAATCTGTTACATAATGTTAACATAAAGGATGTTTTGAGTACTTTTTAAAGATAAAGGATAATACTTATAACGTCTTCTGTAATTTTGTCTAACTTTTTTGTATTGGTAACAGAGTAGCAACTAATTACGCTTGGTTATATGGAGTCATCTTTATCAATTCAAATTATTTCTTTACCTTGGTCAAAACTCATTTTAAAGTGTGATCATTTTTGGATATATGGTTTTATCAACCATATACAGGCTGATTCTAAACCATTTCGACCCATATGAAAAATGAATTGCTTCAACTTTGACTTGGTTTGACCTGTTACATGATTTGCGTGTTTTGTCACTTGTAACCTATTGATGAATAATTTTGGTTTGATTGATTAGGAAGTGCCAGCTCGTGAATGGTAGTGTTCATCATGCTGCTGCAGAATTTGTAGGCCAAACAAATTTGATGAATATTATGAAGAACATGTGGAAACTAACATTCTAAATTCAGAGTAGTGTGAAAAATAATGTACGCAGGTTCTGTTCTCTTTTGTTGTTAATTAAGCTCATGTATACACATTCTTTGTAGGGTCTGTTCTCATTTCTTGTTAATTAATCTCATGTGTATATATTTTTGTTATCAACTTAAATATCAAATTTGATATGATAGATCATAAAGGTTGCTTAAATAGAAGCAAAGATTTTGAGTTATCTTGCACCAAATTGGTTATGTGGTTTGAAGTGTGAACAGGTATGCATCAAACATTTAATATTGTTTTTTTATTCAATTCTGCTATTTCTTTTGTCCTAATGCTTTTTATAATAAAATGATCACCTGTTTTATGATCATTGAAGGACATTAAAGATTTTAAGCATTTATTTTTTTTTCTAAAGCTAATGATATGCACAAACTTTATTATTTTCCAACCATGGATTGAGTTCTTATCAAAATGAAATGATATTCTTTCTACATGTTGCTGCTTTAAAAAATGAATATTGAATATATAGAACCTTTTACATATTTATTCAACATATTAGACATATGAACTTATAATTTTCCTCAATTACTTTTTGAAACATTAATCTGGAATACTGGATAAAATGCATATGTTTTGTTTCATATTTGAATTAATTCAAATTCCCATTCTAAAATCCACCCATAAGCATTCCTTTTCTTAGTCAGGTGAAACCTAAAGTTGACTTCATGTGGAGATATCAAATATATGTGTTGCAAGCTTATATATTTACTACTGTATAATACAAAACTCATGGGTAGGCTTGTAATTCTTTGGAGTTGATGCTTTTAGATCAATGTTATTGGTTGCCTTCTTTTTATTTGGATTGTCAAAAGTCATTTGTCATTGTAGTAAGATTTGGGGAGTTTTGACTTGTTTCTAGAATACAGAATAGGTAGTTGTACTGTACATAGAAGATAGAACATAAGAAAGATGGCTGGCTAATTGACAAATTGGTTCTTGCTAGACATAGTAAACGTACTATGATTATGTGAGTTTTATGAATTAAGTTTGAAGTATTGTGGTAACACTTAATTGTTGGGAGATTTAATTTGTAATTTTCCATGAACATGATGAAACCATGGTGGAATCTACTGAGATGAACCGAAAGATAATTAGTTATGCTTTTGGATGATGGAATGTAAGGATTGTGTGTTCTTTTCGTGTTCTTATTCTTTATGAGAGACTTTATGTTAGGAAAAGGTATTACTTAATGAAGTATATGTAGGAAACTAACACTCTACTAAGGCGAGTCAAGAGAGGTAAAACCGTAAAGTCATCTATTAAGATTCAATGGGTCTTAATTTTACCTTCTGCCACTTCTTTTGTGTTCCTAATGCTCACGTCTTGTATGCCATTTTTCAGCAGGTTATTGCATCTACTTTTCCTTATGAAAAAGGCTGCAAAGAATCTGCAGAAAAAAAAGTGAAGTTTGGTCATCTTAACCGTGAAGATGAGAAGGTAATTACGAGGTTGCATTATTATGGTTAAACTAATATTATTTTCTATCATTACTGTGAAAATCTAATAGATAATGATTCCAGTCTTTAATTAGCAGATACAAGGTTCAAGGTTTCTAAATCTTTTTGGTTTTTGGTGTTTGGTGTAGATAAAGATAGTTAAATCACTTGTGAAGAAACAAGAACCGCCTCGACTATTGGGTCATTTGCCCTCTTTCAATTAGAAACAAATGTTTCTCCACCTGAAGTGACCAATTTGACCAGCGACGTAAGTTGGTTAAATTTATAATTAACATAGAAGAGAAATGTGGTTCCGTGGCCATGTACTTTGTCATTTTCCTCCCTCACATTTTTAACTCCAAGGCAGAGAGAAGGAACAAGTGTCTAGAGACCTTAATATCAATAGTAGATAAGTTCAAAAGAAATCCATACAAGTAAATTGTCTTTAAACCATTTATTTTCTATTAAACAGAGTTAGTTTTGATAGTTATTATGGGAAGATATAGCTTTTGGTCGGGTCAATTTGGTGCAGCTATGTGTGTGCTGGTATAGATAAACACGCAGAACTTGAGAAGAATGTTGGTGTTGGCGGTTAAAGTTATCCAGCTTTGGTAGATTTAAACATAAAAAGGCGTATTCGCCCCTTTGCAGATCGCATTTGAATGAAACTAGATCATGCATGTTTTTCTTTGCCTTTTTCTTTGCAAACAACTTTTTTCTTTTGGGTTAATCGTACAATATTAAGTTATTGCATGAACAATATACGAGTAACTTTTAACCATAATTAACCGAAAGTAGTTGGAACATTATACACTTTCCTCGGTCTTGAGGTCATTTACTTGCTTTCCTTTGGCTAAAACCAAGAGACTTGATAATCAATCAAACCACACGTCTCATGTTCATGGGATGTTTACAATTTGTCCAACTTTGTTCTTGATTTTTTTTGTTCTGTATAGGCATGTGAATCATATTTGGGATATTACAAACAATCCTAAATGGGAAAGAGCATACCGGTACAAGATATTGATGTTGGCAAGATTCCTCTTTGATAGCACCGATGTTGGTGATTTGTTTTTGAACTGAATACACATATGCTAACTTACCCTTCTTTATTATGCTTCATCTTCATATTAAAATGTCAAATATGTTAAGTTTTAGGCTTATAAGTTTGATATGATTGTGTTCAAATTCATTTGGATATCACTAATACAATGATGTTCTTAGGACGGAATAGTTTAGGGGAATTGTCTACTAAGGGTGCTACACAAGCTCCCCTAACATGAAAGGCGTCACACCCGCAGCAACGCGCGGGCATTCCCGCTAGTGTGCATTAATGCATAACTGTAATAGTGCCACTAAACGTATGCATTATTACCAATTAAAACTTTCGTTAGTGAAAATTACATACTAAGAAAATTAATTACAAAAAATAGACACAACAAATAACAAAATAAACCAAAACAAGCACATCATCTCGTTTAAATATTATATGCACATTGTTTCATTATGCTTTAATGCATAACTACAAATACTTGCACCTGACACAATCCACTTTTAACCATACTAAAACAACTCGTTTAAACTTGAACTTGCTTTGACATGTTACTTAGCCGCGTGACTCGTTCATCTTGCTAACTACCTTACAAAGCTGCTACCTACCTTGGAAGGTCAGCGGAAAAAGCTAGAACAACGGGAAAAGAGCTGGGAGTTCGGCTAAGGGAAGTGGGGAAGGGAATGAGGAAGGATAAGATGGAAGACGAGCGAGTTCAAGTGGCACAGGACCTTCAATCTACCATAGGGTAGAATACTACCGAATTTATTCTATTGAAGCATAACATTTCATTTCCTGTTGCATTTCTTTGGTTTGGAAGTTCCAGAATGTTGTCTGTGGATTTCTAGCCCCCTATATTATATGCCAAAAGATTGATTCAAGTTTCGTGCTGCTCACCGCTCCTCGAGGCCAAGGACGGGGTCGAACCGTCATTCCAGGATTTGCAGTTCGATACATTTCCATTATGTTACCTAGCCAAACCCGCCGCCTCATGTGCCAAAGTAAGTTTACAGCAACTAACAAGTATGGCTAGTTTAAATCATTTTGATCTAGTTATGGTTCTTGTAATGGCTCAATAAACAGTGACATCAACATCTACTTTACATCAACTTACAAGTGTAGTTAATATAAATCATATCAATCTAGGTGTGGTTCCTTAATTATCACTAAATAAATAATGATAACAAAGTATTCAGACTTGTAAAAATATTGCTTTTTGTCAAAACTGGCTCCTTTAACGATGAATATAAAGAAGCATAAATATGCACATATGCATATATGCATATTTTTTAAGTGCATCTATGCACATTTCTTCCATACGCATACATGCATGATTTTAAACTGGTTGTACGTATGGTCTTTCAGAATGACGACCACAATTCAACCTAATCTGGATGGAAAATTGAACGGCATGTTATCTTAAAGTTTTAACTCTTTAATTTAATAATACATTTTTCAATTTCTTTTATATAATAGTTGTTTTTTTTGAATAAACTCATTTCCTTAACTAGTCAACTAGATATGCAATCTTTATTTTCTTAAAGGTGTGTATATTCATTAGGGTTTACTTATTTGAGTTATTGAATGCAGGTATTCATATAAAATTAAAAAAAAGTCTTTGGTGGTCAATGACAGTCTTTGGTAACAACTTTAGTGGTTAGTTGTGTGTGCTCAACAATATAAGATGGTGACATTAAAGGATGACATATGAAGGAGGTAAACTAATGAGGACCAAAGACTAAACGGTGATTTTTTATGGCAGATTCTAGTGGCAACCATACGAGACAATGAACAAAGAGGATTAGTAGAATGTTATCAAACGAATAGTTTCGTCATCGAACTTAAACGTTTTTTCCAAAGTAAAACCGGTTTCTTTTCTAACAACTCCATGTTTAATTATGTTTTTTCTCTTGTTTAATGAAACAAAGAATACAAGTAGAAATAAATTTTGGAGAATTATATGCATTATGTGCATACTAAGAGGCTTTATAGATTACGGAAATTTGTTTTGTTTTTTAATGATAACTATATGTTCATGTGTAAATAAAAAAGCATGTAAAAATAGTACAACCTAGAAAAAAGAAATGAGAATTTCTTAAATCTTCACATTCATGAGCCTTTACATAAAAAATGATTCAACTAAAATGGCTGAAATTTGTTTAGTTTGTAAATGAATTTCTTTTTAAATTATCGGGAAATAGAATAGATTTTATATATCTTAATTAGCGTTGGATAGCAAATGAAGAAATAATTTTGAACTATAATAAATGTAAGAGTTAATTACATAAATAGTCCCTGTAGTTTATCTAAAATAATAAATTTGGGTACTAAAAGTTTTTTGTAACAGGTTGGTGTATTATGTTTTCAATTTTGTAACAAGTTAAGGTATTAGGATTAACGAAAGTTACTTTTTCTGTTAAATTTGAATAGAATGACTAAAATACCCTTTCAGGGACCACTTTTGTAACTCTATCTTTCTTTTTTAATCAAGGGACCATTTGTGTAACTAACTATAATATAAATTAAAAAATCAACCCCAAACAACACCCATCATCGTCTTCCTCCTATTTCAGTCCATGACCCCAATTAATCCACCACCGTCTTTGCCCACCATCGTTGCCACCCACCATCATCGTCGACCATAATTGTTGCCGCCCATCGTCCTCACCACCACCCTCGTCTTCAACTCTTAAGTTTTTCTCAAAACCCTAAAACTCCAATTGGGGATTCTTGACATTAGGGCTTGCAGATAAAGCTTGGAACCCAGGGTCAAGTCCCATAGCACTGGTGGTTCGACGGAGATGAAGTGGCAGTGGATGGTGCGATGTGGTGATGATGGTGAAGGTAAGATGGTGGTGACGATGCGATGATGATAATGGTGAGACAGTGGTGATGATGCAATGGTGATGATGGTTATGCGATTGATATGTGTGGTGGCGCTAGTGGTGGTGGTGGCGCTAGTGGTGGTGGTGGCGTTAGTGGTGTTGGTGGTAGTAACTATAGTGGTGGTGTCGTGAGGATGACGATGGTGGTAACTGGATGGTTCTGTTGTAGTTTCATTTAACAATCTGAAGACGATGATGGTGGTGAGGATGATGTGACAGTGTGGTGGTTGCCGGTGGAGGCCGGCCGTGGTGGCTGCTGGTGGAGGCCGATGGTGGAGTGAGAAATCATTCTTGATTCAAGAACTAAAGGGTAACACACACACACACACACACATATATATATATATTAAATTACCCAAAGAATCCTTTATTTATATTAAATGACACAAATAGTCCTTTTATGTTACATTAGTAGTCCTTGCACAGTGAAAAGACAGAAATACCATTAGATTTAACAGAAAAACTAACGTCTGTTAGTTTTAATACCTTAACTCGTTACAAAATTAAAAACACAATACTCCAACATGTTACAAAAAACTCTTAGTACCTAAACCTGTTATTGGATAAACCACAGGGACCATTTATGTAATTAACTCTAAATGTAATTTTACTGTCTCTCACTATATGTTACCAAGATATTTTTTAATATAATATAAATGTTAAATATTTTATTATTATGTTCGCTTTGGAGTCGGTTTTCAGAAGAAGAAAGTGGGGATATGTTAAAAAAAGGAATAAATGGAAGGCAGTTTTTTTAATTGAATTTGAATTACAAAATTGCCCCTAGTTCATTTAAGTCCGTCTTTTCTAATTATTGTAAATTCACATATTTGCCCTTTAAATATCATCCATTGGATCATTAAATCAGGTCATGATTGGTTCTTTTGGTTTTTTTACAAAATATTAGTTCTTATTTGAATGCCCATATATATATATATATATATATATATATATATATATATATCACTACTACTATATAATACAAAACACATGGGTAGATTTGTAATTTCTATTTTTGTAAGATACCTAGAACAACTATTTAAGCATATGGTACAAATGTTTTATGCAAGTGTTCCTAAATTGTCCTCATTTAATAAACTTATTCTAATTAATACATGAGTTAATGCATATGATTAAATTCACTATATTAAGTATTACTTTATTTATAATAATTTAAATTAACATTATATTTATATTTTTTATTTATATTTTTCCTATTTAAATTAAGTATTATATCAATAACTAAATACTATTTACCAAATATTTACATAGTTATAATAATAATAATAATAATAATAATAATAATAATAATAATAATAATAATAATAATAATAATAATAATAATAATAATAATAAGTATTTAAGGCTGGTCGAAAAAAATACTGAGTAGCACCCGCGCATCACACGAGCCAATTTATTATACATAACATATAGAAAGCAATAATGAATATATATATATAGGATGTCAAAATAATAATTTTATCTTAACCTTAAGACACCTATAGGGTTAGTATGGTAATATTATGGTAAATTATAATTAAATTTTTTACTCCATATAAATTCATTGAATTTAAGAACAACAACAACAACAACAACAACAACAATAATAATAGTAATAGTATTTAAAGTAATTATAATAGTTATTTGCAAAATAAAAACAATTTTAACAATAAGTAATAATGTGTAATCATATACATATAATCAAACTAAAAATATACAAGCTCTCAAAACTCGTTCAAGGTTTTGAATCTTATATCGTTTTTTTTATAATCATAAAATTATGATGGTTTATAAAATCTAAATTTTTCATTATGATGTGTTAAATTATATCAACGTTTCGACATGATTTTTTTTTTTTCAAAATAGAGTTGTTAATATAAATGTTATCAATCTATGGATTGAATACTAACGTACAAGTAATCGAAATCAAGTGTTAACTGGTTCAAGGTTTTGAATCTTATATCGTTTCTTTTATAATCATAAAAATATGATGGTTTATAAAATCTAAATTTTTTATTATAATGTGCTAAATTATATCAACATTTTCACATGAATTTTTTTTCAAAACAGAGTTGTCAATATAATTTTTATCCATATATACGGATTGAATACTAACGTACAAGTAATCGAAATCAAGTGTTTTAATTTTAACAACCCGCGGCAAAGCGCGGGTTCACACACTAGTGTATATATATATATATATATATATATATATATATATAGAGGAGGGATCAAATGAAAACCATGCTTATAATTGAAAACCATAAAAACCACCACTATCCAATCACATAATTGATAATTGATTGAACTTTTTAATTGTTTAAAGTATATTTGATTAAACTTCAATTTTATTTTTTGAGATCATTATATATTTTTTATTTTAAACTCCATGGAACGATAATGATGACGAAACAACTTACATATACGTACCTTGTATGAGTTACATGTACGCAACTCGTGTTGTACACTTGGTAACACGTACTTTCATATAAATAACCCCTACATATACGTAACTATTAGTTGTACACTTTGTAATACGTACTTACATATACGTAACTCATAGTTTTCATGTTTTTCATTTATAACATGATTTTCAAGGGAACCCTCCCCTATGTATGTATATATAATCAAAATATTAGAAGTTAATTAAAGTGGGATTTATATGGTGCTGAAGATTTGATATATAACAAGAGAAATGTCGCATTTGATATATAACAAGAGAAATGTCACATATTATTTAAACGTTATCGCAGACCACCAAATTGATGCATAATTAAGTTCACAGTTCAATTCCCTAAATGTTATTCAAATTAAGAAAGCCTATAACCACAATTCCATTACTTGAATTAATTCAATATCCCTCAAATGTTGGCCAAATTAGCAATCACATGTATGTTGATGAATTTGAATATGAGTAGTAGTTATTTTGGACTCAAGACAACAAATGCCTTCACCTCATGACAACCCAAATGCCTTCACTTGGGATTTGTTGATGTACCACAAACAGCATGTAGTACCCCGGAGGTGCAATGTTTCTGGATGGTGGTGCCATCACGTTAACTTCATATGTCAGATTCCCGAGACTCCTGGTCAAGTGACCCCCATCGAGAACCAATAGCCTCTGGTTCATATCCACCCAGTCTGAATTAAGCTGCCATCCGGCGCTAGGGCGCCCGAAGAGCACCAAAAATCCGTCTGGACCATAAGAGGCCTGGCCCGACAGAATTCAAAGCTACATCATACTCAATAGAATGAGCTGTGCAGTCTGGTTCGAATGTTTTGCTTTGGTTTGGAAAATGAGGAGGACATTTATCCCTTGGAAGGGAGATGTTCGACGAGCCGAAGTTCGTTCGATCATAGATTATTACTCGGTCGTTGGGTAGAAGCTGCATGTGCATGCCAGATATTCCGAAGAAGAGAAACAGGTATATTAGAGATGAAACAAGGATTATCTGAGCTGAAGCCATGGATCGATCTGTAAGCTTTCTCACTTTTTTTTTTTCTTTCTGTTCGCTCATATTATATGATAAGTATGCATGCATGCATGTATATTTATACTACGTTTGTAACAATAAGAATAAATGCATGCGCGCATGTCGTCTCCGGCGAGTGATAAAACTTAATTAATGCGTACACATGACGTTTTCGCTGTGAATATATTTCGTGTCCACGAGGGTTTGTCCAATTTTGCAACATTCTCAACCATTGGTGCAAGTTTTATGATATAATTAGAATAAATACAAGATAGCTAGTTTGTTTCAGCAGTAAATCTCATTTTAGTTACATTCATTTAATTCAATTTTAGTTTTATTTTTTCAATGAAAATGTAACATTTGTCACCTTTAAATTTAATAAATGCAAGATCTATTAGTCACTCAAATTACATTAAAATCTTACGTTTTCAAACAATATTTATTTTATTCAATTTTATTTTTAGTTTTTGAATGGAAATGTAAGATTCTATTGTTTAATTTGTCTTATTATTTTTTTATACACATGTTATACATACATGCCTCTCTCTCTCTCTCTCTCTCTATATATATATATATATATATATATATATAGGATTGGGTTCAAGTAATAACACTCACTAATTACAAAAACTCTTTAACTTCACCACAACTATTGATATTGTTATAAATGAAGACCTATTTTAGGCCCAGCTCAATGTTTATGGGCTTTAGGGTTTGAGCATTGTCTAAAAATATATGTTGTATGTATTGTTTGTGATAACCCTAATGAATGAAATCAGTTTCCCCTCTCTATCTTTTCTCATGTTTATCTCTGATTTACAATACGTTATCAGCACGATAATGCTCCATTCTAAACTCAATCTCTGAAACCATCACCATTCACTCGTAGTCGTATAATTATCTGATTTACATATTGTAGTGTTCATTCCTCATATCAGCCGACTATTTTTCTTCGTTGTTTCGCACCCGATGAAGGCCTCATGCAGCACCCTTAAACATCATCGTTCGACCGACACAGCTTCCTCCCCATTAAAGTCGGGCAACACTTTTGGATATAAGAAAAAAAATAAAGGAAGCCCATGTTTGCATGAAGATAAAGTTTCAGGATGTTTAGGAGAAGATAGAGTTAGTTTTAATTTAGTCATTATCTCTAAATTTTAAATTCTACTTAATTAGTTTCTTGATATGCCAAGGTTCTCAATACGAAATAAATGGGTGGGTGATAATTATCCTTTAAATTAGTCAAAAGCTACGTATAACGTGGGTCAATAGACATTCTTAAAATACTTTTGATGGCAATTATATTTATCATTATAATTATAGATGTGAGGAAATGTCATAATACTAATAGACGGCATCATGACAAGGTTTACGAATAATTATCTTAATAGATGACATTATAATTATATTAACCCAAATACATAAAAAAATATTATTTTATAATTGTTGAGGTTATGTAGGTTTTTCTACTATATATTTAAGTATTTAACCATAATGAATATCTCATTCTAAGATATGATATCTTATTTTCTATTAACAGAATTCTTGTATAAACTTCATTCTGTTAAAATTTAGATTACACTAAATTACAAAGTGTGTCATTAATTATTATATGATTTAGTTACCAGATAATTATACAATTAATAGAGTTGTTATGCTAGGTAAGTAAAGTATTAGATGATGAATAGTAAGTTTGAAGTCATTACTTTAGATACTAGAGACAAGCCTAGTCCCTAGACATATCATGATAAGATTCACCTCTTCTCAAATTATACGACAATATTTAATTTGTGATTCTTAAAAACTTTCATCATTAAAAGGTCTTTGATTCAATTATGTCGTTCTTGTAAAGCAAATTGAACTTCACTTAAGTCTTAATTATAAGTAAGTCGAGTTCGTCGTCCTCGACATTCCCAAGTAAAAACCATCAAGTGCAACCACTCGATACTAGCTCATTCCCCGAAGTGAATGTTGCTATTTACAACACGAATGGGGGAGAAGAAAAGGTTGTGGCTCCAGAAGTGGGCAATAGGTGGTGAAACAACTCATTGTTTCAAATCGACAAAGCATGTGGCATCCATTTGATGGTGAAACTACACACTTCAAATATTAAAATGCCAAAATGATAAAATATATTTGAAAAATCTAACAAAGCTATCACAAAATAGATAAATGCCTAGTATACAATGGTATAACTAACATTAGAATAAATACAAGATAATTAATGCGTACACATGACGTTTCCGCTGTGAATATATTTCGTGTCCACGAGGGTTTGTCCAATTTTGCCACATTCTCAACCATTGGTGCAAGTTTTATAATATAATTAGAATAAATACAAGATAGTTTGTTTCAGCAGTAAATCTCATTTTAGTTACATTCATTTAATTCAATATTAGTTTTATTTTTTCAATGAAAATGTAACATTTGTCACCTTTAAATTAAATAAATACAAGATCTATTAGTCACTCAAATTACATTAAAATCTTACGTTTTCAATCAATATTTATTTTATTCAATTTTATTTTTAGTTTTTGAATGGAAATGTAAGATTCTATTGTTTTATTTGTCTTATTATTTTTATACACATGTTATACATACATGCCTCTCTCTCTCTATATATATATATAAAAGATTGGGTTCAATTAATAACCCTCACTGATTGCAAAAACTATTTAACTTTAACACAACTATTGATATAATATAAAATAATAAAGATTTTCAAGCAATATTATAGATAATATCAAGGGAAATACTATAATTTTGCTTTGTACTTGTTCTTGGGATTGTCAAATCTTCTCTCACAAACAATATTAAAACAAATTAGATCTCTCTCTTTCTCACCCTTAAGAAGTAAAGAACACATATCATTCAAGATAAACACACACAAACAAAAAATTTAAGATTCTCATTGACGATGATGGTGCTAAACACATATCAAATTCCTGCCGACAAAGATGCATCGCCGTTCGCATCCTTCTCCTTCTCCTTCGGCTTTTCACTGGTCTTCTCTACCTCTACCTCGATTGATATAATCTCTTGCACAACATTTGTCAGATGTGTAAAAAAATCCAAATTCTTTACCACCCAAAAGATGAAGAACAAACATTGACGAAGAAAGAATCAAAGAACATACTCGTTGATGAAAACCAATTTCGGTTTCATCAAAAACCCATGTTCAAGTTCATCAAAACCCATACTTTTTTTAAGAAATTCGATGCTCGTCGCTTCAACAATTTGTCCTCGGTTTGTGTTTTGTTTGAGGCTTCATCGATTTATGTTAAACTAATTTTAAAAATTAAATCAGATCCTAGAGATATGTGTATCAATATTGAATTTTTTTGTGAATGTTTAAGATTTCTTCCTGTGGAAGGATAAACAGGTGATGATTTATGATGATTTCGTGGGGAAATAAAAATATTGCAGGATTTTTAACGAAAAATCTTTTAAACAGAGAAAATAATAGGGGTTCATGACCTATTTTTTTATGTTTAAATACATTTGGGCTATTGTACCCCATTCTATGGATCTTTAGATCGTCTGGATTTTTGAAATTTGGAAAATAATGTATTTTATATAAATTTTCTTTTATTTTTAGTTTTCTATATTCATTAGAGTTAATTTCTGTTTTGCTACTTGTGGTTTGACCATTTTAACGGTTTTACCCAAATAATTTTAAAATAGCCAAAATCCTCCCTAAAGTCACTATTTTTTTTTTCAAATTGCTCCCTACCCTTACCCAGTTTAATTCTCACGTTAAAAGAGACCCACAAAAAAGGCATAATTGTCCCTCATATGAGGGTCACGTGGGTCCCATTGAACGTGAACATTAAACGGAGTTAGGGGCAATGAGCGATTTGGAGAAGAAATAGTTACCTCGGGGAGGGTTTTAACTATTTTTAAACTATTGGGGCAAAACCGTTAAAATGGTCAAAGCATAAGTAACAAAACAGAAATTAACTCTATTCCTTATGTTTAAAAGTTGCTTGTTTACAGAAACCAAATGGAGAAAAATGATAAATATCAAAATTATAATGTTAAGAACAGTCTAACTATAAACATGCAAATGCCTAACTTTTGTGATTGCAAACAAGAAAGAGATTGATTATCGTATGTATTTAGGCATTTGGTTAAATTTTGTTATTGTGTAGATGTAATTCATTATAAGTAATTAGAGTTAATTACATAAAAGGTTCATGTGGTTAGACCTGTTTTCACTTTCGGTCCCTAGGTTTGAAAAACTACAAGGTTGGTCCACAAGTTTGACAAAACGTAACACAATTACATATAATTATAGTTATATATATAATTAAATATAAGTAATTTATATATGTATTTTATAATTAAGTTGTTCTGATAAATATAGTATAATAATAAGAGTTTTACATTCTATATCTCTTAAAAATTAAGTTTGAAACTAATTACAAGCAAATCAAGACCAAAATTACTATCATTTTCCAATAAACCTTTAATCTTGGTATATGTTTTCTAAATTACCAACACCAGCCAATTTTAATTGTTCATACCATAAAACAAAATATTTCTAGACTCATAAGTTATCAATTTTACTTTAAACCGAATATATAATGGTTTGATAAACTATAGAACATGCAATTTCATATAATTATCCTATATATTTATAAACCAAGTGGAATGAACAGGGTTATTTTTGGTTTTTGAGTTTGACCACATAATTTATCATGTTTTGCACTTTGGTCCTAATTTATACAACTTAAAATGCTTTTGGTACAAGTTTGAACAGATGCCTCCTTTCCCTTTAAGTATGGAAATCAACGCTTCTTTGTCTTTTATACGGAGAGAGACACGTTCTAAATGGGTGGTGATGGAGGTGGACACGGTGGCATCTCCGGCTGCCGTTGACGGCAGACGCATGCCTTTTTCTGGTGTTTTCACTTTGATGTCGGGTGGACCGCTTTCGTAAGACGATGCCGAAGGTTGGACGCCGCCGGTGGTCTCTACCAACCGCCTTTGGTTGCGTTTGTGTCTTGGCGTGGTTGTGTGGTCACCTAATGTGTGCCTATGTAGATGTCATCTAGAGAAGAGAGGCTTGTCTCCAGCACACTTCATCCTCTGTTGACGTCATCTTCCTTCTGACAAAGAGGATGACAATTCCTTCTGACAAAGAGGATGACAATGCAGATCGTTGCTCTAAGCCGATCGAGAATCAAAGCGACTAAGAAGATGAAAATGGAGGATTTCCGGTTGTATCGAAGCCTGCATGTCTCCTTGATTTCGTCTGCCAAGGGTTCCATCGCATTTGGATTTGGCTGTTGGAACGGATGCAGCTCATGTAGGTGGGTTTGTTTTTTGGGTTTTATTGATTCTAGGGATTTTTTAATTTTATATCGTTACTTTATTTGCAACTTTGGCCTGGAATAAGAAATAATATGAGTAAGCACTAAAGGCCCTTTAAACAACTAGGCATCTGTAGAGTTTACATCAAAATCCTTAAGAGTTTACATCAAAATCCTTAAGGAAGTAATATGTAAGTTACGCACACAATTACTCAAAACAATTTTCTTAGAAAATCATCAAGTTAATTACCTTAGTCTTCCAACTTTAATGGAATATGGTCGAATGCATTTCGTGTAATATGGGTGACAGTCTTCTATGAACGAATGCCTCTAACTAGACCATCAAAGTCAAGTAATATGGAATACAAGTCAAAACCTGGCCCGTTTGTATTGTGAACAATTTGCAAAAAGATTTGGTAGAAATTCTTATATTGTCAGCAATGAAATATCTTAATAGCATGCAGAGCTCCTGAAGATGGGATTTTAAGTTGAGACTGATTCAAACATCAACAAATAATATGCAGAATGTTGTTTTACCAACATCCTAGAATCAAACATAATCCAACATATAAGCAATGGAGGTTTGAACTTTACTGCCATCTAAAAACACAACAAATACCTAAATTAAATACACCATTCTACTCAGAATGAAAGTCACTACGAATAATAATGTCAACACACTTACTTTTACAAAATTTGCAGAGCAACTATAAATTTACATGTTAAAAACTCTAACTGCAAGTTAGATCTCAACAGGCCAATAAAAAAACACCTAGCTAAAGCCAGAAACTTGCTGCTGCTCTAATTGTAAGTTAGTTTTACTTGAAGGCTTGCTGAAAAAGTGATCCTGGCGGCTGGCGCTTTCGTCTCAAGAATCAGTTTCGATGTTGGAACAATTGATTAGGGATGGGTAAGATCATTCCGGCTCTTGTGCTTATTTAAATCCAATTTTCCGAACAAAGTTATCCTTTTATGAGATATATTCTTAGAAACTTTCTCTTGAAAAACTATCTTCTGATTAGATCATACCAAATTAATATTTTTTCGGTTTTCTGGAATCTAGGTGTTTATGTCGTGCGTGCTTTCATGTATTGATTATTAAGTTGTGATCTATCTATTTGGAACTAACTGGACAAGGTGATGTGCATGTTAAAGCTTCTGTTGTTCGTCACCGAGGTTAGATATCCATCTCATTCGACTTTAGTTATAAGTTTTCTTATTTCACTTTCTGTCTAACAGTTGTTTATTTTATTTATGTGACACATCTCCCTTTAATGCAAACGAACTCCTCAGTTGATTTTAGGTTTCAGTTATTGCTTTGATTTTTATTTTTGAATGCTTGCTTTGATTTCTTAACGTTTATGATTGATTTGTCGTTGATGTAAACTCAAATTACATCAACTCAAATCATAGTGTGGTATGACTGTGATGAGTGTAAAAACTATTTTATAGCTGATCAGTAATGGAGAGGTTGAATCACGACGGTTGTTAGGCGAAGATGACGAAAAAGCATGGAGAGGTTGAATCACGACGGTTGTTAGGCAAAGATGACGAAAAAGCAGGCGAGCCTTCGTTGTTTTGGCATGGGAAGTTGAATCATGGCAGTTGCTACCATGTAGCACACGCGAAGGCCCCTATTCATTATAAAAAGATTTGAAATATTGCACAATATCAATGTTGCGTTGAGGCTGATTCCACAATTGTTTTTCGAATTGAAAGAAAATGAACTAACTTCTATTCAATCAAATTTAAAAGAAAATTTACGAATGTTCATTATTCAAACTAATGTGCAAAAATAATGTGTGCGACGTACCCAAATTAACATGTCACAATGATAAATTCTATGTAAAGCATTGATATGTAACAAAATACACAATTTTAATTTGGATAATATGATGTTAACACTTTCTTTGAAATCAAAGGCAGAATAAAAGGTGCAACGCGCCTTCGGTTTACTCCCTAGTTATTATTTAACCCAAAGTCACCACTTACATGATGTATTTATGTCATCATATTAATTACATAAGATATCGTTTTGAGATCTTTTAAACGGGTCAGCAAATTCGTTATACCACCTAAAACAACTAATTATCACAAAATAAAAAACAAAATCTTACTCATTGGGGCAATTGCATATATACTCTTAGAAACTTTGTTAATTACATATTTGCCCAAATCAAAATTAAAATTGCATATATCCCCTTCCTTAATTTATTTTATTGCATATTTACCCACCTTAAAACTAAAATTGTATATAAAGCTTTCTTTAATAAAATTAATATTAAATTAACTTATTTTGATATTTTATTAATAATAAATTATATGATAACTATTTTACTCATGACTGTTTGTGATTATTTTTGTAATAATTTGTTAGTTCTGTAACAAATTAAAAGTTTGATATTTGTACTGTATATTAATATTGTTACTCTAAATATTCGATAAAAAAAATAGACTCAATATAAACGAATAGAATTATTAAAAAAACACAAAAAGGGTAAAAGTTTAAGAAACAACTAAAACTCATTAGTAAAAGATGATTAAAAAACAAAAAAAAAAAAAAAAACTTAAAAATGTAAAAAGAAAAAAAAATAAGCTAAAAATGGGTGAATATGAATTTAAAATTTTTAAATAAATCAATCTATAATTTATTTTTAATAAAATAATCAAAATAGGTAAATCTGAAATTTTTTTTATTAAGAAAGAGAATATATGTAATTTTGGTTGTGATTTGGGTAAATATGAAATTAAAAAGATTAAAGGAGGGGATATATGCAATATTAATTTTGAATAAGGTAAATATGCAATTAAGTTATTTTACAAAAAACAAATATGTAATTGTCCCTTACTCATTCATCTATAGCATCTAATAAAATGTTTTATTTGTCACTTGTCATTCTCTTATCCTACTCTTTTATTATTTGTCATTCTTCTAGACATCCACACATCAATTTTCAATTCAAAAGTGTATTATAGTAATTTAAATACTCATATAAATTTCTCTCTTTTATTAAAAATGAATGTTATTAATTGTTATATTTCTCTCTCTTATCTAATTTTTTTTAAAATCAAACTATTTTTTTAAATAGATTTTATTAAAGAAATTAGAAATCAAATCTTTTAATTAAAATTTAAATAATAAAAAAACTAAAATTTTATGTAATATGAAATTTTCTAAAACACTAAACATTTTTAAAATAAAATATTTTAAATCGTTTTGTTTTTGAAAAGCGTTATAAACTGGTGAAATTTGTTAAAATTGTCTTATTAAAATAACCAGAATCATTACAAACAAGAGTTTTTAAAAAACAATATTTTTATAAAAAATAATTGTAAAAAAAATCTTAAAACGAATATTTAAAAGTGAAACTATATAGATAAGAGAGTTAAAAATAGTATAATAGTTTTATTTTATTGAACTATTACGCATATATAACTTTAATTATATTTTATATTAAAATATAATACTGTAACTTTTCGTGTTTATGATTAACTATAATACGTTTTATTAATGGTTTTAGACTATCCATCTATCTATAAAAAAACTAAAATAAGCGTGAAACAATTGTAAGACTTATTATACTTATTTTCTCATTTCTCTATATTGTTAATAATAATATTGAATACTAATAATATTACTCGTAGCATATTCAAATTAAAAATATATAATTTAATAAATTAAAAACCTATTTTTTTTATTAAAAACACACTTTTTTAAAAAAAATTATAAAATACAAAATACGATGAACTTTGTTTTATCATTTTTCTTAAAACAAAATATTTAGAAATCATAATTTTTGATAAAACAAAAGTTTAAGAAAAATACATAATTGTTTATTTACTTAAAGTAGCTATATGTACGCAACTATAATCATATTTTATCTTCAAGCATGATTTTATAATGCATAAATTTTTAGTACTAATTATTTGATATTTTATTTAGTCAATCCGTGTAATACACAAGAATTAACCTAGTTTTCAATATACCAATAGAGTTTCACCTCTACATATACCCAGCATCAAACTTAAACGTTAAAATAAAATTAAAAACAATGAACAAGTCCATGACATCCCTTGCTTTGTTACTCTTTCTTGTGGCACCACCGTGGTGCCTAGCCACCCCACTGCCACCTCCGGCAACTCGCCCCAAATACACTCTCCACATCAAAGACAAAGATTTTAAAAAATCTAAAGTTTTGTGTGAATCGGTTGATGAACTGTTTGATGATATTATACTTATCGAGTTGATTTACTACTGCCATTTCAAAAGGGGATCAAAGGAAAAAAAAGTTACAGTTTTTTACGCTGGTAGTGTAGATTGTGTTGGGGGGTTTAATAAAAATTGTATTTGGGAGGTGAGAATCGATGGTTTTTGGTTATATGATAGCAAAAAACATTGGATTAAAAAGGATGTATGCTAGGTGGTTTTTTATGTTACTTTTGAGATGGTGCCAAGAATTTTACTTTTGGTTTTTTTTGTTGCACATTTATCTGTTATTTTATTACAATAGTTTGTTTACAGAAATAAATAATACTATATCAAATCCATTTACCAAATGTTCTTTGATTTATACATAGTATAAATATGCATTGTTCGAGTAAGTATAATTAGACACCTACCAGAAAGCTGTTAATTTTCGGAAAATAATTTCTGAGAAAAGGATTTTTGTCTGAAATTTCAACTTGTTTCCAACCAGATTTTTTTGGAAAGTCCGAAAAGTTTCCAACGAGTACATATGCAATACCAACACGAGCGTTAGGTTCCCCGCATCATGTAAGCTCAAGCTTACGGTAACACCGCATCAGGGTCCGTGAGTGTGGCATGAGAGAGGTTTAGTGGGCTAGGTCACTAACGTGGAGTGAAAACAAATGTTGTATGGACTAGTCACGTTTTAACACCACACGATTTCTTTTACTACATTTTTTATTATAAGACTTAATTTAAGTCTTATTTTGATTTCTCTCAATTAATTTTATTCACTGATTTCTTTTCACGGTAATTTTTTTTTTCATTTTGAATATTCAAATTTATGTTTTATAAAAAAATGTTTTTAGAGTTAGAACATGTATGAGGTCTTATAAAGAGTTTTGACATGTGATTTGATTGATATTTCGGATGATAGGTAATAGTTTATAAATATTTAATAATAATTGTTTAAATTTAATTAATAAATATTTAAAATTTGATCCGGTTAATGGTCCACATCTAACCTCTACAACAACCAAACCCATTAAAACACATATTAATTTATAGAAACAAAAAGAAAATAAATAAATAGATTTGTGGTCCAATTAATTGTGTCTTGTCACGAGAACAAATGAACCATAAAAAGTTAAATGCGTTTTACGTCCCTAAGATTTCATAGAAATTATTATTTGAATTCAAAAGTTTAAAATGTTGTCATTTGCATCCAAAGGTTTCACTAAAATGTTGTTTTTGTCTTGTTAATGTATTTTGGTTTAGTAATCATGTTACTTTTGCCCATTTTATTAAACATAAATTTCTTTGGTTTAAAGTTTAATTATGGTTACGATAATTGATGTTTTATGATTATTATGTTTACGATTATTAATTGCTCTTATATTTTTATGATAATCTGTCTTATGGTTATGATTCAAATAATTTGTGTTATATGACTTGTTTGTTTATTTATATATATTTTTGTTATATGTTTTATAAAGTTAAAAATAAATCACTTTTAGTTAGTTATCCTTATATATTATTTTATCTAATAGGACGTCTAGAGTTGTCTTTCTTAATGAAATGAAAGAAATGTTGACCAATCATTCCTGGTAAATAAAATCGCAATGGTGATTACCAAAAGAGACTGAATGCATAAAGCGTCTCACGTAGAGCTGATTTTTTATTTTGTAATTGTTTTGACTAAAATACCCCTAACGTAGGAAACTTAACGGGAAAACTTAATGGCGTTAAGGAGGAGTAGTTAAGTGGATTCAAATGGCAATTTTTGTAAAACTTTTGGATGCAAATGACAAAATTTAAATTTTTGGATTCAAATGGAAATTTATATGAAACCTCAGGGATATAAAACACATTTAACTCATGAAAAAAAGTTCAACATTATATATTACTTATCTATATAATAGATGAAAGTTAGCTACATTATAGTTTAATGAATTTTTACTTTGACCACAAAACTTTAGTTATTTACTTAGCCACTCCTCCTTTATAACCTCCTTATACACAAGCAACTCTTTCATATTACTTTGTTATATATTAACTTTAAATATTTAAATTTCTTCCATATTTTTTTATATTAATTACTCTTAGATATATTTTGTGCTATTCTTAAAATTTTTAAAATATTATATTTTTATCTAAATTTCAAATATCTCATTATAGAGCATTTATTGTTATTTATATTTTAACAAGTTTTTTAAATACTTTCGAAAACAACATTACAAAGGCTTATTTCTATCTGAAAAGTTTAGTATACAATGTGATGTTTTCGTGAGAATTGTACAAAGTGGATGTAGAATTATCACACAATTATGATTTAAACTTGCGTGGTAATAATAACGCAAGAACAATGGAACGAGTGGTGTTATTATCACGCAATAATGATGGTAATCATGCAAAAATGATAATAATAAAAAAATTAGAAAAATCGCGCAAATACTTCATACATTTCGCACAAAAAACGCACTTTGTATAGTAACATTCATCTATTTTTATCTATGTTTTGATATAAGTTTTATTAAGCTAGAACAAATCAAATATAATATGTATTTTATTTTTCTGTCCACGCTTCCATTTAAATATTGTTAAAAATCAGTTTGTCCTCGGCGTGTAGCGCGGGTAAAACTCACTAGTTTGTATAAAAGTACAAGCTTAGCTACATAAAACTTCTATGCTTTTTTGTGTTAACACAAAAGTTTAGTATTTTACATGATGGTCCCTCACATCCATGTTTGTATCTTTTAATCGAGTTAATTGTCATTTTCGTCCTTGAGATTTGACTTTTTACCGTTTTCAACCAAAAACTTTATTTTTTTTCTCTCTATGTCCCTCACATTCTAAAAACTTGTAATTTTCATTCACTTCCGTTAACTCCGTTTGTTTTACTCATTAAGTGAACATCAGTTTGAATATTAAAAGCAATCTAATAATGTTTGAATTTTCGAAGAAATTTAACAATATTTATTTAGTTTTTCTTTTTTCCTAGTGAGGTGCAAAAGTACCTAAATGCCCTCACATAATGTAAACGTGATGGCTAGTTAACTAGTAAATTAACGGGGTTAACGAAATTGGATGAAAATTACAATTTTTTTAAATGTCAGGGACGCATAGGAGGAAAAAAATTGTTTTTGGATGAAAAAAGCAAAATGCATCGAACCTCATAGACGAAAATAACAATTTACTCCTTCTAATGTATGCTATTTAATTATAAAGACTTAGTTACTATGGTTTCATTTTAAGTGTAACATTGGTAGACAAACACTTAAATCTTCGACGCAACTGCGTGGACGGTATTTCCTAGTTGTTTATAAATAATACAGATAGAGTTAATTACATGAAAGGTCCCTGTGGTTAGGTTTGTTTTCACTTTTGGTCCCCCAAGTTTATAAAACTACAATGTCGGTCCAAAAGTTTGAAAAAACGTAACATAAATGGCTCCTGTCATGGATGATCGTAATCTTTTTTCGTTAAATGCCTGTAAAATGCCCCGAATACCCTTAACTATTAAAAAATCAACAATTTTAATACCACCCCACACCCACCTGACCCCTTTGACTTTTTTCAAACTTCTTTCCATGGTAACCACCACCAACCACCACTACCATGTACCACACCCACCACCGCCACTCTTTTGTCTCTAACACCAGTCTTTAGCCATGCTCTAACACCAGTCTTTGGCCATACCACCACTGTTAACCTCCGACAACACCACCGCCGCCTCCATCTTCTTTCTTTTTCACCTCTGTAAATCCCCACCCCCCTCCAATAGCTTCCTTATTCACGTACGCCACCTCCTTCTCCTTCTCATCGTCTTCTTCCTCTTCATCCCGTCTCCCAGCCACCACTTTCTTCGTGGTGCTTTCACCGTCCGCGTAGCACGTAGGCGATGGTTGACGGAGTCATAGCCAGCCTTGAGGAGGGGCAAAGTGGACCTCCGTCCAGGGCCCACTCGCTCAGGGGGCACAAAATTTTTTTAAAAAAATTGTATATTATATAAACTTTTTTCTAAAAAAATAGTAATAAGTTATAATCCAATAAAAAAACTTAATCTAATTATGTTTTTAATCAAATATATATCTTCGGATTGATTTCATTAATCCTATTATTTAATTAAAAGTTCATTTTTCTTAAAAGACAGATTACCGATTCTCATAGGCTATTATTCGTTATTATTTATTATTTTGTTTAATTGTTTTATAGAATGAATTAACTCAAATTGAGCAGCTCACTTAAAAAAATAGAAATCAAGGTATTCACAAGTGAAACAGTAGAAGGCTACGACGTGTAGGATAGGAGGGTCTTTATGCGACTGCCGATTTTGTTAGTTATTTGTGAAAAATATGGCTTCACTTGTTATCGGTTAGATAATACAATATGTCATTGTAGTACTATGATTTTGCTATGTTTATTGGTGAACATTGGATTTCGTTTAACAAACTACTTTATATAATTTAATTCGTTATGGTCTAAGGGCCTTTTTTCCGGCTCGTCCAGGGTATTAAAATCCTTAGGACCAGCCTTGGACGGAGTAGATGGTGGTGGTTTCAGTGGTTGCGAGGGTGGCGATGGTTGATGGTTGTAATTAATGGTTACAAGTGTTATAGTGGTTGTGATAGCTGTGATAGTTACGAGGCTTGCGGTGGTTGCAACCGGTAATAGTGGAGATGGTGGGGGGTAATGAGCGGCAGCGGCGACGTTAATTAGTGGTGGTGGTCTGTGAGTTTTCGAAAAGGGGAAGAAAGAATGGTTTCATGAAGGTTTCATATCACTTTATGTTTTATTTTGTTTTTTAATTGAAAAATAAGTTTATCTCTTTTTTATTTTTTTTATTGTAGGGGTAGTTTAGGTATTTTTAAAAATTTAACAGAAAAGTTAACGTCCCATCTATCCCACTTGGGGACCAATTGTGTTACGTTTTGTCAAATCTTTGTAACGACTTTGTAATTTTCCAAAGCTGGGAACCGAAAATGAAAACATGCCTAAACACGAGAACCTTTCATGTAGTTAACTCATATAGATATAATATAATTGAAATTTATTTTTCTGTTCGTTCAGCCAGGCTCATGGTATTTTCATATTCACCCTAAATTGCACACCAATGGTGAATTGTGTAGTTGTCAAAAACGCAAGACACATTTAAGATGCAAAAGATGCATCTTGGACCTAGGAGTAAGGCATAAAAAAACGCATGCCCGAGAAAAATAAGACGCAACATAAGATATGATAAAAACATATAGAGTAGGTATATAATTAGCAATTAAAACTATCTAACTAATATCAAAATTTAAAAAAAAAAATTCTTTAAAACAACCCACAGTCAAGGCACTTTTGTGTTGTCGAAGTTTATAAACTTGTCGAAGTTTATACAAAATTTATACGCTTGACACTATATATATTACATACTCTTTCTTCTCTATTTATCTTTTTCTTTCACTCTTCTTCTTTCACTTATCTTCTTCTTTTTCCACTCTTCTTCAACGTTGACTACATCATGTCACACATCGACTTGTTAATTGTTTTTATTTTATTATAAAAGATTGATGAGGCAAGTATTATAATAAATAAAATTCACATATATCTATATATTGGTGAATTTAATGTGATAGGATTAGAAGATGGTTTGTGCTTTGTAGGTGGCGATCACCTCTAATAGTATTTTATTTAAATGGAAAAATAAATTTCTCAAGAATGCTTGGTTTATCGACCAATACAGCAATGCTTAGTTATTTATACATTACGTTGAAAGCTAGATACCAATATAAGCAAGTTTATGTTAAATGAAAAAATAAATGGCTTCATCCCTTCTAAATTATGTGTATATTAATCAAAGCATTATAAAAGTAGAATTGATTGATGAATATTAAATGTGCATTATCGAATTAGTCTTTTTTTAGCCGCCAACTAATAAAGCATTGTTACAAACAGTGTTTTTGTGACCGAATCGGACCGGCCGGTCCGACCAGTTCGACCAGGGATCGGCTGGGTGGCCGGTCTGGTTCACATCGATTCGTTTCTGGCCGGTCGAACCGGCCGGTTCATCCCGAACCGCTGGTCGGACCGGGAAACCGGACCGGTTCGGACCGGATTTTGTAATTTTTTTTATTTTTTTTATTTTAATGGGTAAAAACGGGTTGTTGAACCATAAATTAGTATGTTAGATATAAAAATATAGTTAAGTTTTATATATAACTATAAAATACGTATATAAATTACTTATATTTAATTATATATATAACTATATATATAATATACTATATATATAATTATGACGTCATCCGGTTCTTAAATCCGGTCCGACCGGTCCGACCACCGAACCAGTAAGGCGTCCGGTTCGACGTCCGATCCGGTTCTGAAAACATTGGTTACAAACTGGGAATCTGGGATACGCAATATCCATGATTTTATAGTGTAATTATTGCACAAGCATTCAGTACGGCTCAACCGTTTTTAGGAGTCTACCGTTGGCGGAATACAATTAGTTAATTAGCTAATGTTAAATAACCATGACGTGTAAATACAAAAGATTATGGATTCAAGTTTCACACTAAGCAAAATGTTTAAAATTGAGCTATGAGTTTTTCATAATAATCGGTTTCCTCTTAAAAGGGTTGGGGGTGCGTTCCCGACTTGGAAACAGGTATATGAGCTCTATTAAAATAATATTTATCCTTCAAAGCCTCGTTCTTTTGTTGTTCAAAAAATAATAATAATAAAAAGTAGTACAAATGGGAACCAACATCCCATGAAATATTTTTTTATTTATTACTATATGATCAAATTCCAACCGACTAGAGTTGCAAACGAACCGAACAAACATAACAATGCTTTGTTCGTGTTTGTTCATTAAAAACTATCTTGTTCATAAATTGTTCACAAATACTTAATGAGATTTTTTATTTGTATTCGTTCATTAAGAAAATAAATATCTTAATGAATCGTTCACAAACACTTACCGAACACAAATACATATACATGAATATAAGCGAACACAACAAAAGTTTATGAATATAAACGAATATAAATAATCATATATTTGTTTTAGAATAAAATCTGCTTTTTCATCATAAACATTACATAAAATACATAAAAAGTAAATAAGTATTTAACATAAATATCTGAAAATACTTGACATAACTATTATAAACATAACTGGCAACATTATAAACATAAATAAACACATTATCGAACATTCACAAACAGACATCAGTAAACATGAACGAACATATTAGCGAACGTTCAAGAACATAAATTAAGAAGCGCGGCCTGTGTTCATGCTCGTTCGTTAACTAAATGAATATAGTTTTCTTGTTCGTGTTCGTTCATTTATTAAACGAACAAACACAAATAAACTTCTGGTTGAACGGTTCACGTACTGTTTGCTGAACGCTCGATTAATTTGTAGCCCTACAACCAACCCTTAAAAAATAGTGATGATAGTCAATCACAAACCCGATAAGAACACCCAAAACCCGAGACATTTAGGACGGGTATAAGACCGGGTATTAGATTAGTTTTTTTTATTTTCACGGGTTTAGGACGGGTATGGGATTACATGTATACATGTTTACCCGTCCTGTTACCCAATTAAGCATACCCGTTTACCCGTCTCGTTTACCCGATTAAGCATACCTGTTTACCCGACTATATACTCAAAACAATTTTTTTGTTATTTTAATTATATTATATTTATTTTTAATCATCTTAATTATATTATATCATCTTTAAGTTTCTTTAATTCCAATATTCCTCTTATTCGGTCATTGTTCTAATATCCTAATCGAATAATTCGACAATTAGACTTTTAAGTCTCTTTTGAACTGTAGCCACTATTGGAAAGGAGTCAACGAGACATTAACAAATATATATGGTCAAAAAAAGAAAGCGGCAAAAATATTTGGCCGAAATGCCGAAGAGATACTAGACGGGTATACCTAACAGGCATTATTCATGAAATTAACAAATATACACGATTACCCACGGATATGCTTGATGCACGACGAGTTTAACTACTTGATACATACCCGACAGGTTTTGAGCAAGGTATGAAACACACTTTTATAATCAGGTTTGAGGTTCAGATTACTTACATCTGTCTCAAACCTATCTTATTGTCATCCCTACTAAAAATTTATGACACCAAACCCCATAAAAATTTGATACGACTCCTAATAATTTTGACTTTGACCACAAGAGCTTACGCCGCCCCTAAAAATCATTTTTAAGGTTTTAAAATTTAAAATTTATAAACATATTAGCCATATAATAATTACTAACTTTCACATAGTTTATGGTTTGTACATTGTGTTTTAGTGAGTAGTACTTACTATTTGGTTTCTTTTCTTTTTAACTTTTAAACACAATACTTTTATATTTTTTAAATATTAACCCTAATACTTTTTCACTTTCAATTTTGTTATAAACTAATTAACACATATCTTAAAAAGTTCTTATATTACAAATAACTATTTGAACATTTAAACCAATTATTCTATTAATTCTTATATCCAATAACTATGTTAAAAAGTTAAGTTCATTACTTTATTAACCCCAACCACTAAACAATTAACATAATAACTATTAAGAATTCAAGCACAATTCACAAATTTACAATATTATCAACAATTGAGCGGTTGATTAGTTAGATTGCTGATATGTTAATGTTTACATGGCCCTTCTTAAATCTGATTCTAAACAACTCTTAAATCTTCAATTTAGGTATTTCTTTCTAAACTTTTTCCCTAATTTTACTTTATCATTTGATAGTTTGTTTGATTATTTGATTATCAGTTAGAAACTTGTTGTTTGAATATTTTCTTGATGATAACTTGATATTTAATATTTTTATACAATTTAAAAATATTTGATTGGTGATGAAAATTTAAGTAGTAGTTTTATTGTAATACTGAAAACAAATGCTTATGAAATTTTTTTAGATATTTTCACGACTAGGGTTTGCGGAGAACAATTGGATTTTTCTATTTTATTATGCATTTCTTATGATGACTAATTCATTTTCATTATGCATTTAAAAATTAGAGTATATTACATGGATGGTTTTTAAAATTTTGGATTTGGTTTTTAAAATTTAAAATCTTTGAATATAATCCTTAACATTTCTTTCTCTTTCAAATATGGTCCCTAGGCCTGTTAGTTAACAGTTAATAATGTTAAATATCATAAAAATTAGCATTTTACTCGCATTAGCCACCTATTTAATTTATCTTTTAAACTATAGTATTATTCTTATTAAAGAAAATTTTATATTTTTATTTTTAAAATATTTTTATTTTTTATATTATTTTTTTAATTTATTTATTAATAATATTATTATTTAATAAAAAACGTTTTAAATACACAAATAAAAAACTTTTTAAAACATGTTTTCTAAATGTTTGGTTTTTAAACCGTTCGTTTTCTATACATCATTCTAAAACTATCTGATTATTTAAACTTTTTTTAACTCGTTAGTTTTCTAAAGTTATTTTTCTAAAACCATTCATTTTTTAAAACATCTTTTCCTAAACAAATTCGTAGTTTTTTTTTTTTAAACAATTCAGTTTTAAACGTTTTTATAAAAAAAACATTTTTATAAAGGTTTAAAAAACCCTGCATATTGGTTTAAAAAAGTTTAAAAACCAAACATTTAAAAGAAGAAATTTTTAAAATATTTTTTATTTGTGTATTAAATAATAAACATACTTATAATAAAATAAAGAGTAAAATGCTATTTTCGTCCCTGACATTTTGTTAAATTTGTCATTTCAATCCAAAAAAATTTTTTTTTTGTCATTTCAGTCACTATAATTTACTAAATATTGTCATTTTCATCCATTCCACTAACACCGTTATTACTCTGTTAAAACTCCGTTAAAACCCCGTTAAATATAAGGGCATTTTAGTCTTTCTCAACACCCTAATTATCCAATCAAAACAAATTAATTAATTAATATTCAATTAAAACTAAAAAACATATGAAGCGACTCGTGAGACCGGCCGCTTTGATTAATTCTAACACATGTCGTTCTATTAAGGTCTGCTGTGATATTTCAATTAATCTTCACGTTTTGTTTGAACGTGCACTGTTGTTCGATTGAGGTCTACTGTTGTTAGGGGTGTTCAAATTCGGATATCCGAAATTTCGGATAGTGGTTTTCACTATCCGAATCCGAATCCGAAACTTCGGATATCCGAAATTTCGGATTCGGATTCGGATATCCGAATTTCAAAAAAAAATTGTATTATTTAATAAATTTTATTGAAATTCTTTTCATATTTCCAAAGTTTTTATTAAAATATCCGAAATATCTGAAAATATCCGAAATATTTAATTCATATTTAATATTTTTAAATTTTTATAAAAATATTTTGGATATTTCGGATATCCGAAATATCCGAAAATTCTCAAAATCGCTATCCGAATCCGAATCCGAAATTTCGGATATCCGAATTTCGGATTTTTGGATATTTCGGATTCGGTTTCGGATTCGGATATTTTTGAACACCCCTAACTGTTGTCACCTTTTATTTTATTGAGGTCTACTATTGTCACGTTCAAAGACCTCAATCAAATAAAGCATGTCAACAACAAACCTTAATCCTACAACAAACCTCAATCAAATAACGGTATAATTCCAATAAAACATAAAGATTAATTGAAATCCTACGGCGGAGCTCAACCGAACAACATGGGTTAGAGTTAATTGAAGCTTTTAAATCAAAGCGTCTGGTCTCACTAGTCGTTTCATTTGTTTTTTAGTTTTAATTGAATATTAATTGATTAATTTGTTTTAATTGGATAATTAGAGTGTTCAAAAAGACTAAAATTCTATCATATTTAACGGAGTTTTAACGAAGTTTTAATGGTGTTAGTGGAGTGAATAAAAATGACAACATTTGGTAAATTACAGTGACTGAAATGGCAAAAAAAAGTTTTTGGATTGAAATGACAAATTCAACAAAACGTCAGGGACGAAAATAGCAGATTACTCTAAAATAAAATATAAATTACATTGATGATCCCTACAAGTAAAATAGTTATTTTGACAAATTTAACATCACTAACTAAACTAACAGAGTATGGACCATTGATGAAAGATAAATATAACAAATGTTTTCGGAACCGGATCGGACGTCGAACTGGACGCCTTACTGGTTTGGTGGTCGGACCGGTCGGACCGGATTTAAGAAACGGATGACGTCATAATTATATATATAGTATATTATATATATAGTTATATATATAATTAAATATAAGTAATTTATATATGTATTTTATAGTTATATATAAAACTTAACTATATTTTTATATCCAACATACTAATTTATGGTTCAACACCCCGTTTTTACCCATTAAAATCAAAAAAATAAAAAAAAATAAAAAAAAATGCAAAATCCGGTCCGAACCGGTCCGGTTTCCCGGTCCGACCAGCGGTTCGGGATGAACCGGCCGGTTCGACCGCCCATAAACGATTCGATGAGAACCGGACCGGCCACCCAGCCGATCCCCGGTCGAACCGGTCCGACCCGGTCTCAAAAACACTGTTATATAACATTAGAAACTATATTTGTAATTTTAAAACTTTAAGTATTACTCTAAAATTTAATTTAGTTTTATCTTTTTATTATGTGGCATGTCCCATACAAAAATATGTTTAATAATTAGGTATTAAAAACCGACTCTTAAAATTTTTCGACACCCATCAAAAAAGTTCCTAGGTCCACTAAAACTTCTAGGCGAATAAAAAGTAGAGTTAAATGCTTTTTGTCTCTAGTTTTGTGTTATTTTTTCATTTCACTACTTGTGTTTTAGTTTTTACGGTTTTAGTACCCGTGTGTAAAAAAATTACCAAAACAATCATTCCATCCAAATCACTAGATAACGTCCGTTACTACTAGGAGTAAAATAGTCATTTCGTTTGGTATATTGCTATTTTCTTCTCTTGTTTTATATCATTTTTGTTATTTTAGTACTCGCGATCAATTACATTCACGTTCAAACTTTCTTCTTCTTTACCATGATCATTTCTTCTTCTTCAAAACCACTAATGATAATTTAAGTATGATTATTATATTTATTTGATTTTAAAACTTTCAAAAACAGTGGCACGCTACGTGTTTTTGTTAATGGTTGTATAATTTATCGTTAGGCTGTGTAGCAAGTTTTTTGTCTAGTTTTATTGTTAGGTTTTCAATTTCTCTATTGCCTAACTTGTTTTCAAGACTTCTTCATACATTTTTTGCACCGGTTTGTTTTGTTTTTGTTCTTATGTGGTTTTTTCTTGCGTCCACGCATGTGGCTTCTTTTTCTTTACTTCTTTTTTCCGCTTTGTGACTTTGTCTTTTCCCTATTCTTTTTTATTAATAATTCATCACAACGCTTATCAAGGACGGGAAATCACCAATAGCGAAAAACTAAGACGATATCCCAGATATGATTATTAAGATTATCCAAAGTAGTCTAGAATGAGGAGGTGACACAAAATGATCGGTTGGGTACTATGAATAAAGTTCCTTTCTATTATTAACTAGCAAGTTCACATCCGCATGATGCCTTGGATAAAATGCATATTAAAAAACAAAGAACTTTATTTACACCAGAATATATTATAAAATAAGAAAAGTTTATTTACAACAATATTAACTTTAATAACTAGCTAAAACACTAACATCTCCAAAAACAAAAACATATCGCAACATATAAGTGTATTTAATCTAGAAAGCTAAAAAATTTTGAGCTTAACATGTGTCATCCGGGTCTCTGATGAATCCTAAAACAAATCGAGATTGTGTATATATGAGTGTAGTATCGAATGGTATAAGAATCTACGCATATGAATAATCTGAAGGGAAGAATTGCAAACATTTGTAGAGTTGGATTGGTCGTGCTGAATAAGAAGAAAGAACGAACGTGAATATAATTGATCACAAGTACTGAAATGACAAATATGATATAAAACGAGGGACGAAAATAACAATTTACTAAAGGAAATGATCATCTTAACCCCTCGTAACGGACTTTATCTTGGGATTTGGACGAAATGACTATTTTAGTAATTTTTTTAAAACACAGAAACTGAAATCGCAAAAACTAAAACACAAGTACTGAAATGGCAAAAACAACATAAACCAGTGACAAAAAAAGCATTTAACTCTAAAAAGTAACATTTGCTAATTTATTAAAGGTTTTAACGAGAAATAATCATTGCTATCTAGAGTCTGTAACGATACAAAATCAAAATGATATGTTCTGGTATTGATTGCCTATCATAACTGTATCTGTCTTGAACTTTGCACGTATGCTTTTCTATAAGATATTTTAAGATTTTTACAAATCATTTGTTATACCGAAATGAGAGAGAAATAAAATGTGCCACGTAGGCGGGAGGAATATCTCCTTTTATACTCGCTAAACCTGTGTAATTGTCGAGTCAGGCTGTGAGGTGGGGAGGTTGTGGACTATTGTTAAAATTTTTAGAGTATTTTACTTTTAATAATAAAAATTGTTACTTATTAGCCGACAATAATTCATATTATCAGTTTGAACGGTGAGACTCCCAACTTTTAGTTTTATTACAACCAACAGTTCAAATAACATAATTTTCATACGTTCATACTCGATTTATATCTATTTTAGGCTCAATTATGCTTTTTTTTATTTCGTTCATAATCATTATTATGAATGAAATCGAGTGAAAATCAAACGTAAATATTTGATAATTATGTTACTAGAACCGTTGTTAGTAATAAAAGTGGAACCGGCCACATAAACAGTATGGATTATTATGAGTAAATGAGTAATAGTTTGGATTATTAAAATCTAATTTGCCTAATTTTTAATGCACTTTATTGATTATTTTTAAACAATTAATATTAAATATTTTTAAACAATTACTTATCATCCGAAATATCGATCCAAACACGTAGCAAAACTGTTTATAAGACCCCATAAATGCTCTAACTCTAAAAATAACTTTTTTTAATTATAAAATTTATATTTAAATATTTAAAGAAAAAAAAGACAATGAAAAAAACAAATGAATAAAAATTACCCGCTAAAATCAGAATAAGCCTTAAATTAAATCTAATAATAAAAAATGTAGTAAAAGAAATGATGTGGTGTTATAATGTGACTAGTCCAGTCAATCTTTTGTTTTCACTTCTAATTATGTGTCTGGTAATACTTACTTAAACAATGCATATTTATATTATGTATAAATCAGAGAATAAATGATAAATGCATTTGATATTGTATTTAATAATTCAGGAAACAAACAATTATAATAAAATAGCAGGTAAACGTGAAACAACCTGCGTCCCAACCAAAAATCAAAAGTAAAATTCTTGGTATCATCTCAAAAGTAACATAAAAAACCATCTACCATACATCCCTTTTAACCCAATGTTCCTTGCTATCATACAACCAAAAACCATCTGTTCTCACCTCCCAAATACAATCTTTATTAAACCCCCCGACACAATCTACACTACCAGCCTCAAAAATTGTAACATCTTTTTCTGTTGACCCCGTTTTGAAATGACAGTAGTAAATCAACTCGATAGCCGCCGCTATCGTTGTCTCCTGGCCCGGTTGAAGTATAATATCATCAAACAATTCGTCTACCGATTCACACCAAAACTTTAGATTTTTAAATCTCTGTCTTTGATGTGGATGGTGTACTTGGGGCGAGCTGCCGGAGGTGGTGATGGTGGGTGTTGCGGTGGGGTGGCCACGCACCACTGCGGTGCCAGAAGAAAAAGCAACAAAGCAAGGGATGTCATGGACTTGATCATTGTTTTTAATTTTGTTTTAACGTTTAAGTTTGATATTGGTTATATATAAAGGTGGAACTCTATTGGTATATTGAAAATGAATGATTAAGAGTTTGTTTTTAGTTTTGTGATTAATTATTTGCTTTAGATGGTATAATGAATACGTTGTTGTCGCGTTTAAAAGATCTCATAACGATATCTTATGTAATTAATATGATGACATAAATATGTTATGTAAGTAGTGATCTTGTATTAAATAATAAATATATGTAATTTTAGAACAAATATAAAATTACTTGTTCTGTATTTTATAAAACTATTATCTATTCGGTTTAAATGAAAATTTATAACTTATGAGTTTAGAAATAGTTTGTTTTGTGGTATGAACAATTAAACTTGGCTAGTGTCGGTAGAATAGAAAAAATATATCAAGATTGAAAGTGTATTGGAAAATGATAGTAATTTAGGTCTTGGTTTGCTTAATTGTATTTCGTTTCAAATTTAATTTTTAAGAGATTTGTAGATATAGAATGTAAAACTCTTATTATTATTATTATTATTATTATTATTATTATTATTATTATTATTATTATTATTATTATTACTACTACTACTACTACTACTACTACTATTATTACAACTATTTTTACTATTATTATTACTATTATTATTACTATTATTATTACTATTATTATTATTATTATTATTATTATTATTATTATTATTATTATTATTATTATTATTATTAGTATTATTATTATTATTATTATTATTTATTATTATTATTATTATTAGTATTATTATTATTATTATTATTATATTATTATTATTATTATTATTATTATTATTATTATTATTATTATTATATTTATCCTAATTTTCAACTTTACTATGCATAAGGTGTTGCAACCTATGCTTACTGGGTTTTACTAAAAGTTGACATTTTTACTTTTAACCCAAAACTTTTCAAATTTGCAATGTTAACTCACAAAATTTGATATTCTATTTTTATCCCAAAACTTCTCATCTTTTACAATTTCACCTCATAACCTTTCTACTTTTAACTTTAATTCTCTTTACTTTTTATCTTTCACAAATTTCCATTTTATGTTTCAAGCTAAGTTTCGCAAGATAAGATGGCGCGACATGCATGTGTTATTCAGCATTTTTATGTTTTGCTTTACATTGTGTTCTAGATTTTTTGAACTTTATGACGCCACATGCATGTATGGTATAACGTTTTTACGCCTATTTTTTCTCGTTATACTATATTTAGCAGAATAGCTTAATTATTTTCCATTAACACATATTACTTATTGGGTTATGGAATGAAATCATTTAACGTTTACTAGTGTTTCCCTGAAAATCAAATTTATCATTAACTAGTTTTAGTAAAGTAGTATCTTACACGAACGAATAAATAAAATATTAAACAAAATAAAAGTTTATTAATTATAAAATGATATGCTAAGATAATATATGATTGAATTTACGTATGATTAAGGAATATAAGTAATAAAACAATGACATTAACTTTTTTTTCATAAATTTTGTTGTATTTCCCAAAATAACTAAACATTTTGTTTCAAAATAAACCGTTTAAAAAATATATATCATTTTAAAATTCTCCTTAGTATAATTCCTAATTTTTATTATTTTTGTTTTATAAAAATTTTAACTTTTTAAAAAGACATTTTTTTAAAATATTTCGTATTTTAAAAAAAGTCTGATGTTTTGGAAAAGTTTCTTATATTATAAATTTTGTTTCATTAGAAATAACATAATAAAAATGATCTCATTTTTAATCTATTACAAAACTATTTAAATCTAAAAGGAGTTAATTAATATTATTAGCAATTAATATGATTACTTAATAGCATAGAAAAACAAGAAAATTTTGATGAGAAGAAAATATAAAGCTGTCACGTATCCTACTTAGTTACTCTTTTATATTATTAGAAATATTACTATTATATTTATGTGGTTTTAAAAGTAGGCGGAATAGTAGCAACCACCTCAATACTAACCGGATATTTACATTTTCATTTCTGTCCTTAGTCAGGTTGATATGTTGTTGAGATGTTATGTTCTGTCTTTCTTGTTACTATTAAATGAGAAAACGTTATGAATAGTAAACTACTAGTATTCAAGGTGGTTTTGAGTTCAAATTTATCAAAATAAAATAAAAGAAAAGCCATTTAATAAAACATTTAAAGGATACAAAATATACACGTGATTACTTTAATATTAAATATCTTAAATTTTATTTATACTACGATATAATACATATTTTGGATAACAATGTAATTTTAATCAATTTTTAAGACGCTTAAGAACAATGTTGTTGTATTTGATACAAGTGATTAGGCATACACAACTTGTTATTTACAACTTTGTCCCTCCATATAGTATTATAGATATGTATGCTATCCAATATTGGATAAAAAAGAAAGCAAAATAAGAGTTCCAACACCAATAAAAGATGATACATTGATTTGAGGGGAAACAATCTCAAGTTTTGCGCATCCTTTATTATGTAAGGCCATGAAAAAGATCGTTAAGATTTTAAATTGTTATTTGTTTTTATTTTTATCTGATTCGTCTCCGGTTTATATGGTTGGGTTTGAACTCGGTTCTCCCTAAGTCCGTGTTAACATGGTAAATACGTCTTGTTTAAGTTTGAATTATTTTTTAAAACTTATAAATTTATTTTATTTGGTTTATAAAAGTCTATTGATATTTTACCATAGTAATCAATTAGTTTTTATCTTCAACTTCAAATTCTAAAAAATTTTGATTTACAAGAGAGACAACGTTTGTACGTCGACATTTAAGATCTCGAAGGATATTAACAATTCTCTGATACCGATTATGACTTAATTATAAAATTATTTATAGACAACTATCTACAGAGTTAGAAAAGATGATATCCTGTCACATAGCGTGGGTGTAACTACTAATATTTTATAAAGCATTTGAGATGAACAATTGGTAATTTTCTTAAAAGTCTAAGACACTTAAGAAAAGAGTGATTGAACTTAGTATATGTGTTGAGGCATAAGTAACTCACCATTTACAATTCCGTCCCTCTTACGATTATTTATTTCTATCTCACATTGGACAAACAACAAAGCCAATGAGGATTTAACTATTATAAAAAGGGTCCATGATATCTAGGAGAAACCTGTATTGATGTGCGCTGTATTGATGTGCGCTTATTGTGCGTGGTTATGTGTATTTTTGGTGCATGACCAAGAAAAAGTTGATGTTTCATAATTTGTTCTACATAGTCTGGATTGATTTTTCTATTTCACATAGCCGGTTTTGATCCCGGTTAACCTCGTTTGTAAATAACCTCCTGGCATCTTAAAAAGTAGAGTTAAATGCTTTTTGTCTCAAGTTTTGTATTGTTTTTTTCATTTCAATACTTGTGTTTTAGTTTTTACGGTTTTAATACCCGTGTGTAAAAAAAATTACCAAAACAATCGTTCCGTCCAAATCCCTAGATAACGTCCATTACTACCGTGAGTAAAATAGTCATTTCGTTTAGTAAATTGCTATTTTCTTCTCTTTTTTTATATCATTTTTGTTATTTCAGTACTCGCGATCAATCACATTCACGTTCAAACTTTCTTCTTCTTCACCACGATCATTTCTTCTTCTTCAACACCACTAATGATAATTTAAGTATGATTATTATATTTATTTGATTTTAAAACTTTCAAAAACAGTGGCACGCTGTGTGTTTTTGTTAATGGTTTTATAATCTATCGTTAGGCTGTGTAGCAAGTTTTTTGTATAGTTTGTTTGTTAGGTTTTCAATTTCTCTATTGCCTAACTTGTTTTCAAGACTTTTTCATACATTTTTTGCACCGGTTTGTTTTGTTTTTGTTCTTATGTGGTTTTTCCTTGCGTCCATGCATGTGGCTTCTTTTTCTTTACTTCGTTTTTCCGCTTGTGACTTTGTCTTTTCCCTGTTCATTTTTATTAATAATTCATCACAACGCTTATCAAGGACGGGAAATCACCAATGGCGAAAAACTAAGACGCTATCCCAGATATGATTATTAAGATTATCTAAAGTAGTCTAGAAGAAGGAGGTGACACAAAATGATCGGTTGGGTACTATGAATAAAGTTCGTTTTTATTATTAACTAGCAAGTTCACATCCGCATGATGCCTTGGATAAAATGCATATTAAAAAACAAAAAACTTTATTTACTCCGGAATATATTATAAAATAAGAAAAGTTTATTTACAACAATATTAACTTTAATAACTAGCTAAAACACTAACATCTCAAAAAACAAAAACATATCGCCAAATATAAGTGTATTTAATCTAGAAAGCCAAAAAATTTTGACCTTAACATGTGTCATCCAGGTCTCTGATGAATCGTAAAACAAATCGAGATTGAGTATATATGTGTGTGGTATCGAATGGTATAAGAATCTACGCATATGAATAATCTTAAGGGAAGAATTGCAAATCTTTGTAGAGTTGGATTGGTTGTGCTGAATAAGAAGAAAGAACGAATATGAATATGATTGATCACAAGTACTGAAATGACAAATATGATATAAAACGAGGGACGAAAATAACAATTTACTAAAGGAAATGATCATCTTACCCCCTAGTAACGGACTTTATCTTGGGATTTGGACGAAATGACTATTTTAGTAATTTTTTTAAAACACAGAAACTGAAATCGCAAAAACTAAAACACAAGTACTGAAATGACAAAAACAACATAAACCAGTGACAAAAAAAACATTTAACTCTAAAAAGTAACATATGCTAATTTATTAAAGGTTTTAACGAGAAATAATCATTGCTATCTAGAGTCTCTAACGATACAAAATCAAAATGATATGTTCTGGTATTGATTGCCTATCATAACTGGATCTGTCTTGAACTTTGCACGTACGCTTTTCTATAAGATATTTTAAGATTTTTACAAATCATTTGTTATACCGAAATGAGAGAGAAATAAAATGTGCCACGTAGGCGGGAGGAATTTCTCCTTTTATACTCGCTAAACCTGTGTAATTGTCGAGTCAGGCTGTGAGGTGGGGAGGTTGTGGACTATTGTTAAAATTTTTAGAGTATTTTATTTTTAATAATAAAAATAGTTACTTATTAGCCGACAATAATTCATATTATCAGTTTGAACGGTGAGACTCCCAACTTTTAGTTTTATTACAACCAACAGTTCTAATAACATAATTTTCATACGTTCATACTCGATTTATATCTATTTTAGGCTCAATTATGCTTTTTTTATTTCGTTCATAATCATTATTATAACTGAAATCGAGTGAAAATCAAACGTAAATATTTGATAATTATGTTACTAGAACCGTTGTTAGTAATAAAAGTGGAACCGGCCACATAAACAGTATGGATTATTATCAGTAAATGAGTAATAGTTTGGATTATTAAAATCTAATTTGCCTAATTTTTAATGCATTTTATTGATTATTTTTAAACAATTAATATTAAATATTTTTAAACAATTACTTATAATCCGAAATATCGATCCAAACACGTAGCAAAACTGTTTATAAGACCCCATAAATGCTCTAACTCTAAAAATAACTTTTTTTAATTATAAAACTTATATTTAAATATTTAAAGAAAAAAAAGACCGTGAAAAAAACAAATGAATAAAAGTTACCCGACAGAAATCAGAATAAGCCTTAAATTAAATCTAATAATAAAAAATGCAATAAAAGAAATGATGTGGTGTTATAATGTGACTAGTCCAGTCAACCTTTTGTTTTCACTTCTAATTATGTGTCTAGTAATACTTACTTAAACAATGCATATTTATATTATGTATAAATCAGAGAATAAATGATAAATGCATTTGATATTGTATTAAATATTTCAGGAAACAAACAATTATAATAAAATAGCAGGTAAACGTGAAACAACATGCGTCCCAACCAAAAATCAAGAATATCATAAATGTAAACAATTATGAATTCGCTATAAGGAATGAAAATATCATTCATAATATTCTGAAATTCAGATGGGGCATTTTTTAAACCGAATGGCATTACATTCCATTCGTAGTGCCCAATAGGTACGGTGAAAGCAGTTTTGTACCTATCTTGTTCATCAATCTGAATCTGCCAATAGCCTGATTTTAAATCAAACTTTGAAAATATATTGGCTTTATATAATTTATTTAATAAATCTTTTTTATTAGGTATAGGATACCTAATCCATTTTAAAACCTTATTAAGCGGTTTATAATTTATCACCGGTCTTGGTGCTCCTCTTTCCTGCTATGAATGTTTATTTACATAAAAAGCAGTACAAGACCATGGAGATTTAGAATTTCTGATTAAATTCTTATCAAGAAGAGATTTTATTTCTTTTTTGCATAATTCCATATATTCGGAATTCATTTGACACGGACGTGCCTTAGTCGGAATTTGACTTTCCTTAAAATCTTCTTCATACGGAAGAAAAACAATATGTTTCTTTCTATCCCAGAAAGCATTGGGATGATCATTACAAATTTGTAAACTAAATTGATGTTCAATTAATTTAATCTTTTCTTGTAATTTGGGTTTTCCCAAATTTTCTTTTATTGACAAAGAAAATATTTCTTTTTGCAAAAATTCTATCTGGTTTATTTTTGCTTTTAACAGATCTTGTTTTATATTGTTTAAAGATCTAGTAATAGGATTGGTAATAAATTGAAAAGTAATTTCTTTTTCTTGATAGACTCCAGTTATTCCGGTTCTATCTACTTTTATTAATGGAAAGATTTTATCAAAAAATGGTGTACCAAGTATTACCTGGTTTGACAAATATTTTACTAGTACAAAGCTTGTACTAATACACGTGTTATCTTTACAGATATATGCTTTAGGTATTTTATAATTTACCTCTAGTTTTCCTTTCCCAGCATGGCTGAGACCATGGTTAGTCCTGTGATAGTATTTCATCGGGACTAATCCTTCTTGAATACAATTTAAATCTGCACCACTATCAAATAGTGCAATAACTTCTATAAAGAAATCTTCTCCTATGAGAAGTTTTATTCTCCCATACCATTTTTGGGAGGTGACTATTTCCATTATACTTTGTAAATACGATTCCTGTTCCTCTTTATGAGGAAGAACTACGGATGGGTTTTCAAGACATATAATTCTTTTTTCTAAATCTGTATTACCCTTTTGTAATTGTTTTATTTCTATTTTTAGATTATCAATCTCTTTTCTTAATTCTATTAAGTATTTTTTCCCTATCTTCTGCGGATAAATAATTATCCCACCAGCCTTTTAATTGGCCAATAAAACCTGCTACAATCATATTAGCTGTGGTAATTGTGGGGACAAGGTTCGAACCTATCCAGGATGTTAGTGTGGGAGGTCGACCGCGTGGGGACCCCCTTTGCCCATAAGCCAAGAGAGCGTCGTGGCGTTTTAAGGGTCTGTCCATTACTGGTCACATACTAGCCCCCTGGAAATGGCTGAGTAAAATCGCCTATAACAACCAACCTTATCTTTCGAATTCTAATCTCTGCTTCAGACCTAATATCAATTTGTTTATATTTTGTTGTTGTTGTTTTAATGGGTTTTTGCTCTTTATCCCATAAGGTCCTGCCTTTTGTGGTATCAGAGCCATGATCTCATTTTTGTAAATAATAAAAATAAACAGCCGTATCAATCAGTTGAGTCTTGTGTGTTTGTTTTAACACTTATCAAATATATTCAAATGAATATATTACGATCTGAAGATACTGTTAAAAACAGTATTGAAGAGGAGTATGATATACCCCATAATTTAGAATTGCTAAATAAATGGACAATTCCAAAAATTGATTATAAATTGATTTATAAATTAGGTACTTTTGAGAAAATAGGTCTCAAACAAGTTGTTAAAACAACGGAAGAAACATTTTCTTTAAATAAAGATGAAATGGTAGTAAAATTACTATCAAACAGAGATTTGAATACGTATAAAAAAGATTATAAATTTATCCATATTGGATTAGTCCAAATTGCTTTCAAACCTCTAACATTAGAAGGTTTACCAGAGAGTTTTGTAGCAGCTCTTAGAGATGCTAGAAATCTCAATTAGAAACAATCCCTTATGGGAATAATCCAATCTAGTCTGGCACATGGACCAGTCTATTTTAATGTTTATCCAAATCTACAATTATCTTTGTCTGATGTTAATATTACAAATGCTTTAACATTAAATGTTAAAACAAATGGTTATAATTATGCCCCAGGATCTGAGGTAATATGTGTTTGCTATAGGATTTATTACAAGCCTTTGTTTACTTTAAATCCTAATTGCAAAATGGTAGATAAACCATTAAATGAAACAATTGTCATAGAAACTAACTTCGGTAAATCTGAAGTTACCACTAGGAGAAAAATAAAGTGGGAAGAAATTAACTTTCCTGAAAATTGGGTTATAGAAAAATCTACCCCAACAAATCAATATATAGATAACAATCCGATAAATATATCTCAAACCTCAAAAGGTTTAGTTCAAATACAATTTGATAATATCAAACAAAAACATGAACCATCTTTGATAAGGTCAAATTCTTCATATTATCATATATCTCCCATAGATTATATGGTTAAAAGTCCTTCTAGGGCGTCTACTTCAAGAGTCAGGGAAAATTTTCCTGAGAAAAAAGTAGAAGAATTAAGAATAATTTTTGATAATATTGTAAGAGGATTTAAACAAACAGATTCGGAACTAACCGAGTCAGAAATAAATTTCATATAATATGGAATATAAAGAAAAATTAGATTTTTCAAAAGGATCTCCTGGAAATCTCTAAGGAATTCTACTTGCCAAAATGGGAAGTATTCAGAAATTGGTTTTTCAAAAATTTTGGAAAAACAGATACAGAATTCTTTCAAAAAGAATTTTATACAGATTTATCTGAGAAAAATGAGGTTATACCTTTTGTTCCATGGTTTATAGAAAAATACACTGAAAGTATAATTTCAGAAATTGAAAGACAATTTAACATAAATGGCAATATTGTGTCAAATGTTTTCCCTCCTTCAAATGGTATCAAAATTGAAAAACAGGGAGAGGAAAGATATTATCAAGCTTTTCAAAAATTACTGGAAGGTAATACTTTGTCAGTAACAATTAGTCACATAAATGATTTGATAAGACAAAATAACTTTTCAAATCTATACCTAATTATATTAGGAGAACAATTGCAAGATATTTCAAAGAAAATGGATAAAATTTTATCTCATTTAAAAGAAAAACAGAATATCATAATAAATGATAAAAAGAAAGAAATTATTGCTACTCCGAGTATACAATTACCCCCGAGAGTAGTAGATTTTAAAACAAAATCTGAAGAGAATTTAATTCATACATTAAATGAATCAATTAATGTCTTAAAAAATCTCAGAATCAATACATTAAGTGATTTTGAGAAAGATATAAATGAAGAAAATTATAAACAAAAAATAAATGAAGAGATAAATAAATTATCTAAGTTCGCAGATAAGCCAACCCAAAGGATGTATTACTATCCTAGGCCTACTCCACAGGATGTTCTAATAGAAGAACAAGAATACGTAATTAATAATTCGTATAGTGGGAAAATGATTTATGAATGGAATATTGATGGTCAAACAGAGAGTCAGATTTATAAGACTGTCCATAGGATGCTTATGTATGCAACCATATGTCAGAATAATAGAAATCCGACTAAAACCATAGCCAATATGATTGTAGCAGGTTTTACTGGCCAATTGAAAGGCTGGTTGGATAATTATTTATCCGCAGAAGATAGGAAAAAAATACTTAATAGTATTAAGGAAGAAGATAATACTACTGAAAATAATTCAGTATATACATTGATAGTTAACATTATAGAGCATTTTACAGGCAGATGGTCTGATAATTCTGAAAATATCAGAACTCTTCTACAAAATCTTAAGTATAGAACCCTTACATCTTTTAGATGGTATAAAGATACATTCCTAAGTAGAGTAATGGAACTACCAGAGTCTAATAGCTCGCATTGGAAGTCTAAGTTTATAGATGGTCTTCCTCACCTATTTGCAGAAAGAGTAAGAAATAACTTACGAAAAGAAGGAAAAATAAATTATGATGATTATACATACGGGAAGCTAATAGGAACCTGTATACAGGAAGGATTAAATCTGTGCAATGAAATTAAGTTGAATCAACAGATTAAGAAACACTCTTTAAATGAAAAGAGGCAATTAGGTCAATTTTGTGATCAATTTGCAATGGAAGATAAGAAATTAGTATCTTCTAATCGTAAGAAAACTAGGAAACAATCAAACCCATATAAGGATTTGAAAAAGAAAAGGAAAAGAATAGATAAAAGTAGAAAATACTCTAAGGAAGATAGGAATAATAAATTCCTAGATAAACCTAAGCTAATATGCAGAAAATGTAAGAAATACGGTCATACAGCAAAAACTTGCTGGGTTAGGAAAAAGCTTAATAAGCTAGAAGATGAAGATTTAAAAAATAAAATCTCAGAGATATTATTGGATTCAGATACTGAATCTGATATTCAATTATCTTCAAATGAAGATTTAAATATCTTAGAAAAATCTTTTAACTCTTCTGAAGAAGAGAATTGTTGTAATAAAAATTGTTGTTCTTCTGATATTGAAGAAGAAAATCTTTATCAAATAATTTCACAATTCCAAAATATGGAATTAAATGTTTTAACAAGTGAAATTATAGATTTATTAAAAGTAATAAATGACCCGAATACAAAAGAGAAAATAATCTCTTCGTATTTAAAAAATTATGAAGAAGGTGAGTCATCTAACTCACAGAATGATTCAAAACCATTCACATTAGCTGAATTTAAAAATCAGTTAAACAAAAGGAGTATTCATAAAAATCCTTTTGATATAAAGGAATTAAGAAAAGAGATTGATAATCTAAAAATAGAAATAAAACAATTACAAGAGAGTAATACAGATTTAGAAAAAAGAATTATATGTCTTGAAAACCCATCCGTAGTTCTTCCTCATAAAGAGGAACAGGAATCGTATTTACAAAGTATAATGGAAATAGTCACCTCCCAAAAATGGTATGGGAAAATAAAACTTCTCATAGGAGAAGATTTCTTTATAGAAGTTATTGCACTATTTGATAGTGGTGCAGATTTAAATTGTATTCAAGAAGGATTAGTCCCGATGAAATACTATCACAGGACTAACCATGGTCTCAGCCATGCTGGGAAAGGAAAACTAGAGGTAAATTATAAAATACCTAAAGCGTATATCTGTAAAGATAACACGTGTATTAGTACAAGCTTTGTACTAGTAAAAGATTTGTCAAACCAAGTAATACTTGGTACACCATTTTTTGATAAAATCTTTCCATTAATAAAAGTAGATAGAACCGGAATAACTGGAGTCTATCAAGGAAAAGAAATTACTTTTCAATTTATTACCAATCCTATTACTAGATCTTTAAACAATATAAAACAAGATCTGTTAAAAGCAAAAATAAAGCAGATAGAATTTTTGCAAAAAGAAATATTTTCTTTGTCAATAAAAGAAAATTTGGGAAAACCCAAATTACAAGAAAAGATTAAATTAATTGAACATCAATTTAGTTTACAAATTTGTAATGATCATCCCAATGCTTTCTCGGATAGAAAGAAATTATTGCTACTCCGAGTATACAATTACCCCCGAGAGTAGTAGATTTTAAAACAAAATCTGAAGAGAATTTAATTCATACATTAAATGAATCAATTAATGTCTTAAAAAATCTCAGAATCAATACATTAAGTGATTTTGAGAAAGATATAAATGAAGAAAATTATAAACAAAAAATAAATGAAGAGATAAATAAATTATCTAAGTTCGCAGATAAGCCAACCCAAAGGATGTATTACTATCCTAGGCCTACTCCACAGGATGTTCTAATAGAAGAACAAGAATACGTAATTAATAATTCGTATAGTGGAATAATGATTTATGAATGGAATATTAATGGTCAAACAGAGAGTCAGATTTATAAGACTGTCCATAGGATGCTTATGTATGCAACCATATGTTAGAATAATAGAAATCCGAGTAAAACCATAGCCAATATGATTGTAGCAGGTTTTACTGGCCAATTAAAAGGCTGGTTGGATAATTATTTATCCGCAGAAGATAGGGAAAAAAATACTTAATAGTATTAAAGAAGAAGATAATACTACTGAAAATAATTCAGTATATACATTGATAGTTAACATTATAGAGCATTTTACAGGCAGATGGTCTGATAATTCTGAAAATATCAGAACTCTTCTACAAAATCTTAAGTGTAGAACCCTTACATCTTTTAGATGGTATAAAGATACATTCCTAAATAGAGTAATGGAACTCCGAGAGTCTAATAGCTCGCATTGGAAGTCTAAGTTTATAGATGGTGTTCCTCACCTATTTGCAGAAAAAGTAAGAAATAACTTACGAAAAGAAGGGAAAATAAATTATGATGATTATACATACGGGAAGCTAATAGGAACCTGTATACAGGAAGGATTAAATCTGTGCAATGAAATTAAGTTGAATCAACAGATTAAGAAACACCCTTTAAATGAAAAGAGGCAGTTAGGTTAATTTTGTGATCAATTTGCAGTGGAAGATAAGAAATTAGTATCTTCTAATCCTAAGAAAACTAGGAGACAATCAAACCCATATAAGGATTTGAAAAAGAAAAGGAAAAGAATAGATAAAAGTAGAAAATACTCTAAGGAAGATAGGAATAATAAATTCCTAGATAAACCTAAGCTAATATGCAGAAAATGTAAGAAATACGGTCATACAGCAAAAACTTGCTGGGTTAGAAAGAAGCTTAATAAGCTAGAAGATGAAGATTTAAAAAATAAAATCTCAGAAATATTATTGGATTCAGATACTGAATCTGATATTCAATCCCAATTATCTTCAAATGAAGATTTAAATATCTTAGAAGAATCTTTTAACTCTTCTGAAGAAGAGAATTGTTGCAATAAAAATTGTTGTTCTTCTGATATTGAAGAAGAAAATCTTTATCAAATAATTTCACAATTCCAAAATATGGAATTAAATGTTTTAACAAGTGAAGTTATAGATTTATTAAAAGTAATAAATGACCCGAATACAAAAGAGAAAATAATCTCTTCGTAATTAAAAAATTATGAAGAAGGTGAGTCATCTAACTCACAGAATGATTCAAAACCATTCACATTAGCTGAATTAAAAAATCAGTTAAACAAAAGGAATATTCATAAAAATCCTTTTGATATAAAGGAATTAAGAAAAGAGATTGATAATCTAAAAATAGAAATAAAACAATTACAAGAGAGTAATACAGATTTAGAAAAAAGAATTATATGTCTTGAAAACCCATCCGTAGTTCTTCCTCATAAAGAGGAACAGGAATCGTATTTACAAAGTATAATGGAAATAGTCACCTCCCAAAAATGGTATGGGAAAATAAAACTTCTCATAGGAGAAGATTTCTTTATAGAAGTTATTGCACTATTTGATAGTGGTGCAGATTTAAATTGTATTCAAGAAGGATTAGTCCCGATGAAATACTATCACAGGACTAACCATGGTCTCAGCCATGCAGGGAAAGGAAAACTAGAGGTAAATTATAAAATACCTAAAGCGTATATCTGTAAATATAACACGTGCATTAGTACAAGCTTTGTACTAATAAAAGATTTGTCAAACCAAGTAATACTTGGTACACCATTTTTTGATAAAATCTTTCCATTAATAAAAGTAGATAGAACCGGAATAACTGGAGTCTATCAAGGAAAAGAAATTACTTTTCAATTTATTACCAATCCTATTACTAGATCTTTAAACAATATAAAACAAGATCTGTTAAAAGCAAAAATAAACCAGATAGAATTTTTGCAAAAAGAAATATTTTCTTTGTCAATAAAAGAAAATTTGGGAAAACCCAAATTACAAGAAAAGATTAAATTAATTGAACATCAATTTAGTTTACAAATTTGTAATGATCATCCCAATGCTTTCTCGGATAGAAAGAAATTATTGCTACTCCGAGTATACAATTACCCCCTAGAGTAGTAGATTTTAAAACAAAATCTGAAGAGAATTTAATTCATACATTAAATGAATCAATTAATGTCTTAAAAAATCTCAGAATCAATACATTAAGTGATTTTGAGAAAGATATAAATGAAGAAAATTATAAACAAAAAATAAATGAAGAGATAAATAAATTATCTAAGTTCGCAGATAAGCCAACCCAAAGGATGTATTACTATCCTAGGCCTACTCCACAGGATGTTCTAATAGAAGAACAAGAATACGTAATTAATAATTCGTATAGTGGAATAATGATTTATGAATGGAATATTAATGGTCAAACAGAGAGTCAGATTTATAAGACTGTCCATAGGATGCTTATGTATGCAACCATATGTCAGAATAATAGAAATCCGAGTAAAACCATAGCCAATATGATTGTAGCAGGTTTTACTAGCCAATTAAAAGGCTGGTTGGATAATTATTTATCCGCAGAAGATAGGGAAAAAAATACTTAATAGTATTAAAGAAGAAGATAATACTACTGAAAATAATTCAGTATATACATTGATAGTTAACATTATAGAGCATTTTACAGGCAGATGGTCTGATAATTCTGAAAATATCAGAACTCTTCTACAAAATCTTAAGTGTAGAACCCTTACATCTTTTAGATGGTATAAAGATACATTCCTAAATAGAGTAATGGAACTCCCAGAGTCTAATAGCTCGCATTGGAAGTCTAAGTTTATAGATGGTCTTCCTCATCTATTTGCAGAAAGAGTAAGAAATAACTTACGAAAAGAAGGAAAATAAATTATGATGATTATACATACGGGAAGCTAATAGGAACCCGTATACAGGAAGGATTAAATCCGTGCAATAAAATTAAGTTGAATCAACAGATTAAGAAACACTCTTTAAATGAAAAGAGGCAGTTAGGTCAATTTTGTGATCAATTTGCAGTGGAAGATAAGAAATTAGTATCTTCTAATCCTAAGAAAACTAGGAGACAATCAAACCCATATAAGGATTTGAAAAAGAAAAGGAAAAGAATAGATAAAAGTAGAAAATACTCTAAGGAAGATAGGAATAATAAATTCCTAGATAACCCTAAGCTAATATGCAGAAAATGTAAGAAATACGATCATACGGCAAAAACTTGCTGGGTTAGAAAGAAGCTTAATAAGCTAGAAGATGAAGATTTAAAAAATAAAATCTCAGAAATATTATTGGATTCAGATACTGAATCTGATATTCAATCCCAATTATCTTCAAATGAAGATTTAAATATCTTAGAAGAATCTTTTAACTCTTCTGAAGAAGAGAATTGTTGCAATAAAAATTGTTGTTCTTTTGATATTGAAGAAGAAAATCTTTATCAAATAATTTCACAATTCCAAAATATGGAATTAAATGTTTTAACAAGTGAAGTTATAGATTTATTAAAAGTAATAAATGACCCGAATACAAAAGAGAAAATAATCTCTTCGTATTTAAAAAATTATGAAGAAGGTGAGTCATCTAACTCACAGAATGATTCAAAACCATTCACATTAGCTGAATTAAAAAATCAGTTAAACAAAAGGAATATTCATAAAAAGCCTTTTGATATAAAGGAATTAATAAAAGAGATTGATAATCTAAAAATAGAAATAAAACAATTACAAGAGAGTAATACAGATTTAGAAAAAAGAATTATAAGTCTTGAAAACCCATCCGTAGTTCTTCCTCACAAAGAGGAACATGAATCGTATTTACAAAGTATAATGGAAATAGTCACCTCCCAAAAATGGTATGGGAAAATAAAACTTCTCATAGGAGAAGATTTCTTTATAGAAGTTATTGCACTATTTGATAGTGGTGCAGATTTAAATTGTATTCAAGAAGGATTAGTCCCGATGAAATACTATCACAGGACTAACCATGGTCTCAGCCATGCTGGGAAAGGAAAACTAGAGGTAAATTATAAAATACCTAAAGCGTATATCTGTAAAGATAACACGTGTATTAGTACAAGCTTTGTACTAGTAAAAGATTTGTCAAACCAGGTAATACTTGGTACACCATTTTTTGATAAAACCTTTCCATTAATAAAAGTAGATAGAACCGGAATAACTGGAGTCTATCAAGGAAAAGAAATTACTTTTCAATTTATTACCAATCCTATTACTAGATCTTTAAACAATATAAAACAAGATCTGTTAAAAGCAAAAATAAACCAGATAGAATTTTTGCAAAAAGAAATATTTTCTTTGTCAATAAAAGAAAATTTGGGAAAACCCAAATTACAAGAAAAGATTAAATTAATTGAACATCAATTTAGTTTACAAATTTGTAATGATCATCCCAATGCTTTCTGGGATGGAAAGAAACATATTGTTTCTCTTCCATATGAAGAGGATTTTAAAGAAAGTCAAATTCCGACTAAGGCACGTCCGTGTCAAATGAATTCCGAATATATGGAATTATGCAAAAAAGAAATAAAATCTCTTCTTGATAAGAATTTAATCAGAAATTCTAAATCTCCATGGTCTTGTACTGCTTTTTATGTAAATAAACATTCAGAGCAGGAAAGAGGAGCACCAAGACTGGTGATAAATTATAAACCGCTTAATAAGGTTTTAAAATGGATTAGGTATCCTATACCTAACAAAAAAGATTTATTAAATAAATTATATAAAGCCAATATATTTTCAAAGTTTGATTTAAAATCAGGCTATTGGCAGATTCAGATTGATGAACAAGATAGGTACAAAACTGTTTTCACCGTACCTATTGGGCACTACGAATGGAATGTAATGCCATTCGGTTTAAAAAATGCCCCATCTGAATTTCAGAATATTATGAATGATATTTTCATTCCTTATAGCGAATTCATAATTGTTTACATTGATGATATTCTTGTATTTTCAAAAGATATTGAAACTCATTTCAAACATTTGGAAATTTTCAAAAATATAATTATGAAAAATGGTTTAGTAATATCCAAACCAAAAATGATGATTTTCCAAAACCAAAATATGGTCCTTAGATTCAAAATTAGAGGACCTAGAACACAAAGAAATAATAATTTATTGTGCTTAATGTTTTCAGCCATGATAGGCAGAGGACGTGGAAGAACCACCTCTAATAGAGGAAGGGGAGCTGGAAGAATTCTCCATCAAATGGGGAATAAGAAGCTTATAGCTTATGATAGTGCGTCATACGCATCATCCTCATCATCGACTAATAAGTCTGATGATAAACTCTATAAAGAGTTCTTAGCTTATAAAGCTGCACAACAGGGACATAACCCTGAAAAACCAGCATCATATGCTGAAGTCACTATTGATAATAGTGAAGATGAAAACTGGATTCATAATCCAAAGAAGGATGTTATACTCCTTCTAGATCAAAAAGATAAAAAATGGGATGACCAACCTTGGTTCATCATCAAAAGATATTTTGATCAGGGATACTATCCCACCGAGACTTATAAGTCCCGGATATATTATGAGGAAATCCTCAAAGCAGAAAACTGCGAAATAACCCATTATAGTGGGAGCAATAAACTAATAAGTTTTAGCAAAATTATAATTAAACAGATTATATCTGTTGAAAGCTGGGGAATATCTCCACTAAAGGATAGAGAAGTTCTCCATCCTGAAACCAAAGTCCCTTTGAGATATAATTACTGGGACTACGTAAATGCTTTTTATAAAACATTTTTATTTGAAAACCAGAATTATAAACATTCTTGGTTTATTAAGATTTGTTCAAAAACATATGAATCGGACATTCCGATTTGGTTTTACAAATGGTGGCAATCATATGGCACCACTCCAGAGATATTCATTGGAGAATCCAGAAGGTTGAAAACCTTATACACTCAATGGGTGGAGTTATCTCCTACTCTCATTGAGGCACAACACAATAATAACTTCATTGAGGGAATGGCCTCATTACACTATTTCATACAATTCAGCATTCCATGGATATGGAAGTGGATTCCAGAAACCGGTTATACCCAAGAAAATATGTTCTGCTTAAAGAGAGCATATATGACTATGTTCTGAAAAAGATGATGGATAAAGAAGACGGCAAGATTAAATGCCAAGACACATTGGATCAAATCCAACAAACCATTGATTGTTATAAAAAACAACAGGAAAACCTACAACAAAGAGAGGCTCCTAGCCCGTTTCAACACATTGTTAGAAAAATTAGAATGATTAAAGGATCTGATCAAATCAGTGAAGATGAATTAATGGACTATTATCTTGAAGAAGTTAAAAAAGATATAGCTAAAAATTTCAAGAAGGTAAAATCTCCTTCCAATATGTCTGTATCAGAATCGTCCCAAATTGGGGAAGAAGACCAGGATCAAGATCTTCAACAGGATGCTCAAGACCCAGAGGATGATATCCTTGATGATGAAGCATATGCGAAGATGATGAAAGAACTGAATGAAGAGTTCGGCTCAGCAAATGCTGGAAAGTCAAAAAGGCAACAGGCACAATAGGCCCCACATAAAGAAAAATGTGCCAATAATTCAAAAAGCACGAGATTCGTCCGACAAAATTTTTCGTAAAGTTGCATTATTACAACCACTTTAATTATTGTTACTTTACTTTTACTTTAATTATTGTACTGATAAACGCGTGATACGCATGATGCGAATATTCGCATATTAGATGCGGTGTAAAAACCCTATATAAAGGGTCCTTAGTTAGATGTTAGACACACCGAAT